>VXAV01001817.1:17240-44288 GCA_013399715.1 Alectura lathami
TTTTTTTTTTTTTTTTTTTTTAATCACATTTTCTCTTTTCTGTCTTTACTAGAAGTTTTTGTGATACATCTTCTTCTGTCCGAGCTCTGTTGTGTTGCAATGTGCTCTTAGAAAAAAGGTTACATTCATTTTGGAGTAGAAAAGCTGAAGGACGTGAAAGAACAAGTACTAGCTAAGTTAAGTGTACCACTCATTTTTATTTTTAAGGGACAAAATCTGAAAGTCGTGCTTATTTTCTGTGCTGTAGCAGAGGATGTTTGGGACATCTCAGGAAAGACATAATTAGGACCAGTGGGATTAGATGCAAAAGCTGGGTAACAGGAAACAGGACCTGATGGAGATACCTATAAGGAAGGGGACTAATCTTTCATGGAAGAAGAGGTGTCTTTTGATGTATCGCTCAGGAAGCCCTTCAGAGCCCACATGGAGGAACTCGTTCTGTGCTGGTGGGAGGAAAGGGGAGACAAGGACGACCTAAAATCCTCTGTGTCTCTAGTTTCTGTGGTGCCGAGTTATGGATGACAGCGATGAAGGATATGCATTCAGGACTGAAGCTTGTTGTGTCGCTGTGGGCCGCCTCTTTCCAGCTGTTTGGAGGAGAGCAGCGCTGTGCCTTGCGGGCGAGGGCAGGGACGTGAGAGCGGCGCGGCTGCAGCTCTGCCCTCCCTGATGCACTGCGCTGTGCGGGGCACTCTTCTGTCCCCTCCTTTGTGGCACGTAAACTGCGTAAACTGTGAGCAAATCCTCAATGAGTGTCCCTCTGCTAGGCAACAGGGGAGCAGCGCCTGGAATCCGGCCTGCTCATTGATAAAAGCCCAGCTCGAAGGGACGGCGATGCCTTTGTGCAGCCTCCCCACCAGGCCTCTGCTGGGCCCGGCCTTCTGGGCCTGCTGTCGCTTCATCCCAACCGCCAAAAATCTGGCTCCTGGAGCCCGCGCTGGGGGTTTAAATCCCTTGTGTTAAAATAATGTGTCAGCACAAAGCGTTGCTTTAGGGGCATGAACTCAGGGTCCCCAGTGGTTTACCACAGAGCTCTGAGCTTTTGGAAGCAGAAACCTAGCTGACACCCGCTGTCTGTGAAGGCTGTTCCCTCTGCAGAGTGTGAAACAACATTCTGTAGACTGCTTCGTAAGGAAAAACAACAGTAACAACATAATCCCCCCCGAAAGTTTTTATGTTTAAAATAGGAATGTGGAGCAATGGTTATATCCTGGTAGCCAAAGGACGAACTGACGCGTGAGGTACGCATTTCTCTGCCCGTTGGCCTGAGAGCAAATACAGGATCTAGAATAAAAGAGTGAAATTCCATCGAGTTAGAGGAGTCTCACTGGCGGAGGTAGCTCTCTCCCCGCTCTAATTATCATTTATGGTGGGAGCACCAGACGCGGCTCTGAGGCTGTGAATGAGTGGAATTTTTCTGCTAAAGCAGATAATCCAGCTGCTTGGCTGTGAATGGAGAAAGGCATGTCTTTCAAACCACCACACAAACTCTGAGCTCATAGCGGTTTTCTGAGCTTTTCAAGCGAAGCTGTTAAATTCGTTGGTGATGGCAAATTAATTTCAAATTTTATTCCTTTGAGAATTCTCTGGCTACTGGCTTTTCATAGGCTGTCTAAGCAGAAAAATAATGCAGAGCTTGCACCTTCTTTTTCTTTTGCTTTTGCTTTCTTTGTTTCTCTGCTGAAGTGCCTGAAAGTATCATGCTTTGTTTGACCTTCAGCCTCCTGATGCTGATGGATAGAGGCTTGAAGGTTTTGTTGTAGCCGTGTTTTTGCTATTGTAGATACATAGGTTAGAGCAGTCATATTCATGATGAAAGAGAGGAGATGTGTACTTCCCCCAAACTGAAAAACAGGGAGAAGGGAGAAAAAAACAGAGGGCAAATGTCTGCTCACTTTTTGTGTCAAAGTGCCAGCCATGGCGCAGCCCTCATTTGGGTGTCCTTTCTTCATCCTAGTGTTGTCTTTCACTAAAGGAGGCTCTGCCACCTAAGCAAGCTCATCACAACCAGAAGCCTGAGTTATTTCTGCAACCTGGACATTGCTGGAAAGTGGATCATTTTCACTGATAAATTGCCCATGCATTTTTTTTTTATCCTTTTAAACTCTGATTTGGGGTACATTTTTAACAAACATATGTGAGTTTCTAAAATTTAAGAAACTAAATCTGGGCTGGTATGGAAGTCACAGATTCCACCTTCTGCACCCATCTTTATTCGTCTGTGAGTGTGACAGCTGAAGTAGCACTAACCCTTCTGAAAAATGGGTTTTAGACTCCTAAATGACTTCTGCAATTTTTTTCTCCTAGATTTGGATGATCATAAAGTGTTGCCACATTTCATGGACATGGGATTACCGTTGATAGTGAACTCGTATAACGAATGGATTATTGATCGTAAAGCAGGCTGGGATTTAGTTTGCCTGACTTTGGCCATCTCTAGACTGGGCCATTGGTAATGCATGTTGCCTCTGAGCTTGGTGGAGCAAGATGGACTCTCTCAGAGAATTCCTTATGCTGTCTTAGAAAGGATCTTCTGAATGTGCCTTTCTCTGTCCTTCACTGACAGATGATTACACGTGACCCATTGGGTGGGTTTTTGATGGCTTAAGTTAGATGGGATGGATTCCACAGCTAAACTGATATAAACAGCTTGCTCTCTTTGTCTTTTGGGGGGAATCAAAATCTTACCAAACATTACCTGATCAGGACTCACTCCTACCCAACACATATAAAAGGTTATTTTTTTTTTCTTCCAAGGAAGCCTAAAGCTAATGAAGGTCTACACACATCCAGAAACAAAAAAGTGGTGCCTAGTACAAGGTTTCCTATCATGTTTTAATGGCTGGAATATGGTCTCTTAGAATCAAGGAAAAACACCTTGTTTGCTGCAGTAAGGATCTGAAAGGGTGGAATGGTGTTGGCAAGAGCATAACAAATGAGGGAAAAGATGGGTATTTTTATAAAACCTTTTAATTGATTTTGATGTGTTGCTTTTAATGGCAGCATTTAAAAACCTTTTAGTAAATAATCTCAGTGCAGACATTTATTTGGAAAGGAGACATCTCCATGAGGGATTTTTAAATGACAGCACTTCATGCTACAGGTAAATCAACTAAATGGTGTTTTAAATACCCATCGATTTCCTTCTCTCAGCCCTTGTGCTTCTGCTATATTTCATGCTGCCATGCTGCTGTGATAACGCTTGGCTGTTGTACAGCTAATACAACCTTACCACTCCAAAGAGTTGCAAAAATAATCCCATGATTTGCCTTGTATTTGGTGATAGCATTGGAAAGATCCTCTTCTGGATAACACAGGGCAGCTCTGCAGCATGGCTGATGAATGAATAATTGTGGAAAGCTGTCAAATCTAATCCTTGCTGCTGATACTTAATGTGCTCCTTCAGTTTTAATTTCTTTCAATTTGGAGTAATTTTAGGTGAGTGTCTGTGTTACGGAGAGGCAGCACTGAGTTCTATACTTATGTCATTTAATAATTCTTGTAACTTTAATGAAGGCTTCATGTCAGCAGAGCCCTCTAGAGCCTTCAACAAGACCTTAGCGTTAATAGGTGTGGAGGCAGAAGGGACACCATTTACTTGCTTTTCAAATGCTTGCTCTAATTTGGCTGAAGGATATATTTCTAAAAAAAATGCAGATCATGTGCTGATGTCCTGTACTACAGGAAGTCTTTTCCTCCTTCTGCTCTTCCTTCCACTTTTAATGATAGTTGAGAGAGGGTATTTGTGAGCATGGAAGAGCGTGGCTAACCCATTGTAGCACACAGATACCATATCTCAAATTGTCTTCATCATCAGTATGATATTAACGCATGTTAAAAATTGCATTGTTTAACAGCTGCCTGGCATCTAACCAGTTGTGAGGCAGTCTTCTTCCTAGGAAGCATTTCATACTCTCAAACCTTATTTTACTCAGGCAGAGTTGATCAGGCCTTTAAAATGATGAGTTTTGTGAGTGTCATCTGGAACCCTCAGAAGTGTGCCTTCTACCAAGAACTTCAGAGGCCTGTGTTTATGCTTCTGCCTGCTGGAACAAGATCTGAGTTTCAGAAAGCTTACTTGGATGTGATGCCCTAAATGCCAGCATCTGGGCCACAAAAGGAAACTACATTCAGATTTCCTATGGACAAATAAAACTTACGTTGTTTTCTTGTTTGTTTATTTTTAAACCTTGGAGATAAAATTTACTGTAGTGTGACACTACCATCCTCTGTCCTGCTCAATGTGAGGTATAGTGTCCTGTGAATAAGCAGCAAAGTTGCATAAAGATTGTTGCTCTACAAAATGGCTATATAAAATGAATTCAGCTTCTAGAAAAATAAAGGCACATATCTTTACCTCAGTGACTTTGCAGTAATTACCCTCAGCTACTGCCTGCTACATCTTGGTTAAATCTTAATTGACATACTCAATTATAGAACTATAAATTTGGGAAAAGAAGAACCTCCCTTGTCTTTAGCTACAATAACATAGCTAATTCTAATAAGGGCTTGTTATCTCACCAAATACATTTAGCAAAAGACTTTTCTAATAGTTTTGTGTCCCTGCAAGAAAAAAGAATATGCACAGTGTCTGAAGAATATAAAACACACAATCAATGTTAATCAAATTAATGCTGTTTATCAGTGGAAGGGAGGTGATGTTTCTCATTTGCTTGACACTGTAGTAGCAAATTTTGGTAGCTAAAGAAAAGACATTGAGACTGACTGAGTGTAATGTAAAACTGAGGTGTTTCAGGGCCGCAAATAATTCTGGTTTTAGATCTAGAGAAATCCCAATTCCTGTGGATTCTATTTACATCCCAAATCAAATCTTCCAGTTTTACAAATGGGATTTTATTTGATTAAATCATTTGCTAAAAAACAAAACAAAACAAAATGCACAACTGGAAAAAACCTAAACATATCAAATTTAGTGCACAGATTTAAAGTCTCAGTTGGAACTTTGCCAGTGGTCCTGTAAAACAGTTATCATACTCACCAGAACGTATAAAGCAGCAGCTTCTGTCTCTATCAGAACTCCATACCGTTTCACCTCCATAGAGCCTTGCTGGTACCAGCAGCTCCAGACGCTTCCTTGGTTTGGCTGCTTTCCTAAATAGGCTCCTGTTGCATGTTTTGAGGAAAGAGGGAAAAGAGATCAAATAACTTCTTTGTCTAAGTTTCCTAAGTAGAAAGTTATGTTTTTCAAGAAGGAAGACTGTGTCTCAGCCCAGTTATTGACTCTAGATCACTGCATACGGATCATAAGGTGTAAAATTTACTGGAAAGAAGTTGTCATTATAGTAGAAAGATATTTCTTTCAAGGGAACAGGTAGTGAACTGTAGCCACCTGTATGTGCTCGGTTAAATGAGCAGATGTCTCTGTGTGCATGCATACAAGTTCTGTGCACTGCTCAAGCGTAAATAATCCAGAGCATCGTTGTGGGGATCAGCGTTCCCCAAAGGAGGTTTTACCAGATGAGACTGGCTGCCCCTTCCATCCACACTCCACCTGCATGTGCTTTGCAGTGCCTCCTCCAGGTTAGTCTAGGCAAGTGGCAAGCAGATGCGGCTTTGAGCATCCTCCCCTGCTGCTCATGTCTTTTGATTTTGGCACCTGTGACTCAACAGGTTTGTCAAAGTTAGGGAGTCACGCACTGCCGGGCTTCAGTGCTGGTGCACGTGGCCAAATTCTTGCAAATAACATAAAATGATATCTCTAGTGCCATTCAGGAGAGCCATAGGTGCCTGGCACCGATGTGGCAAATGGGTTTGAAGCTGTGATGTGAGCAGGCATACAGTGGAACAAAGGAGGTGGTGGGTGAGCACCTGTAAAACTGCCATGGGCAACATCCCTATCTAAAAGCAGGAAAGTAACTGAGCTCCAGAGCCTCTGCCTCTGATGTTAGACACAGACAGGCTGTTGGTTACTGGATTTATACTTACAATTTAAAATAACTCTGCTACAGCTGCTTTGTGTTTGTTTTTTTTTTTAATTGTTATTATTATTTTTTAAATCTCAGTGGGTGACACAGGAGAACAGAGGTTCTTTTTGCTGAAGCTGGCATCACCAGTTTTTTACTGCTTTCTACGTGATTTTCCACAACAACCAGAGCAGTAGGTTCCAGCTGCATTTCACAGGAACTGGACAGGAGGAGGAAGAAACTCACTCTCTGGCGTTTATAGCTGATTTCTTGGCATGGGAAAACGAGAGAGCACGCAGACCGCAAACAGAGGAAGTATTTCTTGAGATGTGTTTGAACGGCAGTAGCATCTGATGAAGTGGAAAAATGAGCTTTTCTGTTTCAAAGATTTCATGTTTTGTGGTGCAAGTCAGGAAGTGTTCTTTTGCTGTCTGAAAGGAAATTGGAGGCAGACTGGTGAAATGATGTGCATGCTGACAAAGGAATTAAAGACAAATAATATTTATAAGAAATACTATAAATCCTAAAGTATATCTTTGTGGAATTTTTGGTGGTCGTAACATGCTATTTTTTAATGCTGTTAAAATGTAATAGATGGCCACATTGAAACTGGCTGTAATCTAAAAGGACAATTGCTTCTTCTTTGGCTGCTTCTTTCTGTCTTTGCTTTTGTGTGTTGCACAAGAGGAGATATCCCATCTCAGAACTGACTTTCATCTTATTTCAGCAAGGACCACGTGTGCAGGAAGAGTCTGCCACATTACAGGAGCTATCAGCAATAAATACAGTATTGCTTGAAAGCTTTATGAACTGGATGCTTCTCTGCCTATCCGGTATCCTCCCCCACCCCTTTGTCCTGGGATCTCCAAGCCAATGTCCAAAACGAATGCCTTTACGTAGCGCTGAATTTCCTGGCCATGGAGGCTGTAGCTTGGTCTGTAGCTCATCCAGGTCTTCATGCTGCTGTGGATCCTAAGGCATCAGGATCCAATGGGGAATGGTGACTTACTCTGGTTGATACCGTTTCTGAATAGTTAGCTTCTTCATTAAAAATAATAATAATAAAAAGTTTACTTAAGTATTTGCATTTTCTCCCTGGGTTAGTAGCTAATTATCAAATGCCCTGCAGGTCTGTTTCGAAGCAAGAGGAATTTATATATGCTAGGGCTTTTATATGCAAAATGTTAAAACTCTCCCACTGTCACAAGTGCCTGAAAAGGCAGGATGTCACTGGCGGGACTGTCACTGTGCCCCAGCCATGAGCTCTGGGCCCTGGGCACCTTTAGTGGGACAGGGATGGGTCAGGACATCAGCCCCAGCCCTCCGCAGCACTGTCTGTGGTCCCCAACAGGAAGCCGGGCGTGAGCCCCAACAGCCAAAACTCTAGGGCAGTCAGGGATGCTCTGAGGGCACTCAGGGGAAGAGCCCCTCAGATGTCGTGGTCAAAGCCAAGGTTCCAGCCTTAGGGAGGAATCCTCTGTGCTAATAAAAGAGACTGGAGCCATCACCAGGGGTCTTAGTTTGTCAGACATTGAGAAATCTAGCTCCTGATGGAAAGCTTGGGCAAAACTCATTGAGGAGAGCTTCCCCGTGGTTCCACCTGCCTCAGTTGTAAGGTAGAGGTGATGTGGGACATTGTGTTCAGCCTCTGCTTTGCTTCCCAGTGCTGTGCCTTTTGGCTCTCCTGTGATCTCATGGTCTTGATCTGCTCCCATGTGCTCCTCTCCTGTGCCTAGCTTTCCACCTCTCCCTAGCTTCTCTGTTCCCATCTTAAATACTTCCTGACCATCTCATTTCATCCCACTTGCTTTCACATTTCTTTCCTTTCAGTTCGTGAATTTCTGTCAGTCCTTTAACTCTCATACTCCTATACATGGCTCTATTTGCTTTACCAAAGCCAAGCTGTTGTAAGAAGAACAATCCTTTCTAAACAAAGCCAATGAATAATATCAGTCTTTCTTCTGAATCTTTCATGATGCAGATTTCACGCAACTGTAGTGTGTTTAAAATGCATGCAGAGGTATTCTAAATGACACATTCTGCATTTGAAGCATGTAGGTTATGTCAGTGCAGGTGAGAAAAATTATTTGTTTTTCCTTTATCTGTATAAGTAATGTAATCCCTGTCTGTATGGGAGATTTCCAAGGCCACCAACAGAAGCTAGATGCCTTCCAGTCTGTGCTTGTCTGTCATGTTAAGGAAGACTGACTGTACTTTTAATCACCGATATGAAGTGGGGTTAATTGAGATTTTATTGTTTGTAATTTGTGGATTTGCTAGAAAGGTTTCTGGAGGAGGGTCTCACCATACGTATGTAGAACTTATTGAAGTACTCTTGTGAGGGTGCGGAGACATACACACAGTTTACACCATTTTCTCTGTAACCATAGGGAGGAAAACGAAAACAAGTGAATGTTGCTGAATGCAGCGTAAGGGCAGCAAGATGCATCTCACAATAATTACTGAGGCTGGATTCTAGCCAGGACATCAAGCCAACAGGCTACCCGAGCCCAAAATTATATGGTTTCTTCAACAATCATAAGTAATCAGGAGATTGTTTTTTGCAGTTTATCTAAAAGGCGGATGCTTTAATAGGTGTTGCCACCTGTCACACAGTCCAGCTTAGAGCAATGTTTGCATTTGCAACCAGTAAGGTGTCCACACAGCCTGAGACTTCTCCTATACATTTTTAAAAATGACTTTAAATAGAGTATGGAAAGGCTTCAGTTTGTTTAATCTTAGAACTGTCTTAAACTGGGCTTTAGGGGATATCTGCTAAAAATAGATTCTTTTCTTGCCTAAATATGCACTAAAGTGTTGCACATGCCACAATGCAAAGCTGAGTTACATTGATACAGGTTGCTCCTGAACCTCTGGCATTATGTTAAACTAGAGGTGAAAATGGTGAATTAAATGTGTTCCCGTGCTGTTTCCTTTGGTTTGACCTTTTCTTTTATTACCAAAATATTTCATCAGTGCATATTTCAAAAGCTTTTCAACTTTCTGTCAGAGGTTGTGCTGAGAAAGAGAAGCAATGGATTTTGCAGGAGTGCCTATTTATACACCCTACATCTTGCAATTCTGGGAATGTAATGGATATCCTATATTTTGTTTTTCTTCTTGTACTTTATAGTCTTATTTGGATGAAAGAAAAAAAGCTGGAGAAAAGCAGTATATATATGGAAGGAAAATAAAAGTCACTGTTCAAAGGAGATCAGATTTCAGCTCCTTTTCACTGTAGTAGAGTCATCTTTTTGCAGACTTTTTTTTTTCCATTTTAAAACCTTGGCTTTAAAACAATAATCACAGCCCTACATTAGTTCAAGCCCCAGGTTTTCAGATAAACTTTAAGTCATCCATATCTTTCTTTTGTTTCTTTCTTCCCCCCACCCCGTATGTAGTGGAGATAAAATTTGATCTCCAGAAAACAGTCTGAAAACGTGACTTGTCTTTGTCTGCTCATCTTTCATAAGGTCTTGCTGTCTTGCAGTCTCAAAGAGTGCTGATCTGTTTGCAATTTTGAGTTTCATCTGCAAGGTAAAATTCTTCCATAATGCAACATGCATCTTCAGATTAACTTCTCTGTGTCATGAATTTGACTTGTTATTGGGTTATCTCCTGCAAAATGTAGTCATTTAGGCAATGACTAAAAGAAATTGATATAGCAAGGTCCTTGGTTTGTGGTGGAATGGGATGTTTCCATGCCTCTTCATATACACTGAGAAACATAATTGACTACTTCAAGAATAAGTGGTACAACAGCATATATGTATTTTTGTTTTGTCTATATTTCATTGTATTGCTTTTACCATTATTTTATAATAATTATAATTATTTTATATTTGTACTGCTTTTCATTGTATTGTATTTAAAAGTCTGTAATACCCATGCCTTCTTCTGTAACCACTAGAGCTAGATGAGGGCCGGATTTACATGGGGGACACAGGACCAGTCTTTCTTCTGCAGCTTCCTGGAGGCTATGTCGGTGGAGAGATGGCCCAGTTTAGGTGTGGAGAGGACAAGATCTAAACAGCTTCTTCAGCTGTTCTCATGGGATAAGGGTAAGGCTGAAATGGACTGTGCTGCTCAGGGGTGATGATTTGTTGGTGAGGTTGTGTTGGAATGAGGAACCAGAGATACAGAAGAGGAGAAAAGGACAGAGATGCATCAACAGGTAAGGGATGGATGGAGCACAGAAGAAAGGTGAGAGTGTAGAATGAGTTATGGTCACTGGGTCTGGGTAGAAAGATACCTTGCCATTGCAAGACCCTGTCCTCCAGATCTGGAAGAAGACATGGTGTACCTCGGTATCCCCACTGCTGAGCCTTCTAGTAGCTTTGAAATCTCGTGGCAGAGAGGGCTTTCTCTTTCCAGGGTTGGTCTACCATGAGAATGACAACCTGTTGCTAATCTCGGTTAGTTCATGTCGTGGGTTAATTACATGTTGTCCTGTGACAGTGCCTAGCCCCCTTCCTCCACCCCTCCCCTTACGGAGGCCAGGTAGAGGAGTGAGAAAGGAGGAGGTGGGATTGGGGTAAAAGATAACTAGTTTACTTAAAATGGTAAAGGAATGTGAGATAATACAGTATAAAAGGAATTGAGAGCAAAAAATCTGACAAAACAGAAAATACATGTGTAAGGAAAAGGGAGAGTCTCCTGACCCTGTAGTTCACAATGGCGATCGGAGGCAAAAGGATAGAGTCCCCGGAACCTGGAAAACACGTGGCAAGGGACAGGAGCATTCTGGGGGCTGTAATTCTCCCTCAGCAGCCCTTCAACCTGTGTAAGCTTATTACATGATGTCATGATATGGGATACTTGTGGAAAACCATGACAGTTCATTAAGCCCAAGTGACAGATCAGTAAGTTCCCACTGTGCCCCGCATAGGCATAGCAGGATGCCCAGTGAGAATGTTTCTGGGTTTGCACTTCGTTATTGAAAATCTCAATAATTAAATGCAAACACACACGTGGGAAGTGTACTGTTAGCATTGTAGGTGAAGCCAGGTAGAGTTACCTGTAACAAATGTGTTTGCTTCCCTTTTGTGTTACGGTGGAGCTTCCAACCATACCATTGTGTGCTGCTCTTTCCTCACATTCCCTGCCCCTGTCAGTAAGCAGCGACTTGCTTAGGACTAGGCTGGAGCACTGCGCTATACTTTTACTGCTACCGTCCCTTCGGCCCGGTCCCAGTATCCAAATTTGGAAAGTGTGCAATTAACAAAGGAATGGTAGGAGGACAGAGGAGTGTTTTTATGGTTCAGAATGTCAGAGGCTGCACTGAAGGATGAGTCATAGAGGATTCAACCTGGCAAGCATTCACATGCTTATGGGTTTAGTGTTTTAGTTAGTAATAGCAAATATGGAGTTGGGTGGACATCTGTTAGGCTACTAAAACTTGCTGCTTACAGGATAAACAGCTAAGAATCTGCTCAGAGTGAACACAAAAAGGAAAAAAAATGCCTCGAAGCCACAGACAGTCAGTTCAGGCAGCCAGTATTAAAGTATTTTTGCTGTTTTGAAAATCCCGTCACTGGGCACCAGCCGGACTGTAACTTCTTGCTCATGGAGTGTGCTGCACACACTGCGCCTTTCCAGAGGCATTTAGGTTTCAGCATGATCCACTAAATAGATGTTCCAGTCCCTTCTAGTGGTGACTAAAATTCAGTCTTGTCACTATTAACCCTCATCTTGTGCACTGTCATGCATGCAGCATTTGGGAAGATTTCCATATCCTGAAACAGGCTGCAGGGCTTCAAGGGCATGTAGTACAAAGTTTTTGGACTCTGTGAAGAAGCACCTTTGTCTGATTCTCACTTCACTTTTTTTTTTTTAATTTAAAAGTTGTTTAATTCTTTTAGGAAAAAGTGTAGTAATATTAACTTTCAAAATATTCAGTTTAAATCCTGTCTCTCAGGGGATTGTCTTTTCTGTTGAAGTGGTGGCTCTTTGAGTTGCTTTTTAACTCAGTTAGAGATTGATCATAGGCAAAGGTGAAACACTTCTCTACTGACACTCAGTTTCCACACCTGTGGAAACAGGCCCTTGTTTTATGGGGGTTGTCATTAACTGTAAGCCTGCTTACCGATCCCGTTATTTAAGGAAAAAGAAAAAAAAGGTATTTGCATGTGAAATGATGCATCATGCAGTGTGTCAGCAACACAACTGAGGCTCTGGTGGGCTCAAGCCTGTGGGGTGCTGACACTTTGGTCTCACCTCATCTCGGCACTCTTTTTGTGTGCCGGAGTGACTGTGCTTAATAAGCAGCACACACTGCCATGCTTTGCAAGAGGACGGCCAGCGCGCTCAGCACCTGGCTGCATGAAGCCCAAAGAAAGCGTTGCGTATTAGAGGGAAAGAACTACACTGCACTCTAAAAATACTGCCTTTCTCAGGTCATGCTTTGTCTGTTCCCTTTCAACTCCCTCTGGTAGCTGATATTACACAGCTGTGGTAGATAGAGAGGCTTGCTGGACAAGGGCAGTGCTTTTATAGAGAGGCATTCTGTGATTTCAGATTGCTCAAAGCTTTTTCCCTTCACTGCGCTTATTTGGGACTGGGGGAGGGGAATCTAAATGTACAAGGGCAGAAATAATTTCCCTTTTCTCTAACAATTGCACCCATGATGTCAGCTGCCGCAAGTAATGTAGAGTGATAAATTGACATTGAACTTGAACAGAATTCATGGCGTGCTGAAGACAATAAGAACCTCTGAGGAAATAATTATTTTGCTGCCAGGAGCTCATGCATCTCAAATTGGTTGGTACAGGGACTTTAGAGTAGCCTGTCTGCGTACTGAATGAAGTTCAGAGCTGGCACTGCCAGCTCTGTGTTAGTGCAAGAGCTTGGTCATTGTGATGTTCTCACAGGATGTCAGAACAAAGAAAAGAGAGCCACAGAGGTCTAATGTTGACCACTTCTGCTTGCTTGCAGGGAGAGAGAGTGGGTACTGAAAACCAAGTTGAGGAATATGCTCTTTTTCTTGTGCGTATAGGGAGGGCATTGGTGCTCTTGCAGAGCAAACTGCTGTGGTACTCGCTGCAGCCACTCGAGTGTAGCGGTTGTCATTGAGCAGGATGTCCCCTGCACACTGCAGCAGCTAGAATTTAGTGTTGTGCTTGAATGATTTGTGGAGGGCAGAATTCCTCTGATCAGATGACCATTGTTACTGATTGGGGTTACAGTCATTAATTTTCCCATGAATGTAATTAGTTTGCATTGTACACAACACTTCTCTCTTGCTCTTTTGTTTTTTGGCTTGGAGTTGGCAGTTATACCTTAAAAACCTGATCAGGCTGTTCTCCCCTCACCCTTATTGAATTCAGTCTGAAGGTTGAGGGTTCTCTATGGTGACCTGTAACTAAGCTCTTGCTTTTCATTAGAATAAACCATAAATGGCTACCTGGTACTTGGGCCTCATTGACTTTCACTGAGAGCCATGCACCTTGGTGCCTCTTCAGCTTTTGGAAAGTTTGCTCTGAATCCAAAGGTTCTTGCAGAGGAATTATCCTTCAATATGTGTTTTTCTTTTCCCAAAAATATTCATACCTGTGAGGAAAAAGAACAAAAGACAATCTGCCAAAGTTGGTCATGTTTTTATGTTTCTTATGTTTAAACTGAGTTTTGATGTGGTAAGTCAAGATGCGTTCATATGTATGGGTCATAAAATTTTTGGAAGTTTGCAGATTAGTGTATTTAATCCCTATTTGAATAGCAAAGACAAATGTGTATGAGTTTGTGTTTTACTCTGAGCTGCTGTTATACTGAAGAGCATGGATCCTTGGATTCATCTTGCTTTTTCTCTGTGGATGTAATTCTCAGCTCTCAGGGCCTGATTCAGAGTTGGCTATGTCTAACAAAGCTCCAAAATTTGGGCCATGCAAAATTCATACATGAAAATGAACATGTTGTGGCCTTGTGCCTGTGGTAATAATGACTTTTAATAACAGTAGTTTTACCATTGTGTATTTGTCATGTATGTAATTTTCAGCAATGACATTGTCAAACATCATATGTAGTGCAGAACAGCAGCTTGGACAATCGGATTGTTATTCACTGAAATGAGGTTGAAAGCTATATCTGAACAGGCAAAGGAAGGGTTATCTCTTCTTACAATACCTTTTAATTCAATATTCATTATCAGTGATGCATCTCTGGCTACATATGTTTTATTTGACCTCTTTATGATGTTACACTCTGTAAGATTAATTTTTTGTGTGCGTTATGTAAGCATGTAGTCATATAAAATGAGGTGCAGTCAGTGTGTTCTGGTTCTGCTCTTGTCAGAGAGTTGACAGAAGTCTCTGAAGTGTTGGTTACAAAGAAGTCTCCCATAACACTTGCACCCGAGATAGTGCAGTATCTTTTTTCTCTGACCGTTCTGAGAGGAGGCAGTTCTTGCTTTGTTCAGTGCTTTCTTGCTTTCATGCTCTGCACTAAGTGTTTTAAATACAGAGGGGATGTTTCCAACTCTGTTACCTATAAGATACTAAAACTGAACCAGTTGTTATATGGTAGCTGAGTATGTCTCCTGCTTATAGGTGGCCACGAGCTATAGTTGGTACCTCAGCTGGGATATAAAAGCAAACTAACTTCAGAAATCTGGGCTATGAAAGGACATTAAATTTTAGAGCTGCCAGTTAATGGAACTGAAGCCAACACTTGTTTACCCTGTCTCTTTTTTGCCTTTGTTTATGTGAAGTTTGAAGCAAAGTAGACACACTTTGTAGCCATCCAACAAATCTGAGCTTTTGAGAATCCAAACAGGCTAAATATGTATTTTACTTATTTGCGAAAAGGTAAAAAGAATGGCAGGTTATTTAATTTCTGTAGGATTGAAGTGATGTCAGTCTTTAAGACACCCCTTCAGAGCAATAAGGGTTCATGATCAGTTCTGTGGAGGTTCGACCTACAGACCCTACCCTTCCAGAGGTGCTTGTGGAGTCCTGGGATGAGTCCTTTGCAGTGCTTTCTGTTCGAGCTCTTCCCTTTTACATGAAATACGAAAATGCTCGTTAGGGGAGAGGGTATGTCTTGGCTGTGATTTTTAAATCCATGAATTTCCCACGCCTTTTTACACACTGGCAAAAGTAATGAAGGGTTTTACTTCTGAGCAGTGAATGCTGCATAAGGAACAAGCCTGCAGGAGGAGGAAGGGAACAATTCCTTACTTTCCAGCCTTTCTAATATTGCTTTCAATTTTTTTAATCTTTATTGAGATTTGCAACAGAATCAGGGAGGGAGGCTACACACAGCAGTTTCAGCTGTGGCTTTTTTAACACCACTGGTCACCAGATTTCAACTGGGATCTGTTGTTGACTTCAATTACTTTTTAAATTTAGACTAGTGTTTAAAAAAATTTACCAGTGGCTCACGTGCTATAAATTGTTCTTTTCGAGTTGCTAGTGAGACAACACAAACTTGCCCATTTTGACTGATGTAACTTTGATCTTGAGGATTTGAGGTGTGAATAAAATGTTATAAACTGAGACGCTTTCACCCAATAGAAGAGGCCTGTAGGACTCTTTTTGGGTGAGTTTTGGCCGGTCACTGGCAATAAGGTTTTGATGCGACTTGTGCTGCAGGGTAGCGCTTCCTCTGTGGCTGAAAAGCTTCAGTACCCTGTTTGTCCTATCCTTCCAGTTGAAGCTACAGGTCACATAAAAATTTTAGTTGTTGAAAAACTAAATGTTGATTACAAAAAATAATCCTTCCTAGGGAGGCTCCAGTCACTGTCACAGCAAAAGGATTTGTCTTCAGTTGGAAACTTACTGAAATAATTATTCCAGAATAAATACCCTGATGTAATTATTCTTTTGTAGAGTCTTTCATTGCTCTATGATGAAGGTACTGTTAGAGTTTAGGTATTAATTAATAACAGGGGGATTGATTTCAGAAAAATGATATTATTCCCAAATAATTACTCCACATCATATATTATTCTAAGTCGCCAAGCAAATTGCCAAGTACTAAAGCTTCTACTGCTGTTACAAATAAAGAAATTGTTAGTATAGTTCGAAAGGCTGTAGAGGCATGATTTTTCTATATAAAGCTCTGAGGAAACACCCTGGTGTGAATTCAGATTAGGAGAGTTTTAGTCACAACAGGATAATAAGCAAAGAGAAAGTAAGGGTTTAAATATTATGTGCTTAACCTGGGTTGTTCAAGTAAGCAGTAGTTATAACTGCATCTCTTTTCCTTTTAGCGTATCCCATGTAATGCTAAAGCCATGAAATGTTCTATTAAATATAGAAATGAAATCACAGAATCCTTATCTTATGTAATTACTAGACCTTAGCTCCTGTTCATTCACTTCCACTGTAGGAATGCATCTCTGGTTCCCTGCTTATGTTCCTTAACGAATCACAGGCATTTATGCTGGAAATAAATAATAATAAAGAGAACACTACCATTTAAATCTTTTCTTCCATTTTCATTCAATTAGCGCTATTCGTAAAAGTAAGAAATCCATATCTGTTAGTTTTTCCTTTTCTGCCTTTTAATAAATGTCTGGGATATGAGACAGCATTGGTGCTGATAGGAGATTGTTTGTTAGCTGACTGTCTCTGGTTCTCTGTTCTTTAGACTGCCTGAGATTAAATTTCTCTGGAGTCTCACTGGTGACAGCAAAATAAAGAATTTTGCACACTCCATTGTACTGACCCATAATTGCATGCCATGGCTGCTGAGTGCCTGACAGAATGGCAGAGGGCTGGCAGCGCTGAGTGCAGAATTGTTCTCATGTTTGTAGAAGTCTCAGGGAATATGTGCTAACATTCAGTTCCTTTTTCTGTATCAATAACAAATATTAATGACGTAGATATCAAATAATAAATGAAAATGTACCTGTAGCTTATCCACAGGATTTGGATACAAGATGGATATCCTGTCTGTTTTTATGTTGTGACTGATTTGCAGTTCATAGAATCATAAAATCATAGAATGGCTTGGGTTGGAAGAGACCTCAGAGATCATCTAGTTCCAACCCCCCTGCCGTGGACAGGGCTGCCAGCCACTAGCTCACTAGATCAAACTGCCCAGGAACCCATCCAGCCTGGCCTTGAACACAGCCAGGGATGGGGCAGCCACAACTTCTCTGGGCAGCCTGTGCCAGCACCTCACCACTCTCTCAGGGAAGAATTTCTTCCTGATGTCCAACCTAAACCTCCCCTCTTTCAGTTTTAGCCCATTCCCCCTTGCCCTACCATTATCCACCCGTGCAAAAAGTCGGTCCCCCTCCTGCCTGTAAGCTCCTTTCAAGTATTGGAAGGCCGCAATGAGGTCTCCCCAGAGCCTTCTCTTTTCCAAGCTGAACAGTCCCAACTCCCTCAACCTTTCCTCATAGGAGAGGTGCTCCAGCCCTCTGAGCATTTTGGTGGCCCTCCTCTGGACCCACTCCAACAGCTCCACATCCCTTCTGTACTGGGGGCCCCAGGCCTGGACACAGTACTCCAGGTGAGGCCTTACAAGGGCAGAGTAGAGGGGGACGATCACCTCCCTCTCCCTGCTGGCCACCCCTCTCTTGATGCAGCCCAGGATGCCATTGGCCTTCCTGGCTGCAAGAGCGCACTGCCGGCTCATGGCCAGCTTTTCGTCAGTCACAATGCCCAAGTCCTTCTCTGCAGGGCTGCTCTCAAGGAGTTCTTCTCCCAGTCTGTACACACACCTGGGATTGCCCCGACCCAAGTGCAACACCTTGCACTTGGCCTTGTGGAACCTCATCAGGTTCTCGTGGGCCCACTTTTCCAGCCTGTCCAGGCCCCTCTGGATGGCATCCCTTCCTTCAGGGGGATCAACTGCACCACTCAGCTTGGTGTCATCAGCAAACTTGCTGAGGGTGCACTCGATCCCACAGTCTAAGTCGTTGATAAAGATGTTGAAGAGCACCGGTCCCAAGACGGACCCCTGGGGGACACGGCTCGTGACCGGCCTCCACCTGGACGTAGAGCCATTGACTACAACCCTTTGGCTGTGACCCTCCAGCCAGTTCTTTATCCAGCGAACAGTCCACCAGTTGGACAGAAATAATTTTTTAAAAAAGAATCCAAGCCCTGTGATCATGACACAGGTCATCAAGTTATCTGAGAGCCACCTCTTTCAGCTTCTCCAAATTCCTCTTCCAGAAGCAGTACCTCTTTATCCACAGCAACCTTACATCCCCCCTTTCCTGACTGAAGTCAGCCTGGGCTTTCTGTGTTCACTCCTGTCTGACCAGGGACGGTTTTGACCAGCTCCTGGCAGAAACGCTCTATAGAAACCAGCTTCTGCTCTGGGAGGCTGCTCGGGAGTAGCAGTTCTCAGTCTGCTTTGGGTTTTAATTTCTTTCGGCCTACGTATGTAACGTTGGTGCATTTTGGAAATGCAGAGCAGGGTGACAGTGCCGGTGTCCCACCATAATGCATTGGGGTTCAGGTCCTGATATGTCCTACCAACAAACACAAGAAGCATAACATTTTTTAAATACAGGATCTCTAATTTTAACAAGTTTTTACATTGTTTTGTGAGTTTATATTGGTTTTTTTTGTTGTTGTTGTTGAAGATATGTTCCTTCAGGATACAGAAAAACAGCTTGCACCATAATTCCGTTTAAGTGTTATCCTATAGACGATTTCAGAGGAAACACAACACTAAGTTTGTTCCCACACCCTGGTTAGGGATTTTGTAGCCCCCTTCTTGAAAATGCTATCGCTTTGGGACAGAAATTTCAGTCTGAGTTGCCAATAGAGATAGCCTGAGACACAACAGGTGAGTGTCTGTGGAGCTAAAGGTTTGATACCAAGCCTTGATATCATGGCCTTCATTGTCAAGACCTTCATCAGATCCAGAAGAACAGCAACAGAAGGTAAGAGTAAGAAAAAAGGTGGCTACTGAACTAAAGTTCATGGGAAAGGGCAGGATTAGTGCTAGACTGGAATTAATTTGGGATGTTGAATGATGAAGACTTCATTGTTATAACAAAACCAAACGTTGATCTAAATTTTGATCTTAGGAAATAAATCACCTAGCCAGCTGTGCATCACAAACAGATAATGTGAACTATGTTCACTCCTGGAGCTGTGGGCCTCCAATTTAGATTATGAGTGACAATCATTAAGTGTTGTCCTTTTCTGTCCTTTTCTTTTGTTATCCCAGTGCTGATTCCTGCCGATAAAATTCTGCTCAATTACTGCTTTAAGAAGTGGGAGCGCAATATTTAGGTTTCATTAGGGAGTGTTTTTTTTTTTTTTTTGAAAAGATGGAGTCATGTGAAGACTTCTTGGGTAGGTGACTGTGATTTTAAGCATTGAAAAAAAAAATGGCTTGTGCTGCCAACTCAGAAGGTGCTACAAAAGTGTTGTGCTAGCAGGAGCCCAGGGGCTGGAACACAATTTTAGGCTTTTGCCTGTTCCCGTCCCATATATGTTTGTCAGCCTTATTAAAACCTGTAAGAGATGCAGCAATTTATGCCATTGCTGACTTTGACACCGTGTCTGTTTCAAGAGGCAAAGGTTTTAGACTGAGAACACTTTAGCACCTAGTCTTTGCTATTCCTAATCTTTGCAATTTCCAATTCTCTGTTGATACTTTTTCTTACCATATTTTCTCCTTCCGTAGCATTGGGTGGTACAAGCCTGATACTGATACTGTGCATTATTGTCACACACACAGATTACAAATATGTTTAGTTTTTACATGCATTGGGATAGGAAATTTTTATTCTTTTCTTTCCCTAAACATAATGTAACTCAAATCTAAAATAATGTTAAGCTATCAGACAGCATAGATGAGTTTTACCTTTAGGTCACTGTACTGGAAATAGTGTCAGTTTTACCTTTATTTAAGGTAGAGCAGATCAGCAGGTGGTATATTCACATCCGCTGCTTAACAGTGAACAGCTGCTCTCCATAGCTCAGCTAGCAGAGCATCTGTAGAATACCAAGTGCTGTCCTTAATGCTGACAATCAGGGCTACAATGGACAGATGTCTATATTATTAACTTGTCATCTGATTAAACCCACTTCTTATAATAATATACATTAAATAAGCAAGGTACCTGATTTCTATCTAGAGATATGTAAGAAATTGTCTGAATCCCTTGAATGCTGTTTTGAATATAGTATCCCATGCTTTGTATTTTGATTGACAAGCAAAAAATGCATTTTTGGATTTTCTGTGGGGAGGGTGAGTGATGCACATGCATGCAGTTTGCAGTGTGCAGGTAATATGCCTCCAGCTTCACTACAGCTAGCATTTCCTCTCAAGCCGGTATGCATCGAGCACAGGATAGTTTTCACACTTATGTTGTCATTTTCTTAAGTGAGGTTTGCCTCCAGTGATATAAGTAACATATTTGTTAGTGAGTTTTTCCCGCTCTGATGTTTTATTTTGTTGGAGCTAAAATAATTTTCTGTACATTCATTCAATTTCCACAGCTTCAGGCTCTTCACTGCCTCTGCAGTCAAGCCTGAGATGTATTTTTACTTTGTTATGTTGTACAGACACATTTTTAGTAGAGACCCTGTTAATTGATTTTGGATATCACACTAGTACATGCACATGTATTCAGTCATGCACAGAATTTCTTTTAACATATGTTCCCCTAGACAGTGATATTTATTTAATTAGTCATCACAAACTGCAAAAATATGGTTAGATTATGTTATGGCTACATGCTATTTAAGAATGAGTGTATCTTTACAATTTTCCACCTTTCAGGCATTGTAGTCCTCTTAAAAATTCGTCTGAGAATATACGCCTATGTAAAATACCAATTTTAAAGAAAAAAGTGTGATTGTTTATATTGATCCATTTATGTTTAGATATTCAAAGGCTATAGAGATTTCTATTTATATGAACATACTATCTGCATTTACTTCATTAATACAGAACACTACAAGATCTTAAGTGCTTCAAGCTAAGTCTCCAGTTACTAAAGACAAGAGGAACCTATTGGCTCTTTGGTAACAGAGCTAGAGACATATGCCTAAGCCACGGTTTTTGTTGGCATCCCAGTTTCAAGTAAAGATATGCCATTCTGCCATGTAGGTTCATTGCATTTTTCCCCATTTTCCTATTGTAGCCTTCCTCCTCTGCCTCTTCCATTTCCTGCAGTTTGATTGATCACGGGGCTGCAGTGTCCCAACAGTACAGTGTGGTACAACACAATGGGCTGCAGACTGTCTTTTCCTTACAGGGGAATGGCATATTGAATGTAAAAGCTATTTTTCATCTTACTGATTTATCTTCAGTTTTTCTTCCCTTTATGTAGGGCAAATTAGCAGGTGCATAGACACCTGAATACTGTTAAACTTCCTGTGAAAGTGTCTGGCTGGCTCAGCTGGGACTTGAGTGGACTGATTGTAAAAATCTTGATGACAAGCACCGACTACCCATGAAAAGCCAAGTCCTAAGGTCTGGCTCCTGCTTGTTTTTTCCCTTTACCCCATTCTTTCATAGGAAATCTTTCTGTGGCTGAGCACTGGCACAGTTTGCCCAGAGAGGTTATGGAACTTCCCTTCAAGATCTTCAAATGCTGCTAGGATATGGTCCTGGGCAACCTGCTCTCTTGGTGGCCTTCCTTGAGCAGGGTGGACCAAATGACCTCCACAGGTCCCTTCCAACCTTAACCCTTCTGTGATTCTCTTGGAGTAGGTGTTTTTTTGTTGTTGTTTGTTTGCTTTTTGTTTGTTTGTTTTCTTTTTAAAATAAGAACAAGGGCTCATGAAAACTCAACAGTGTCTTCAGGATACGGTAAGTCTGGACCCAGAAATTTTCATTCTTGTACTCTGTTTTATGTAGCCTGTAAAGGCAAATTTTTGTGTTTTTTTGTTGTTGCTGAAATTATCAGTTTAACAGACTTTTTTTTTTTTTTTTTTTTTTTTTTTTTTNATGTTGTAGGCTGATACTTGTCAGACCAGGCCCAAAACAAGTGACAAAAGCCTAGGATTTGAGGGCTTTAGCAGGCTGAACAGTGTCTGATAGCCAGTTTTATTAGCACCGTTGGTAACATTTATGAAACATCTCATTTGAAGTGATAGCTGCATACTCCTGGCAGCACTAATGTAAAAGTTTAGCGACTTATAGAGGAGAGAGGTACAAAGTTCTGAAATGCATCATAATTGAACAAGCACTTTTTAAGTACCAACCTAGTTAAATTACAGAAATTGGCCTAAACTAATGCAGCTGTAATTAATATAGCTGCACTAGTGCTGTAATTAGTATCCTTTTCTGCTATGACTTGTGCTATGAAGACAAAATACTATGTAGTAGAACTCTGTTTACATTGGAAGCTTTGATTTAACAGTCATTTGAGGGTTGCTTTTTAGCTTATGATAGGTAGTTCTAATAGGAAGGAAACCAAAAGCCCTTTAGGTGTCATCTTAATGTTAAGCAGCGTTGCTGGATCTATTCCCTTCGTTGGGGCAATAGTTTCAGCGCCTTCCTAGGTTAGGCGAATTTCTGCCACATATTTCAGCAGATGGGCCATGTAAGTGTTACACGTGTCAGGAGATAATCACAGTAAGGAGTGTCTACTGCACATCTTTTACAGTGCCAGGGTGGCCAGAAAATAAGTAGGGGGCAGCTTGCCATATAAAGTGTACACAGATCTGTGCATTAATTCGCTAGTTCTTTGTCCTGTGCTGGTGTTTAAGGATGTCCACTTAATGTCTGTCCTTATCCTACATAAGCTCGTTTCTACTGAAACAGTCTGTAGTTTGTGTTGTGCAGCATCGCCACACCTTTTTTTGGTACTCCATGGAGTCTTATATTGAATCACATGGCAAAATAAGCAAACCAAAAACTCCTAACGCAAACCCTGAGATCTGCAGGTTTGAACATATTAACCTGGTCTGACTGTGATAACATGGCATTATACTTTTACTAATGTTAAAAGAATAATTTTTACTTTGTGTGTGCGGCTGAATGGATTTCTCAGGTTTGCCAGGTTCAACCTGATTGCTATCAGAAAAACCAGCTTCCTACTTGCTCTCTTTTAGAAACTGTGTTTCAGCAGAATTTGTGTCATAAAACAGTTAAGGAAAGTTTAGAGTAGTTTCAGTGAGAAAAGTGTATTCGGGACAAACAAAGGGGAATTGGGGTCACAAATCTATGTGAGTAGAAAAGGGAGTTTCTTAAAACATGGCCTGTGTTATTACTGAGCGTTTTTGGTGGGCGGTAATGGTAGGAGAGTGGAAACACTGGTGAACAGCTCCAGTCTTTAGTAAGCACTTGAGAGTCTTCACATCTCTATGCACAGGAGAAGTACTCGTCCTGTTAGCTGAGTCCACGCTGAGGGTGAAGTTCCCCAAAATCTTCTCCTGTCCCAGAAAATTTTGTTTGCGGGACTGTCAGATCATACCAGCACCAGTGAGGAAGTGAAGGGCTCAGCAGGAACTCAGCCACCCATGCTCAAGGACAGGGCCTAGGAGCAGTGCTGGGGAGAAGCGGAGAAGCCCCGAGTGGTCAAGTCCCTCCTGCTCCCTTCAGCAGGCCTGATCCTGATGCCTGTCTGTGGGCTGCCAGCCCATCCTGTCCTCATGGCGGTGCCTGGGCTGGGGCTGCCCTTGTGTCCCTGGCTGGGGTGGTGGGACAGGCCCTGCCTGCTGGGCCCTGACCTCAGCAGGCACCAGCTCCCAGGAAGCCCTGGCCTGCACAGTGCCCTGGCAATGGGGAGTAAATGCTGCAGCTTTTCCTCATCCGTGTCACTGTTAACAGAAACGTATTGCCAAAGCACCTGGCAGGCCTGGCAGTATTTTAGTCACCAGCTACCTTGTCCTAGCACCACTTTTGCAATGTTTGGGGTATTTGTGGCTCCAAATGATGTTTTTCTATTTACACAATGTCTCTTGGTGACAAAATTAGGAAATTTACAGAGGTGGTCTAATTCCTTGCAGATGCCTGTGGATGCTTCGGAGTTACTGTTTTTTCTAACTTAAATGTGTTTCAGCAGTCTCTAAAAGAAGGTTTTGTACTCTGTTGCCATAAGATTTGTAAAATAAGGAACTCTTTGTCATGCAGCTGGACAAAAGTATTGAGAGATGATTTATAATTAGCTTTTTTTTTTTTTTTTCCTGTAGTTGCCAATGTGAGGACTCACGAGTCACTTCTTCAATTCAAGGCACAAACAGAATTAGAAAATTGCCATGGATGTTCAGCTTCCTTGCTTGCTATAATGAAATAGTTTGTGTTCATTTTTTGTTTCTTTGCCTTTGAGAAGATTTATCAGTGTACAATTTAAGGTGGTATTCTGGATGTCGTAGTAAAGTTGGCAGAGCAGATTATAGGCTATTATAGAGACAGGAATATAATGAAAAATTCAGTTCCTTATTTTCTGATGAGTTGTTGCTCATCACAAGAGCTGTCTAGCATCTTTATGTTCTTCTTGTTCATTTTGCATGTATCTTTCAGATCTGCCAAAGGTTCTAACTCAAAAAATGCAGGTTTTTATTTTTAAATTTTATTTTTTATTTTAGATAGCATTGGTTCATTCTTCATTTCTGTTAAAATAACACAATAATTATGTGACATGTTCATCCATAAAAACTTGTAGAATTGCATTGAACGTCTGCACATAATGAATCCATTCATGCAAAGAAAGCTAAGTGACTTATTTACCACACCAGATTTTTGAGAATTTCTCCTTTTTTTTACAGGCAGTTTCCTGCCTTTTACAGAAGTTGCCTGCCACTGAGGGCAAACCACCAAACTCTGTTCATCTAATGAGCAAGGAACAGGATAGATTCTTAGAAAATACCCATCTTGATTTCAGGGTAACAGGTAAATTTTGGCATAGTGGAAAAAAAAGACAATTTTTTTTGGTGATGTTACTGAATTTCAGTGAAGGCCACAAAGCAGTAAGTGCTGCCATTGCATCCTGGAGGACACAGCAGATATGATTCAAGTTGAGGTGAAAATGCTTCTGTTAAAGTGTGTGCTGGGTGCCTGAGCTGACCATTAATATGGTCATTAAAGAAAGCCTAGAGAGCAGTGGTTCACCTATTTGCCAGTACAGGTTCAATTCAGTTGCCTAAACATAAATATATTATGATATTTGAGATGTGCAGGAGAATCTGAGACATCTATATGGGCTGGTAGGTGTTATAAAAGCTTTCAGTAGGCCCACTCCATGCCCTTTTGGAGGGGCAGCTGGGAGCTAGGATGGATCTTCTAGTCAATACGACTCTAGACAGCTGTGTTTAGTGATGTATCTATGCCGTGTGTTTATGACAGGTGCATTGTACCCTGGATGTTGATTTAAATGAGGTGAATCACTCTATAGACTCATTGTATTGAGTAGATCTGCATTGAGTGTAATGGAGGTGTAGACAACCAGCACCTCTGTGGACACTTACGTGTAGACACCTAAATGGAAATGTCTTACTCACTGCACTGAATCCTGTACAACTTCTCTTCTACAGAACAACATTCTGTAATTTTTGAGGGGAAAGGGGCAAGGTGCATACACTGCATTGCTACATGTGTGTATTTTAATTTATATGTGGTAGAAGAGGGCCTCAATAAAGGATTTGAAGCAAAGATACAGTAGTGACTGCTTAAATCAGTCGAAGGGGAACTGGCAGACAGACATCCATCTTCTAGATGGAAGAAGTGTTTGGATATAGTCCCAGTGTGACAGACCCAAGAGAGTGAGAACACGCCCGACGTGTCATTATGGGATGTTGAATGTGACTGCAGTGCAGTTAACTTGTGCTTAAATTATTGGTAAAGCTATATAGGTGGATGATTTGGGGCAGAATTGCTTAACTTTTGTTGATTTGTTTCTGTTTGTGAGTGTATCAATGACACCAGAATATCTTCCAGTCTACTAATATTGTTAGTTGGAACAAAACTATTAATATGGTGACTTCTGAAATAGGAACATACTTGAAACAGAAGAATAAGAAAAACTCTGCTCTCTCTGCCCTTGCAGGGTCAGTCTTTTNNNTTTTTTTTTTTTTTACTGTTTCCTGTCCTGTAGGAAGGTTTCCCCTGGTGAGCATAGCCATTTGCTTTCCAGGAAGGAACATCTTCCCTCTCCCACCAGTGACTTCCACTGCCTGCAGCGTGATGCAGCTGGGTGCAGAAAGGCAGAGATGCTCCTTTTCTGCAACATACTCACATGGAACAGAGCAGCCTTGTAAAGTACTCCCCCAGGAAACTAACTTAATAAAACAGGTGCCACTCATCACAGACCTAACAAAGTTGTAGAAGGACACAGAGGAAGCAATGGAGAAGTTGTGATACTTTATGGGAAGAGTAGCAAGAATGATTAGACAAAAGCTTGGAACTGAAGGAGGAAAAAGCAGGAGGAGAGTAGATGGTGTGAATCGGAATGTTTATTTTGAATTCAAACCACTGAAAGTCTTAAATGGGCTAGGGGAGGTAGAGACTAAGCTGAAGCCTAGAATATGGGAATTGCTGGAGACAGAGATGAGAGCAAAACCAGTAAACAGGAGAGCTGTGACATTGGTGGAAACAGCAGGTAAGATGGGAGAAGTCAAATGTAACTTTTCACTGTTGAATTTTACCTTACAAACGATGGGAAGAAGGAATATGAAAAGCAGCTGAGAAGGCAGAGTAGGGTCAAAGCTGGGTTTTTGGAGAAGGTAGGAGGTCCCAGCAGACTGGTACTTTGAGTGTAGTGCCTCTGGTTCTATTGAATCAGCGTGGTAATTCCTTCACTTAGTTGGCAGCTAAGTTACTAAATTTAAAGATTGTACTACTCCAGCATTTATTAACAAAAGTCCATTCCTGCTGAGTGCCATTAACATTTACTGAAGTCAGTGTCTCAGGGGACTGGGCTGAAAAGACAAGGAAAAAGACTTCTTTATGTTCTGTCAGAGCTACCCTCAAGGCATGAGCGGATAATACAACACTGAGCTCTGTAATGAGAACTAAGGGAAGGTGGAAATTTATTTACTGATTTATTGCTACACTGTTTGTTTCATCTGTAGTTGGAATAGGCTATTAAATCCAGTATGGGAAGGGAGATTTAAATTTTTGTAATTGTAGGATATAGGTAATATTTCATCAAATTACCTATAACATATAGGTAATTAATTTAATTTATGTTTGTGTGTTGCATTGCAAGTGCTTGTAACCCTGCTTTTTCAAACTCCACAGACAGATTTTAAGCAAAGCGGCA
>VXAV01001817.1:66026-81320 GCA_013399715.1 Alectura lathami
TTTTAATCTCTTCTAGACAGTGCTGTTTGGCAAGTGCTTTACTAAAGATTTGAATTGTGGGTGATGAAGAGTTGCACTTTAGGTGTGAAGTTTGTTGATCTGCAGCAATGAATTGTTTTCCCTATAGCTTCAGTGAGTGATTGCATCCGAACTGTGAACTATTTGTACAGGATTCTGCATGAGCAGGACAGGATGCGTGCTGCTTGTTGCTGACAGGTTTGTAGTAATTACAGACAGCAGAGGACGAAGAGAGATCTTTATCAGATAACCTGGCTGCCCTAAAAACTGCACACCAGCAGCATTTTATTGGTGGGATTAAATGTCAGGTACCTTGCTTTAGAACTGATTCCTGCTGTGTTTTGATGAATGCGTGTACTTTCCCAGCGAACAATAAGAGTGCCTGCAGTACACCAGTTCTTTAAAAACTCATTCTTTAAAGACTGTATCATGAGGCTTCTGTCATCTTTGCAGTATGGCCCACATCAACTGAGAACATCATTGCTTTACAACAGTAAGAAATTAACTTGAGCTCTACAAAAATAATAATAAAAAAGTGCCTTGTGTTCTCTGCACAGAACAATAACATTTGCAGTAAAAAACAGTTGTGAGAATACATAGCCTCATCTGTCTCATAGTGACATTGTTATTTTCACATAAGCAGTGGAAAAGAAAGTTTCCAAAGTGCATCCTTCTGTGGTGTGAGCATCACGGATTCTTTTTTCATGTTTCAGATGCCAATCAATCAAATAAAGTTGGATTCACAAGAAATTGTTTCTCCCCTTCAGCAGTGTAAGGGATCTGATGCTCAGTATGGACTGCCATCCAAAAGATCCCTGGATTTCTTCCTCTCTCCCTCCCCATGCATTCTTCAAGCTTAGAGAAAAAATGATGCGCTTGCATCATTTTTGGTACTTGGATGAGAACATAAACGACAAGGTTCACTTTAGTTCCAACTTGATGTTCTAAACTTTTATCAGTCTGCAGTACAGAGGCTTTAACTGCGGACATAAAATTATGTCAACTTTCCAAGTGCCTTGTTGGAAAATATGTGCATTGTGAACTTGTTTATACTCTATTTCCAAAGATCAATTAGAAGAGCCACAGTAAGACAGTATAATGCCCCAGTGACCTTTTCACTCTTCTCACCAAAATTCTCTTTTGGAGAATTAATATCAATGATTGATCTCACTGCTCCACTCTAACTTGATTTGCTATGGATTTGAAGTGAGGTTTTAAGTGTCACAGCCAGGCTATGGGAAAGAAGATTTTCCAAGGTAGGCAGGCACTTAGGCTTGTAAGTATGGTTGGTAGGCCTGTTATTGATAAAGATATTTTACACTTGACATGTAAATTGCAGGCTTAGATCAGCACAGCTGAGCGTTTTCTCCTCTGATTCTTATCAGGTATGTCTAACTGCTGTTGCACCAGTTTATGCTTGAAGCTTACTTATGGTCCAAAGTGGTGGGTGTGAAATGTCTGCAAGAGATAAATGATACTTCAGAATGAGACTTCTCAGTTGTCTTAAGAGGTTGATGAGGAAGATATCTGGTACATTTTTCAGATGGTATAAACGTATATCACTTCATTGCTCAAATTAAAAAAACAGCTGTGGCCAAATACGTGCTCTCAGGCACGCAAAGGTTCAGGTTTTATTTATTTGTTGATTTTAAAGGAATTTGAATGCATTCATGTAAAATGATATGAAAAAGCAAGTTATTTTACAATGTATTACCTAATAAATTAGTATGTTTTTTTTTTCTGTGATTGTATCATTATTACCTGTATGATATTAACAAATTAAGGAGTCCTGTTAACAGATGCATTTACATTATTAGACAGCTGACCATGTAAAGTTGCATTTGTTCATCACTCGATTTTACAGAGCTGTTCCGTATCTAGAAGCACGCATTGCATTGCCAAAATCAGTCAGGCATTACAGACGCTTAATGAAGAAAAGTGTTAACAACCCTGCTATGACAGATCACATGGAAGGTCAGCATCATTCTCCGGAGTCATATAAAAGAACAAGTGAAGGAAGAATAAATTTGACCATCTTTAAAAGCTACAGATATAAACCAAATGAGAAGTTAACCGTATTGAGAGGTGGAGGTTGCCCCATTCCTGGAGACCTTCAAGGTCAGGCAGGACAGGGCTCTGAGCAACCTGATCCAGCTGTAGGTGTCCCTGTGCACTGCAGGGGAGTTGGACTAGATGGCCTTTAAAGGTCCCTTCCAACTCAAATGACTCTGATTCATATTAATTCGTTCATTCTCTTTTGCTGAGCCCATGTAGCTTCCATGTGTGAACGTGCACTGAAAGAATATGTTTGTTTATTGGTTTACATTCTTTGGGCTTTTGGGTATAAAAAGAGTTAAGTTGATGACTTTAGAAAGAGCTACTTAATATATGTCATTACTGTTTTCAGCTAGACTTTCATCATGCCCTTCTAAACTTTTTTGGCTGGTTCTCTATAGTATGTCGGTCTCTAATGGCAGCAGAAATACTGTGTGGCAGACCTGGCAGATAATACATATCTCATAGCAGCTATGTGCGGGTTCATTAATTCAGTACCACTCCATTGAAACCGTTGCTAGCATTTGAGCTTAGAATTTTGTTTGTTTTTTATGTATGAGTCTGACCTGAATGAACACTTGGTTTCAGTCTCCTCCAAAGCTGCTCTCTCCAGAAGAGATGATTTCTCCCAGCTCCATCCCAAAGAAAAGATATGGCAAATCATTTCTTTAAACAGCAATGAAATACAGGAATTCAAGATAGCCTGTGAAGCTCTGGCCTGTTGTGAAGATGTCATATGATCATCTGTGCCTGTCTAAACATAGTGTTTTTTTGACAAGCCCTGCTTCATTCACCATGCAGATTGGATGTGCTCTATGCATAAATTCAGTTCTGTGTTGGAAGAGGCTCTTGTCCAGCCTTCACTTGCTGGAAATGTTGGCTACAAAAGTAGGCAGGAAAAGTGAGGGGAAAAAAAAAGTAGATCTAGGAAACCACTTGCTCCTGGGAAGAAGCAGGCTTGGTATCTGCATCTTCTGTGGAGGTTTGTTGGGATGTGTGACCACAGGCTAATCTCTCCAGGCACAAAGGAACAGAAGGGCACAGTGCCAGGTAAAGACACCCCAATAACCCATTCGGGGACACTAGTCTCTGCTCCTGACCCCAGGGCATCCCAGGAGGGTGTCACCCCCATATGTGTGTTGATCAGACTGGCCAGCGGTGTGTACTTGTACTTATCTGTTGTGCACGTGTGTGCCTATGTGGGTATGCTCTTAGTCTTGCTGCTGGCTGGATGTGGGGGCATGGACCAGTGGCAGCCTTGGACTGTGGTTCCTTGCAGCCTGCGCTGGCATGGAGCAAGGCATACAGGCCATTGCATACAGCTCTACGTGCACTTTCTTGTGAAGGAACAGCCAAAGCTTGCTCCAGTGCACTTGTAAAGGTTCACCAGGCTGTTAAATTCTCTAAAATGTTGAGAAGAATAGGAAGGGGTTTTTTTACAGCTGCTTTTGTAGCTTTCTTTAAAAGCCCTTACCAGCATAGCAAGTTCTCCATGCTGTCTTAGACATGCTCACCATGTTGCCCTGTGCAGACAAGTGAGCAGAGGCTGTGCTGTGGTGTATGGCAGGCTCACAGCAGCAGATGGGCTTTTCTTCCCATACATCCTTGCCTCAGCAGCACTTGTCTTTAGCAGCTTCTAAAAACAATGAGCAGTGTAGGGTTTTTCTACTCTCATTTTTGTAAGATGTGAATGTTCCCATGATCCAGGTGGCAACACCACTCCCAGAGACTTCTACCTTGTTGTAATGTCTGTGGCCCTTACTGCCAGCTCAGTTTTAAAGAAAAGGCACATGTGGCAGCAGCCTTGCCTCTGGTGGCTTTAGCTTGGCACTCTTCCTGCTAACAAGTAAAATTACAGCATTTCTGGTTAAAACAACACACTGGATTGGAGAGCTGGCAAAGAGCAAACTGGCGTTTGTAGGCGCTGAAGGTGACACAGGGTGTTACAAACCAGGAAGCTATATTTCAGCACCTGGAAAACAGATTCAATGGAAAAACAAAGGAAATACTGCTATCAAGCAGCTGGAAAATCAGGGTAAGATGAGGTCAAAATAGCATGACTTCTGCAAAGGTAACCAGTTCTTCAGTAGTTAATCTACTAGAATTGTTTTAATGTAGCAATAGGGTAGCAATAAAAGGAAATGGTTGGTACAAATTATGAAAATAAGGGAAGGTCAATGAGGCATACAGCTGTTATGGCAGACAGCAGAACAGAAAGCAGTGAAGGCAATTACACCAGCAGCAGTAAAACTGTGATGCTTTTGATGCAGAACAGCAGCTGCCTTGCCTTAAAGCTGGCTGAGACTTTAAAAATCTTGCTTATCCACAGAAATTATTACACTAACAGTGGTTGTAATATGTATAATATAAAATAATATATATATATACATATAAAAAAAATTGAAAACTGTGAGAGGAAGGCTATTGAAATAAAAATCCTGAACAATTTAGAATAAAAATAATTAGATATTTAGAGTGAAATTTGCATTAATATTTTAAAAAATTTGCATGGAGATACGTTTCGTACTTTGACCAGCTTTGGTAATATACATGCAGGAAAAAAAAAAAGATATAGAACATGTGTTTGAGGTACATGTATTTGAGGTAAATTTTGAATCTGTGAATTTGTCCAAGAGTGGGATGTAGTTGCTCTTGATCTGATTGTTAGAAGCAATCTGTGTCATGAACTGTTGTCCTTACTATCTTGACCCTGAAAGAAGATGTACCGTAGCCACTGAAAAATGAAGTTTTCACTTTAAAAACCTTTGAAAAGTTACAGCACTGCTGTTTGTTGTTTGGTTTCTTTTCATCATAATTCCTTTAACTGGATCTCAGCTGCTTTAGGCTTTTCCTGATGAGAAATGTGAAACCAAGAGAGGCCATTCCTCTGTTCATGTCAGAGGTAGCTGTATTCAGGGAGGCATTTCCGTGACGTCTTCACGTGATATCTGGCTCAGGTTGGATGGCGCTACAGGATGTGAGCTCTTGCAATGACAAACTATTTCCCTTTGCCTACTTTTCTCAGTAGTGATGCCCAAAAATCTGGTTTGAGTCTGGCATACCTTCCAGAAGGCTGTCCAACTTTGGCTTGAAGACAACACAAGATGGAAAATCTCTGCCAGTTTCCTCAGCAGTTTATCCCAGTAGCTAGGTTTTGTAATTTCTTTCCAGTTTGTCTAGCTTTTGTCTACACTTCCTCAACTGAATTAAAGAATACTTCACCAGGCAATATTCTCTCTTTAAAAGGGTATTTATAGTCCATAATCAGTTTTTTAAACTAAACCAATTACATTTTGAATGAGCTATTTCTCTGAAGATCTGCAACCTTTTTACTAGATTTTCTATATACCCCTTTCCATCTTTTTTTTTTTTTTTTTTTTTAGAAAAGATGTGTATCAGAGGAGCACAGAGCAGTCCAGCACTGCTCATCGCAATGCTTCTTACATCAACAAAATCACATTTTCTCTCCCTTCCTTAGCACTGTTTACCCACTGGAGCAGGGCATGCACATGTTCAGCTGCATATTCCCTTATTTTCATTGTTCGTGTTTCCAGGGTTGAGTTCTCTGTTCCACCAGTGTGGCCTGCTTTCCTTCTTTCTGAGTATGTAACTAAATCTGGCTATTTAAAAGTCTAGTTAAAATTTTAAATCAAAATGCCATTTAGCAAGCTGTCTATCTTAGCTTGATCAGTCTTCTCAACAGGGATGCAGGCTTTCCTTTTGGCATGCCATGTTCAATTCATTTTATATTTTTGTTGGCCTTCTTGTTTGATGTGTGTTATATCTTAAAAAAAAAAAAAAAAAAAAGTTATATGTAAATGAACAGTTGGGGAAGCTGGAGAGGTCTTTCTGCCAGTTTTCCTCCAAATGAATGAATGCATAACAGATAAGGCCCATGATGTGCACGAAGGCAGCACATTAGGAAGGGTCCTGTCAGTCTCTTTGGCAAAATCAGTGTTGGCATCAGTTTGTGAAAGGGAAGTCAGATTGTTTTTAAGAATGAGTATTTGTACTACTTATAAGGGCTGTTCTAAAGCTTCCAAAGCCGTGACTGCATCTATCAGTGGCAAATAATAAACATTAGAATCACTTTTATTCATTCTTACTGAATTTTGCTATTTCTGTAGCACTCCATCAACGGTCTCCAGGCTATATGCAAGCCTGATGTCTCTAAGGCAAAACCTCTTTTGCTAATTTTCACAAAGGAGTGTACCAAGATGCTGTAGAATTAAGCAACTCGTCCTGAAAAGACAATAAAAGATAAAGAAAAGTAAAATTCTGAGCCACCTCATCTAGCTGTAGATGTCCCTGTCCACTGTAGGGATGTTGGACTAGATGTCCTTTAAAGGTCCCTTCTAACTGAAACAATTCTATGACTATATGAAATTGCAGTCTGGTTCTGATTCTGAATGAGTTTTGACTGTGTCAGTGATGTTCATAAAAGCCATAATAACCATCCTGCTCTGATTTAAGAAGTGGCCTGGTATCAGAATGGAGCCATCCACTGCAGACCCTGCTGACAGTGCAGATAGGAGTGCAGTGGAGACTTGGAGCCAGCAGCATGAGTAACTACTGCCTCTTCTGTTAGGGGCAAGGGGTGGCTGCTGCCATCCCAGATGATGGGCCAAACGCTGCCTGCGGCCCTGTGGTATTTGTGGTTTTCTGTTTAGTTATCTTTGAGATGCATGAGATACAAAGCTAATGTCAAGGCAAAGTCCAAAGTATACACTCTTATTTTGATTGTGGCTTCTGCTATTTGGTTTTGTATTTAGCACTGGAATAACTTGGGTTCCTAATGTTTCTGCTTTTATGCCTGCCAACCATTTTTTTTTTTAGTCCCAGAGAGTCCATAAATTAAGGCTACAATACTGCAATTGCAGGGCTAATTGTGGGTTAGATTTGGAAAGGAAAAGATTATTACTCTATGTATATGTTTGCCAGAGCAGTGGATTACACAGGTTCGCTACGTGAAAGAAGTTAGGTTTTGATGGAAATAACTTGTCTTTTCTACAACTCAGCTAAATTATGAATTACAAAGCCAAACTGAAATCCAAAGTCATACTTTGGTTTGTGAAATGGGAGGGAAGATTGTCAAATGCAATTTTGCTTCTGTGTGGTGTGTACTAAAGGACCTATTATTATTATTATTGAAAATAAGAATTTTTGTACACTCACAGAAAAACACCTTTGAATACTCTGGGATTCCCCCTCCCCTCCTCCTTGCTGCCAGCTTAGGTATTCATCAGACGCTACAACTTAGTGGTTTGAATTACATCCTAGTACTGAGCCCAGTCCCCCCAGTAACTTAAGCTGCAGATAAAGCAAATAACGTCACGGTGCTGGTGCTGTGTCCTATTTGATCCTTCAGGATAAAGCAAATACAGCAGAGCTGTGTGGGGTGGATGGGTATAGCTGATTCACTTTCATTTGCAGCCAAGATTCTTTTCTGCCCTTCTCTCTTACTAGAACTGGCAGGCATTGAAGTGAAATTTTGGATTTTATTCAGAAATGGTGTGGTGCAAATGCGAGATACAGGTGTGTTGTGCTCTGTTTTCCTATTTGGTTTGCTTGGCCTCCACCACTTGCGAATTTGCCTTCACTCATTAGAGGTGTAACATGATGATAAAGGAATGCTCCCTGACAAATGGAGACCCTTCTGCTAGGATTCCACTCTGAAGAAATCTTGAAATGTCACAGGTACACTTCAATAGCTCTTTTTCTTCCACCAGAAACACAGCCTTGCTTTACAAGAATAGACATCTTTCTATTGCTGCTACGCAGATGTGTAATATTTTACACATTTGAAAATAAACTTCCTCAAATGCTCTTGGTTAAAATCTTATTTTTGATTTAAAAACCTGTTTTCTGGCTGAAGATTGTATCTGATCATGATAATATTTTGTTCATTATTCTCTAATATGCAGCTTGTAAACTGTTTGTCTTCCTGTGACGTGGTGTGTAACTGCAGTTAATATTTATATTGAGCTTAGTGGATCTCTTTATTAATGCCTATTAGCAGTCTGTGTGATCATGTTTTTTATTTCTAGTTGATAGAGAAAGAACATCTGGTTAATTACTCAGTGAAAGAAAGAATGCTTCTTTTTCCCTTAATTACAACTGTTTGCAACAATGACTGTTTTTATTATAATTCATAGAAGAAATGATGGAGAAAAACTGCATACCACTCAAAGTGGCTCTCTTCTGCCACTCTATAGAGCAATATCACTGCAACGCAGTCAAGCTGTCGTATTCTGCTTTGGATGGTGCTGCTGTATATAATGAAATAGCATCAGAAATTGAGTCTTTATTCAGTCCTCAGCCATGTGTGAGGACCTTGGGATTTATCCTTAGCCTTTTCAGTGAAGACTATATGTTCAAAATCTGTCTGGCACAACTGTTTCTGTTTGAACCAGTCTTTCTCTCCCCTGTGGTAACAAGTAGTATGGAGCGTTTTGGCAAAGCTGCTGACTCAATTAAGAAATGCTGTCAGTCTTTTCTTTCTTGTGGAAGAGACAAATTGGTACTTATAAAACTGGGAGAAAACCAATATAACATGTTGCTGAATCCTAAATTTTCCATCTGAAGATTTATTAAGTGTTCAGAAGCATTTTGTTTTGGTTCTGACTATTAAACGGATAATTGTATTTCCGGAGTTGCCTGCGTTTGAACTACAAATCACTGCGTGTGTTAATTCAGGCCAGGTAATAGTGTCACTTTGATTGATTGTCTATTTAAGGAAAAAGAGCAGTTTTTAATCCAGGCTGAATGTTGTAGTCAGTTTGCTCTTGATTAAAAGTGCCTAGCCATGACATTTTGTCAAAAAGAGTTTCTTCACAATCTTTTTAGCCAGTACGATGTCACGAAGTAGTACCAGTCCAGTGCTGTGCTTGTTTCTCTCTGCAGGAAATGGATCATCAGAATTGCATGTGCTCCTAAAACAGCCCAAAGGGAAAGCTTGAGATGTGTGCGTGATCTTTTCCTGAGGGTTGTTCATACATACACTTTGCAGAGAAATGCCCTGTCAGCCTGTCCTGTGCAGGTGACAATGCAGCCTCACACCCATGCAATAACCGTTTGGTAAAGGGAGTGGTAGGAGCAAATGCTGATGTTAAACACAGTATTTAGAGCTGGCACTCGTAGGGATTACCACCGCAAAGGACTGAAACTCCCACAGGTGAGCAGTATGTTGTGCTGCTGTAACTGATGCAGACAGAATGCTAGGCTGAAATGGGAAGAGTTTTCTTTAGCAGGCTGCAGCCAGTGATGGAAATTGAATGATAAATGTCAGTGGCCAGTCACCATTGTTTTCAAAATTACACTTTTTGGCCAACAATCTGTTGCAGAACTTCTATTTCTGACTTTACCAACAGAGTCATCATCAAGAAGCATTGCAATGCTAGTGTAGATACAGAACGCTGTTGGTGCTTTAGCTGTACTTCTGTAGCTTAAAGGGCAGGCCCACTAGCAAAAGAGAGATCAAAGTAACCGTGCAGCTGGCCATTGACATAGAGGTGAGCTTCCAGGTTTTGAATATGATGTTAAATAGCAGAAAGGCAGCAGTGGGAGAAAAGTGCAAGAAGAGTGGGGCCCAAGATCTCGTGAACTGCTGTCTGGATACTGACACCCTGTCTGCCTCAGCTTCTTGGGACATCAAAATGGAGACCTATATCTTGTGTGGTGACACACAACACATATTTCCTCTACACTTCCTATGTAGAGGAAATCTAGTGTTGGTGTTTGTTCCTGGACTGTAGCATTTGAAGTTTTGAGACAGTGACAACAATTTTAATGGGATACTTCTCTGGGATGTGGCAATAAGTGGTAGACTTTTAATAAATATATGAAATGCTAGTTTGGTCATAAACACATTTGTCTTGTGTTGTAGGCCTTATGTACTAAACAAGAGCTAAGGGTATTCTGAAGAGACTAAATAGCATTTCTTGTCATTATTCAAGGAGTCAGATATTTCATGTCTTCCCATTGCTGGAGTTCATTTTATTTCATACATATGGATTTAGCAATAATGTGGTAATTGCATTTTCTGGTGATTAACATTGCCCTGGTGTAAAATAGAAGAGCCACAGCCTCCAACAGCACTGTCTTTCAAAGTCACCCTATCACATGGCCCATTGGCAAAGGCAAATGAAGTTAAGTAATTTAATTAGCTATGATTAGCATTTAAAGCTGTCTGCCCAGAAACCGATAAAGAGATTCACAATTCATCCTGTATCATTTCACATATGGCTTTAACAATATTAGGTGAAGGCAGTCTAGTTCAGGGAGTTAGTAATTTAATCTGTACTTCTCTGAATTCCTTGTTCAAACCAGCCTCTGTGTGTAATGAGCAGAGCTGGTTGCTATTAGGCAGCTGTTGAATGTCTGGTGGCAAGTGACTGGGTGCCAGTAGCTGCAGGACAACCGTGTGAGTGACAAAAGTTATCACCAAGCTGCCACCTCCCTCGGCAGGACCAGCCTCCGGCCTTGCAGGAGGGCTCTGCAGCCTGTCCCAGGCTCCAAGGGCACCAGGCAGAAGGTAAGGGAAGGCCGCTGTTCTCCTGCTGTTCTGGCCTTCTCCTGCCTAAAACAGAAGTTTGGTTCTCAGAAATGCACATTTAGCTTCTTTCAGAACTGCTTAATTCACTCAGGAACGCACCCCTTCCCTCACCCCTCTGCCTCACAGCTTCAAAGGATGCGCTTTTTGGGCTCGCAGCAACAGCCATTTACAGTCGGAATAAAGAAGGACTTGAGGTGGCCGTGCCAGGCCCAGCTCCCTTTGAAGGCCAAGGAAAGGCTGCAGGAGCACGAGTGCCAGTCTGTAATGTTTTGTGAATTAACATACGTGCCAGCTGCATGAGTACAGGCAAAGTAGAGTCCGGCTTGATGGCACACAAAGCAAATGTCTGCTAAATGGGTTTTCTTTTTCCTTAACAAGTGATGTGCCGTTGGCTGCATCCCAGCAGTGCTGTTTTGCAGTGAACTGATTTCCATTTCTGCCCTTTGCCATCTCTCCCCCCCAGGTGCGGAAGCATCGCTGCTGGCCTGCAGCCTCCTTTCCCAAGAGGGTGACCAGGGGTGCCACCTGCAGATGCTTTCAGAGGCGTTCCAGTCTCACTCTGCCAAAGTGCCTTAGGAAGAGCCTGTTGTCACAGTTTTGAACCAGTCCCGTCACCTGACCCAAATGTCTCCTTGATTTTCAGGTTTAAATGCACCAACAGCCAGTACAAACCAAGATCAAACCATACTTTAATGCTGTTGGAGTTTGTGACCCAAAGAAAATAACCTGGAGCAGAGTTTTCACTCAAGATGTTAATGAAATTTTTAAAGCATTAGTGGGAAATCCTGCATTGTTTTATCACAATTAAGAAATAGTTTGCAGTTTAAAAAAAAAAAAAAAGTTTACATGAAAATTTTAATTTCTAATGGGTTTAACACCAAAGCGTTAACCAGTGTAGCCTGGCTCTAAACATCTGCTTGCCATGAGTGAGCCTGGGTTGAGCTTTCACACATCCAGGAGTGTCTTGGGAGGCTGTGCAGCTATCATGTTTGTGGTGAGCTTTGACATTAGCCAGTTCAATGTGAGCCGTTTATCTGTATTCCTGCAGTGTTCCTTCACACCCCCTGGGCACACAGGAGAAGATCTCAAAAATCTCAGTGACAGTTAACTGCATGCTCAGCCCTTCAAAATGCAGGGAAATATAGCAAGCTGCCTATGTTTCATACTTTCTGACATGAAAGAGAGGTTTCCAGCTCTTTGGACCAGTTCTGGCTTTTGTTAACCACCTTCCAGCACTGGGGGATGGACGTGGGGTACACGTGGTGCAGTGCAGACGGAGGCTTGGCATATGGGTCATGCCAGTGAGAATTACGAGGAGGAGTGAAGCGTGAAGACCCCTGACACCTCAGCAAGAGCTGCCATTTTGGGCTGTTTTCCATCTCTCCTCTGATTGATTGGCAGCAATGTACAGTACAAAGCCTTTCTCTGATTTCCCTTGCCTGGAGGAAAAGGGCTCTGCCTCTGTAACTGTGCCAGTACCTCCTTGTAATCTTACAGACCTGCCTGAAAACACCTTTTCAGTAGTTCAGTGTATTATTTTTATATGGTCTGTAAGAATCTTTAATAGCTGACGTGCGAAATGTGCCATTTGTCTTTGTAATAATGCTTTCTTTTTCAATCATGTTCTTCCTTTGCTATTTTTCTGCCAGCTCTTGGCAATGTTTCATTTTAGCTCAAAGTGAAAGAACATCCTCCTAAAATAGGATATAATCCTCAGCTATCATTTGATCAGTTTTAATTTAATTTCACTGCAATGAAAACATAATGGAAATCTGAACTCCAGAACACACAATTCAAGGAAAGTCACTATCAACATTACAGAATCTGTGGCCAATGTTTCCAAATAGTAATAGCAGAATGAGCTCAGCAGCTCTTTACAAAGTGGTCTGGTGCTGTGCAATTACCTATTCTAGTGCAAGGCATAACGTCCCAATTTTTCAGAAGTGATCTCTAAATTTTGAGTACATTCCTTTTGGGATGCTTATATTGAATGTATTGGGTTTGCCTCTCTGATGTGCTGATTGCCTTCCATTTTCATTTAACAGCAGTCATCTTCATTTCCTCAAGCCTATTTATCAGCACGCTTTGAGGACTTCTTCTAAAAAGTTAGCATTTGTCCAGTGTGTTTTGGGTTCAGGTATATCTCAGGGCTCTCTGGTTATCAATAATTCTATGCCCTTTCCCTTTCCTTTTTTCTTAGCTCTGTGTAGGAGAGAAAAAATGCCTCATTATTCCACAGAATGGAGTTATTCTACTTTGTCTAGGTCCTCTGGTTTTCAATAGCACAATATTGTGGGTTTGCCTTTGTCATTATTTCTTTGATTTAATTGTCCTCCATCCAGTTTCAGCCTGTCTGTTACTCTGTCAGAATTCAAACAGAATTTCTTACTTCTCACAGGAATTATTTTTGGAACTTTTAAAATATTCCTTCTGTAACGCAGCCTTCCCATGCAGCTGCAGTGGGCTGCCTGCTTTGGGAGGATAACTTGTAGGAGGAAAGAGAGGCTACAACATCCCTGACAAAGCTGATACAATGCGTTCTTTGTAGCTGGCCTGTATTCATGCATGGCTGCAGCATAAGAAAAGAGAAGCTCCATGCCAGCACTGTTCTTGGGACTGGTCCAAGACCTGCCTGGAGGTGAGAGGGGGGTGCTGAGGGAGAAGGAGCCTTCACCCATAAGCTATGTTCTGCTCCATTTTAAGAGCAATTGAAAGCTTTTGCCAGAGGATTCAGAAGTTAATGTTTGGAGCTGATTATGCTTATTAGTTAAGCTTGATAGCAGCCCTTGAGTAAGATGAATGGTGGCAGGGCACATGCTACTTAAATCTTTCTTTGTTTTCTTTGTTTGCTTTTTGTATAGCTTCAGCCAGAGAAGCAAAGATTAGGTCGGATCCCCAAGAATACTATTTGTTAGCGTGAACCCACCAGTGGTCAGTATGTCAGCCTGGGAAAGCATCCCTGTTTGCACTTGTCTGAAAGCCCGATGGCACTGGGAAATTCTGGAGTTGCCGCTGCTGCCTCCAATCTGCATAACAGTGCGGTGTGCATGTGGCGGTCACCAGTGGACCTGAAAATGCCTAGCGGTCTTTTTTACTGGCCGCAGCAGCAGGCCACGTTCAAGGAGTGCTGGTACTGCTCTCCTCACTTAGTGTGCGGAGTTTCTTTGTTAAGCAGCCAGTGGCTTTGGTTCCAGAAAGACAGATTACCATCTCCCTGTGTGCAGAAGGCATATACAACAATAGTGTCAAGGCATATACAGCAAAAAATATTGATCTATTTGAGTAGAATCTTTTGGTTCTCTCAAACAATCAATTTGGTGATATCTGTATATTTGTATCTATAAATGTACAAGTCTTGCAGAATACCATGCTTCTGAGTAGGATCATTGCTTCTGAGATGTCAGTTAGGATGTGGGGGTGTTGGAGAATGGAAATCAACTTTCTAAAACAAAGGCCAGAAAGTGATGCATGCTGTTGCTGTGATGGCAGTGATTGAAAACTAGTGTGAAAGCGGGTAGATGGCAGAAAAGTGACTGCAGACGTCGATTCCCCAAAAGGAAAGCTGTTATCGCACAAGCTGTTGCAGTGCGTGGATCCAGTTGACATTTCTCTCAGGAGTGGGGTACCCATAAATCTTTTGACAGTAGCAGTTCCCAGTTCAGATGGGCTGATGGATGGGTCTCAGAGCCCTGTCTGTAAAGCTGTGATATCTCAGGAGTGCAGGCCAAAGTGGGGTGTGTGTGGAGCCAACTTTCAGTAGCACTTCAGTTTTCATTAATTTGTAGAATGACCTGGAAGTAAAATCTACTGGGGGATGAGATTACTTTCATAAATTATGCATATCTTGATGCCAGCCAAAGAGTGCTCATGCCAGAAAGAGATGCTTGTCCTGTAAGAAATATCATAACACTGGAGGAATATAGGATCATATAGTGAAAGATTATGGCCCCAGTTCCACTTCCTTGCCTAGAAAGGCTCCATAAGTATTCAGTTAACTCTAGGCTCGCACTTATGTTCTCTTCATTTCAGAGAGATTCAAGCACATGCTGGAATAATTTCCTGAACTAATACTCTCCGTATGCACAAAGGAGCTGAATCAAAATTTTAAGGTTAGCAATTCTTCACTCTATGCTCACCAGTTTTAGCTGATTCTTGATAAATACTTTTGATGTAAGTTCATTAATATATTTCAAAGGTAAATTTACTGTCTGAATGTGCGGGGTTTTTCCCCTCTAGAAATACAGTGTGCATAGTATATAAACCAGCCTCATACTTGCAAAAAAATTACTTTTAAAGAAGTTGTCTCCAGTCTACTTGCCTGAGTAGTTTGTGAACTGTCAGCCAGCAGCTATTAACATATCTAAGATTGTTATATCAGCCAAGTATTGGTGAGGAATGCATTCTTCTTAAAATTCAAAGTACATGTAGAATTTATATTTATTTGCCAGCAGTATGGAGTTGGCCTTGCTCCTAAATGAAAGCTGACTTTATCAGGAATCAGTTTTTATATTTCAAAGCAGACTGTAAACAGACAGAGGCATTGGCCACCACTCCAGACCGGCTGGAGGCTCTCATCATCCATGTGAAATTACTTTTCTTGACAAACATTGACTGAAATTGCTAATGCATAGCAGTTGGGTTTAATGAAGGGAAGCTGCTGACAGTTT
>VXAV01001817.1:98305-111171 GCA_013399715.1 Alectura lathami
GCAACAGGTGTGCAAATGATCACAGCTGATGCTAGGATGCTGCTGTGTTTCTTGGCACTGAGTTAAGACATGGCAGTCTTCTCTGGGCTGTCCCGAGATTAAGAGCTTAAACTGGGCTGATAGATTGAAAGCAGAAGGCAGTGCTTGGCATTTTTAACTCTGCTCCCTCCAGCCAGGGCTCCTGTGCTCTGCTTCAGCAGCTGGAAGGAATCGTGGTCCTTGCATGGTATGTGCTTGTGTCACTCAGTGACTGTAATCAACTGATCTCAATGAGCTAAATTACAGGTTACAAGTAAGATGTTGCTTAGCCTTCAGCTAGTGATGAGACTGCTCTACCACTGGTTGTGGAAGCATATGATGAAGAGATGTACAACACTTAGTATGTCTGTCTGGAGTAGATTACTGAGGAACAGCCACACAGCGGTGGAACTGTAGGGGATGGTTTGCTGGAAGGTGTCTGGGATGAGTGGATTCAGCTGTGAGAAGCTGCTGTGCCTGGGCCAGTGCCTTGTCAGTCTGTAATGAGGAGGAGCAGCTGATGCCAGAGGTCTGCATAGCCATTTCCAAAAACAAAGCAAAGTAAAGCTGAAAGGGATCGTGTACTGCAGAGGCTCCCCACTCACCTGCCTTGTGGAAGCACTAGCAGTAGCTTCTACATCTGCTTCAGAAGGAGGGGATGTCACAACTGGGGAAACCTGCTGCTGCCTTTAACTTGCTCTTAGAAACCCTGAGTGATGCAGATTCTCCAGGCATCTTGGGAACCCCTACCTGCTGCCTCCCCTTCCTCATCACCAGAAAGTTTTGCTATTTGAGGAATATGCTGATATGCCCACAGTGAAAGGATGCCTGGCTGTGAGGCCTGCTATGGTGTCTCCTGATGAGGCAACTGATGTTGGCCAATTCTGTTGAGTTTATTTGCAATTGGCTGGTCACATTACTGTTGTTGCTACTACTGTAGCTATGATTTCCTGTTCTCTCCACTCTGACTCCCAGGTGACCTCCTGCCCTTATCTGGCTTCAACAGCGCAAGCCTGAGAGCCAGCAAGTCCCCTCCTTGGGTGTTCGGCCTGGTGGTGAATGTAGGTGATTGCTGCTCAAGTCTGTGCTCTGTCAGCCTTGCCATACCCAAAGCATGCAAAGATCGAACAACTCTGCTCCAGTTTCCTGTCTGTAAAATGGTGTAATCCTGTCCTAGTTCACAGGAGCTTTGCTAGGCTGTGTGTGTTGAACTCCCAACCCAGTGGTAATGATGGGCCTGTAACAGGCAATGTGGCTGCATGAAGAAAGGCAGTGGCAGTTTGACTGCTAAAAACAGTCTGCACAGTGGCATCTAGTGCACAGCAGGAAGAATTACAGATGTCCAGTGACCTTCCAGCTGAGCTGTGTGCCACTGAGGGATTTGCAGGCTGCCTTTGGGGCAGCTGTGGGGCTGGGGGTCTGCTTCTTCCTCTCATTCTCTGCTCTCCTGAGTGAGCAGACGACCAGAGAAACACAAGAATTTGGGCCCTGCAGCAGGCCGAGCGTTTCGTACCTGGGGTTTCTTACTTGCCCTGAGATGAGGAGTATTGTCACTGCTCCCAAAGGCCAGATCTGCTGACAGGCCAGAGAGGCAGGAGGTGTTTTAACTACTAGGGGTAAGTGTCTGGGCATTCATTCAACATCCCAAAGTCACAGCAGCAGAGCATGCTTATCTCTGTCCTTGCTTGAGCTAAAACACCAGACACATCACAGGGTATGGCCTAAGTCTGGACTCAAAATCCAGTGTAAGGCTATATCTATTATTTTTTACACATACAAGGAGCAAAATCAGCATGTAAACTGGCAAAGGAAAGGAACCATGCAGTCCTGGGTCAGCATTGTCATATTCAGAGAAGACCAAAATGGACAATGATGCAAATGAGAAACCTGAGGAATCAAGAATCATTGGCAATAGGTACAAATGAAAGTCTGTTTCTGTTTGATACTTTGTTTCACACTAGGTGGAAAAATCCTGATAAGTATCTCAATGTGCTTATTTGTTTAGAGACCATGTATGGTCCTTTTCAACAGCAAAAATGTTGTGTGCAATATACATACATACACACATATATATACATGTATGTACTCCATGTACCAGGATTTTCATAGCAAACCAGGTGCAGATCACATCTTATTAGCATCAAGAACTTACTTGTTTATGTTGTTGGAAGGTTTTTCATGTATAAAAATACCCATATCTTCTAGATGAACATAGAAGTTGGAAAGAAAGAAGTTTCCCATTGAACAAATATGTTTATGTCAACTAAAGACTTAATTCAGCTCTTACTGGAGTTGATGATAATCTTGCCATTGCAGGAGTCTGGGCAGGAGTGACCCTAGAAAACATCAGTTCCCAAATGGTCTCTCATTAATGACAATGGGTTGAGCAAATCCTGTTATGGAAATACTGGAAACTCTTGGGTTTTGCCCTAAAGAAGAGGGAGTGAAAGTTCCCTCCTAGCAGCATGAATAATCATCCTTATTCCATTTCTTTTCTTGTGCATTAGCTGCATGTACAACATGTAGGTATTGGATTAAGTCTTCAAATCCAATTGGTTCTGTCTCTAAAGACTTGAGATACTTAAACATGCAATTTAGAGACATGTAACACTAAAGATAAAAGAAATAATAAGTTTGTCAAACATTCGGTTTTGCTTGTCAAAAAACTTCATCCACTAGGTAGTTTCATTTTTGAAATTAAACATGCTGATGTTTAGATTCAGTAAACTGAGCACAATGTAGTATCTCCCTCCTGTCTTTTTCCGGTGGGCAGGAAAGAAGCAGCGATGCATTCAAACCTCACTCTTTTGTCTTGCATGATGATGTTTGACCTAGCTTTCAAAATACCAGTTTATCTTACCAGGCTACTGAACATCTCTGACCCTTTCACACTGTTCCTACAAACCCATTCTTCCACCACTGTGCTGTGCATGCCCTTCCTTTCTCTGTGGCAACAGGAAAATAACTGAGCCTAAACTGAATATTACTTTAAAACAGTTCTTTCCTTGGGCAGCAATATCTGGTTAAGAATCTGTTGTCTCAAGACAGAGAAAGCTCTGGAGAAGATTGCCCACATCTGTTTCTCTTTTCAATACACGTCTAATTCATTTGCCCTGGGTGACCCATGGGAGAGCATCTTATAAGCAACAGGGGAACACAGTGCTTCAGGGAACTGTCTCTTCGTACAAGCTGGGTAGGATGTACTGTATGGCATGCTTTGCTTCTCAAAGCAGGGAAGAAGATCAGACCCATTTTATTCTGTTTCCTTGTCTTTGCATTAAATGGATGTTAAAAAAATAATGGATTTTATGAAAAATGATCGACCTCTTTTGAGGTCTTTATAATCGATTCAATTGTTGTCAGATTGAGTTTTGTAATAACAACTCTGTATTTATCAGAGATGAGGAAAGATACTTGATCATACTAGATGCACAGATGAAATGAGTGTGTGTGTGATAGAAACACATTTTAAAAGACGTTACATTTGTGAATTGAAGCTTTTTTTTTTTTTTTTGAAGTTCTGCTGGAGATCAGAAGTAAAATCCTTTAATTTGTCATGCAGAATAATAGCCACAGCTCTGCAACAAGAACTCAGTCATCAATTGCTCTTGGACAAATTGTTGTCAGAACTTGCACAGATCCACTCTGTAGTTACTGTTCTTACTTCTAGCTTGCACTTGGAGCGTCTGCAGCTGCTCATACACGACTTTTAACCGCAGTTAGCTAGGATGAGAAAATTAATTAAGCGGAGCTAAATGCTAAGTTTGTTGTGTGCAAGACTTTTCCTGCTGCCTCTGGGTGTAAGAGGCAGTTATTTCATTCATTCTGCACCTTTTTCCAGTTCTTGTGTCTAATACAGGCATATTCTCTGTTGCAAATTAAGATTGCAAGAAAGTTGTCCAATTGTGATCATTTTTCGTTCTGTCCATCCAAGCTGCTAGCAGATCTGAGGTGGCAGATGTAAGATAAGGCTACAGCAAGCATGGTGCCAGCAGAGTAAAGCCCAGACAGCGCAGAACTGGAATAAAGCTTGCTGAGCTGCAGAAACTGTCCCTAGCAGGGGAGGTAATGTGTCAGCTGCTGTTTGCAGGGGGATTGATTCTGAGAGGGGTGGGAAAAGGCATATCCTTAATTTAAGTATTTTGTCTTTGGTAGTAAAACTGGAAGAATCTTAGACTGTGTTCCTAAATGCACATTGCCTAATGACTTCTAGTCTTGTTTTGCATTGCTTTCTTACTTGGCAGTTTTAATCTCACTTCCTAGCCCTCTTCTACCTTTTGGGAAGGCAATGTAGATATTAGGGTAGAGGAAGTAGCTGTCTGAATAGCCCCTGAAAAAAAGAAATGTGAGACAGAAGTGCTCAGAAGGAACATTTATCTGACTCGTGTGATATTAATCTTACATGTCTGCTGGCTTTTTTGGCAGATAGAAAATTGGGATTTGAAAAGTAAGGAGATTGCGGACTTTGGACAGCACTGTCCATTTATCGAATGCAATGAGAGTCTAGATCAAAGCCTACTAAAATCCGGACAGATGTTTCATTATGGTTACGAGATAACTTCATACAGAGGACCAAACTGTCTCCTTGCATAATCTGATGTTCTCCACTGTTGTCAGATGAGCAATGCTAGTTAAACTCTGCGTATTTTTTCCGTAACTGACATGACTGTCCCCTGATTTCTGCTTATGAAAACTAAGAGGACTCTTTCGGCATCAGTGAAGCTACAGTGAAGCCATGCAAAAACAGCATAAGGGACAGACAGCTGTAGCCAGTGACTTTGAACAGGCTGAATGGATGCTGATGGGAGCAGAGGCAGAGGTCAAGAGCTGGCAGCCTAGCACTGAAAGAGAGCGTTCCTGTTCCTAGCGAGTGCTGTAACTGGCATGGGCAGCTGGCAGTTCTTGGGCACCATCAGAGCAACATAAAGACACCAGAAACTAAGAGTCCAATCATAAATTTGCTGCAGGTGTTTTGTGAATTAGAAACAGGAGGCACCACCAGCATGAGCTCATCTGACTCTCAGGACCTGCTGTGGGATGTTGCTATAAGAGCAAGCAGCACAGCAGCCGGACTCATTGGTTGGGCAGGATGGTTGAGCAGGGCAGAGGCACAGTCTGAGCAGTTTTGCTGCGCATGGTGCTGGCAAAGTGTATTGTTTGCTGTACACTCTTGAAAGCAAGGTTTGGGTGGTGTGTTGCAGTGAGGAAGGCACACAGTCCTGCTAGGACTGTGCCATGGCACAAAAGGGGTTCTGCTGGTGATGTGCCCCTTGGAACCACCTGACAGTTGTGCTGTCACCTGTGGTTTCTTTGTCTCTGTTGTTTATGCGACTGAGGTCACTTGCCAGAGGCAATACACCTACAGATATGGCTTTTCATGTGTCTGTTGGCAGTCAGCTGTGAGTCTCAGGACATACGTTAAGTCATTAGGTACCAATACTCTTTCAGGAGCCCAGGGTGTTACATTTGAAGTTCATCTTTACATTGTTCTCTTGCTAGACTTTTTTTTTTTTTCATTATTTTTTCTGTTGTTCCTGCTGTTTTCTGTCAGTCTACTGGGCTTTCTACATTGTACGCTTTCCACATTGTATCTTCTCCCATATTCTCTCTTCTGTCGGGTATGAGTACTGTGCAACTAACTTAGGGTTGGTAGCTTGATGGCCTATGTGTTGTTCATAGGTGGGGCTCTCATCCATCAGTGGGGCAGTTCTGCCACAAGCAGAACTGTTCGCATCCTTGCTGAGTTAGTAGGAGGGGCACCATGACTGCTTTGCAAGGCTTTTTCATATTTCTCTTTTCCCAAAATGTTTCATTTCATTCTTTTTCTCTTCTTTTAACTCTGTTGGTGATGTTGGAATGCCTTTTTTCTTTCTTCTATCTTCTTTTCCCTTGGGAGTTTTTCTTTATGTGATGGTGAAAGCCAGCATTGCTGAATAAAACTATCATGCATTGCATGTATTTAGGCTTGTATATACTGTCACTCTGTAAAATATGGAAGGATGTGAAGTGGCTTTTCTGAGTTCATCTGAAGCAAGCATTGGTTTGGCTGCAGCTAGTCAGGGTTTCTTTCCATCTGCCGCTATCTGATCAGACTGTGCTTTTAGACCATGTGCTGGAAATGACCAGTTCAGTGTTCCACATTTGTGTACGTCTGGCAAGCTCCCATTGTATTTGGAAAAAGTAAGTTTTACTTTCTAAATTGTAATGAACAGTTAGTGATTTTCCTGTACTATGAAAGCTATGCTTTTCAGAGTGTTGAGTTGCATTTGGTGTTTATTTACTTCTTGTTACGAGTCAGGGCCCTCCCCCATGCCTGCCTACTTGCCAGCTTTCCAAAGCAGGCATTTCAGTAACACTGACTGCTGTAGCTCTCTTTGCCTGTGAGATCCTGAAAGGAATGTCTCTTGGGTGCATTTTTTTTTTTTCTCTTTTCTTTTCTTCTGTCTAGTCTGAATGCCTGAGTGCAATCTGGCTCATCATCAGGATATTTTATCTTGGTGTTGACAAGTGCCATCTTCTATGCTATTGCAAGATTTTCTTTGGGGGATGTGGTGAGAATATTCAGCCTCTCTGTGAGTAGACAGCGGTCGAGTTGCAAGTGTCAGAGCTGCTGTAGATGATGTAAGGACTTGGCAGGTGGGGGAAAAAAATGGGCCCGTTTCCGTTGCACACCTGCAATGCTCAGCCATGGACATAAATACAGCGGGCTATTTTAAAGTTCTTTCTGAATCATGGCAATGTGTGTTGATCATGAATCTCAGGACCTCAGAGAGTTTAGGCTTTAGAAATGTAACAATAGCTGTGTTTAAAAGGCAATAAAAACAAATGTAATGCTAAACAGGAAACAGGGAGGAATTTCTGTCAGAAAGCATATAAAAAGCTGGCGCTGCCAGGAAAAATAGCTGCTTTAAGGAGAAACCGGAGTAGTGGAGAGGAGCCGAAGTTTTGTATGAGAACAAATGTGCTAAATTTTTGGTCCAAGAAGACTTTAACTGACTATGCTTTCATGTTGTTGTTTTTTCAGTCGGAGGATAAATGGTCCATGCCACATGCCTGCTCCCCATGATTCCTTGTGCAGTAATGTTTTAGGGCCACTCACTGACTGCGTTCTTAAAATGAGAGCTGACTATGGAGTGTGACCATGCTCCCACAGGTGACACGGGGCAGGACATGCACATCAAGCTCCACCTTTCCACCTGCATGTCTCTTTGCAAGCAAAACGACTGTGCTCTCACTGTCACCATGCCTTGACCGAGATGAAGTTTTCTCGCCTTCTTCTAAAGCTGGGTTATTGCCCAGAGAGCCATCCCAGCCAGGGAGATTCCTGTTTCTCCCCTCATGAGCCCGTTGCCCTCCACCTGCCTGGGGTCCCCCGGCTCCTGCTGGCACCCAACACAGAGGTGAGGGTCCCACTGCTGCCTAGCAGTACCGCACAGAAACCAAACAGAAAAGTTAACCCAAAAGCACCACGTCCTGCGATGTGCGCACCTTCCATCATTAATGCTTTAGCTGAAGTATATAGTTGGAATTTAAAACTTGATTATTGGCAGTTGTGGGTGCCTGAAGTCTCATGTGCCCAATATGGGACTGCCTAGTGGGCTTTTCAGAGAAGATGCAAGTAGAGGATTTGTGCAGCAATTTCTAAAAGCTAATCTGGGCACAGCTGAAAAGCAGGTCACTGATTGCCTGTTCTGACACTGTTGAATCAGTCATCTCACCCGTTGCTAAGGTATATCAGGCAAACTTCCAGTCCTCCTAATTTTTCAATGTCTAGTAGATTCCGTTTCATAATAATAGCACAGGAAATTCAAACAATTTCTCTGTACTTCTTGGATGGTTAAAATTTAATATCTTATCCTGCCATCTGTGGTATGATACTGAAACCCACGGGTATACTCCTGCCATGTCTCATTGCTTAATTGTATCATATCAGTTGTGAATCAGCCAAAGCAAGCAGCAGAATGGACATAGAATTAATTCTTGTTTTAGACAGATAGGCGGCTAGAGAAAAGAACGAGGTTGGTGCTCAGTTTCTTCTAAAGCAAGCTGGCCACTCACAGACAAAATGAAGGGCGTTGCCTTCAAAACTGGCAATTAAAAACTGAATTAAATGAAGCCACTATGCTTAACTGCCAGGATATTGGATTTGTAAAGTTAAATCTTCTTGCCTGTCAAGAGAGCGGTAGTTTGAATATGAGCATTCAGTTTCATCTCATCCTGTCTGTTAGACATGCATATGTCATTCCTTAGACTTGATCTGGAGATCAGGTCTCCATCACTTCCAGATTTTTTTTAATATCATAATAATATAATTTATATCATAATAATCATAATTATCAAAGTGAAACATTGAAAACATAGTCATCTATTGGTATATTTCAACTAAGTGATATGTTTTCTTCAATATTCAGTTGTTATTTTTTTCTCTCATCTGGTCCCAGTGTGAATAGAGATTCATGTTGGTTTTTGAATGATGAGATTTGGACTGCAAAACATGGGAAAATAAGTTGGATTTTTATATATATAGTGCACATATACACATATAAATACATGCACACACATGTATTGTATTTGATGTCTAGGAGAGAGCCATGACCAAAAGAATCAGGAGATTGTAAAGGGCTGGGAAAAAAGCATACAACATTAGCAGAGAGATTGCATAAGGGAGAGAACTTGACAAATAGCAGTCAAAAAAAAGCAGAATAGAATTTCATTTATAGCATATACAAATATTTGTTCATATATTCAGGACTTTGAGCACAGAACTTCAAAGTAGCCAACTTAACAGTAACTGATTGTGGGGAAGGAAGGTAAGCTGAGGAGTAAAAAAAAGAAGAAGCAAGTGGGGGAAAAAAAAAAAAAAAAGTGGAAACAAGTATTTTAACTGACAAAAACCCAGGGATGTTTATGTGATCTTCTCAAAACAGTGTCCCTCTGCAACATGTAAGGGATGATAGTGACTTGCAGCAAGAAGATGGGAGTGCTGACAGCCAAGATTGTTAATAAACTCTTTTGTGATCACTCATCAAGTATGCACAGTTTTTGAAAACTATTTCAAAGCATGCAGTCTGACGTTGCTAAATTATCAAAGGAGAAGTTGCTGGATACTGTAAGGACTCAAAAGCAAATCTTCATCTCACAGACTTCATTCCTCCTCTGGGGCAGAAGATATGACAGAAGAAGCCTTTCAGGGACTGTGTGCATCTTTCTCCAAGGATGGTGTTAACTTGTTTCTCTCATCCTAAACTGCTGAACAAATAAAACTGCATATAGGAAAACGCACCTCACAGATAAAGGCAATGAACCGTGAGGAGAAACCCTATTCCTTCAAATTTATTGAGGATCAAATGTAGATCTTTATGTCAGGTAGTGCCTTGCCATTCTCTCTGAGCAGTCGAGATGGAATAAAGGTTTCCAAATGGAAGTCACAGTGCCACGCACAGCAATGCTGTGCGTAACCTGATTGAATCTGGCTCTTGTACATTTAAGTATAACATAGGTTGGAAGCACACGTGATTTAAAACACAAAACATTTCTGTTAAGATAAATGGTGAGTTTGAAATACCCATCAGTGATATAAAAGGCTTCTACAGAATTTTCCACTTCCCTCCATTTTGTATTTGCTATTATTCTCTGTTTCCCAAATTTATTTTCCATTTTTAAATATATATATGTATGAATCTACAATCAATTGCTGTATAGCGTTTTGCTGCATGTATTCTAAGAACTTAAAAAATATATATGCTACTGTATCCTGCAGCATTTTCTGGACTGTCTCTAAAACCTATGGGAATTCATCTTGCACTTCTGTAAAAGAGATTTACTGTTCCCACCAGGACCTCTGAGAAAAGGAGCAATCCCATTTTAAAGCAGGTTCTTCACACAGTGAATAAAGCCCTAAGGAACTGCAGAGCCAAATTAAATAAAAATTTCCTCCTTCCCCTTTGCAACACCATACAGGGGTATTTCATTTGGTGTCACATCCAAGGCAGAATTATGCTGCAACAGCATATTGTAATAAAAGAGTTTAGTTTGTCAAATGTGTTTTATAAGTGCAATTTCCCCCCAGTCTTTTTGTTTCTTTTTTCTCTCCTGTACATAGAAATTGCAGTACAACAATATTAGAACATAAACCGCTGTTGGTTGGTGGGTATCAAAATAACTCACATGCAGCAAAGATTAAAGTAGCATGACAACTTTGCTCCTGGTAGCTGCTAATGCTATACATTGTGACATTAAAGATTCAATAAAAGAACAGCCATTAAAGATTCATTGGTGCCTGTGATAGGGGTGTCTTGGTGCCACCTTTTGAAGAGCTGTGCAGCCTCCTTCTCTGTCTCTGACGGAAGCACAGAGGCTGAGCCAGGAGAGGCTGTAGTGCATTGCAGCCCTGTTAGCTGAATTCCCCTGCAGTTTCAGTTTTTACATGGTCTTTTTCACTCCTAACTGTCTTTATAGTGCTCCTGAGTGCTGTTCAGTTGCTGCTAACCTTCAGATGAGAGGTGGGTAATGTGAATGGATTTTAATAAGGTGAAGTGATTAAAACCTATCTATGTTTCTATCAGCTGTTACTGAAAGTATTTGGTGTTCCAATGGATTAAAAAATGTTACACGTGCAAACCAAGAGTTTACATGGGCCTTAGAAATAGAATGATCTGGCAGTAAAAGTGAAGAAAAGGTGTGTGTGCTGAATGAGTGCTTTACAGGCTGAGAAGACCTGGCACTCCCATCCACCTCGTCTCACATGTAAAACCGTGAGGGATTTTGGTGAAACTGAGCCATTGCTGAAAGCCCAGAACTGGAGGCCAGGCTGTGAATCTCAGTGCCACACACATCTACTGGCAGCTGGGCTTCAGGGGTCGGCAGCCACAGATCAGCCAGGCTTTTGGTGCTGTGGAGGTGATTCAGAAAAGACCCAAAAGAAAGTCTGGGAGATAATAAAGGCAGAGATTTGATCAATCTTGTTTGCTCCACTTAGTTTTTGCCTAGACTTAACTGTAGATATTCATAGTCTAAATACAGGAGGTGTTACTAAAATTCTGTGGGAACTTACAACAGCATTCAAAGGGGAAAAAAAGGAAGACTTTTTGCTTACTTCACTATTGTACTTGATATATGCTGAAAGGGAGAAACCATAGGGAGAAAAGATGATTACCTACTTAGGGGCTATCTGTAAGTAGAGACCTGGAGAGCATGAAGTAAATGGCAGAGAAATCTTTGGTCTAGCAAGGGTGGACAAGATCCAAGAACTGGTAAAGAAAGGGAAATGCAAACTAGAAACTAGACACATCTTTTGAACAGTGAAAACAATCAGATACTGACACATTTTATGCTAGTTGTAGATTACTACCGCTGGAAATTTTAGCGTCAAGGTTGGATTTTGTTTTATTTTTATTTTTTGGAGAAGTTATCCTTCAAAATTAAATCCTTTGTGTGCGCAATGTTTTATTTTACACAGTATTATCCACTTGGTACAGATGCATTTTTCATCTCTTGCTGAAACCTTTGTATTTCTTTTTAGGAGTGTTATATACTTCAAAAATGAATCACTTTTTCCTAATTGCTTGTAATTAATACTTATGGTAAATGAATGGCCTGCCTGATTGGGTTTTTATTTCTTTGGTTGCTTCTTTTACCAGAAATGTTTAGGAGAGATTTAATGTATTCATTAGCAAGAAGTTAACATTAATTTAACATAATTACCATCCTTTTCCTAAGAGGAAAGATTCCTTTTTCAGACCAGAAAGCCTTGCTTTCATGAGCAGATCACAACATGGGAAAACTGGCTTTGGGGAGACAAGAAAATCGCCTGAAGACAGGATGCCAGATTGTGGCATGAACTGGGGAGAAACCTGGGGGAACAGTATATGCAAATGTGGGGTATAGGCAAATACCTCCTTCTCTTAAACATTAAGATGTCAAAGGCATATTCATCCAGTAAAATCACTACCTTTCAGCAAGAGCAAAAGGAGAATTCATAGTTTTGCTCACTGAAATATTGCTGTGTTCCACACAAAGAGCTATTGTTGCTAACTGAAAGGAGAGGGCTTCATGGCTGCGTGGGATTCACAGTGCGCAGGGAGCGGACCTGTTTCTTTTGCTGATTCTCACAAGTTGCCAACAGGCCATTTCCTCACAAGTCTGTTCACTTTTTCTAAGGTGGACTAGAGCATTCATCTGAGGTGCTACACACCATTTAAATCACACTTAAAAGTCCAGCTGGGTGATAGACATTGTAGTGTAGGTGCGTTTCATTGACTGCTGCCCATCATTCGTCCAGGACATGGATAGTGAGTGGTCTTTCTCACTCTGATAGGTCACTTCGTGTTTGCTTTTAGAGATAGATCCAACATCAAGAGGATAAAGAAAGGTGGGAATGCATTATTGTCTTTCTGGAAAAAGTGAGTCATAGCCCCTTTCTTGATTATCTACATCAAGATTTTAATGTTTGGCCACCCTACAAGTGTGTCCTTCTAGTTACCTCTGCTCAGCTCTGGGGGCTGTCTGAAAGGACATTTATTGGAAGTGGAGGAAAAAATGTAGCAGGAAGCAGTGCTGAGGAAGGCCTATCAACCCAGGCTGCAATGAAAAATTCATTGTATGTATATCTAGCCTTTCAAAGAGCTGAGAGTGTTAAGAGGGGAAATTTGCTTCCTGGAACTGCTGAAATCAGGAATAGAAATAATTCTAATTACATTCTAAATGATAGCATTATGAGACTTGCATGGGTGCCCTTTGGTTCATTTCCTTGCTATTTTTTTCTCCATTTACTGCTAGCCCTGTATAGCCTTGTAGCAGGCACAGTTCTTTAAAAAAAAAAAAAAAAAAAAAAGGGGGAATAAAGAAGC
>VXAV01001817.1:111192-127955 GCA_013399715.1 Alectura lathami
AAAAAGTGGGAATAAAGAAGCTCTTTTCTTGTTTCTTTCCAGCAGCTAAACTTCCCATAGAGGCTGAACAACATCCTCTTTATCAAGATTATGGGTTTCCACATCTTGGCATACTATTTCTTTCCTTCAGTGCATGCCAGCAAGCTGAACTAAGAGTGACAAAAGAGAATAAGGCATATATAGGGCAATACTTACGTCGAGAACATTTATTTGCCTGAGTAAGGCAAGATATAACTTGTGTTTTAAACTATGAATGACAGACACATACCTGTGTTTCAAAAGGTGACCATCTGTAACTTTCTGCCTTGCATTTGGAGAAATTGATCTTCTTTCTTGATATCTGAATGAAAGAAAATGGCCATCAGTCTTTTGAAGCGTGTTTTAGAACAAATGTGGAGCCCAGCTCTGCGTCTTATCTGTAGCGTGGCACGGACTTGCACTGCCTTGTAGTGCTTAGACCCAGCTGTTGTTAATGGGAGAAATATGGACTGACAATCCTTTATATTATTCATGCTAAATATATACTGCCGAATCATTAGAAGGCTTTCATGGAAAAATCCAGTGACAAACTGTGCACCTTCTGCTAAGAGGTTGGGCGGTTTTTAATTCCCACTATCTCAGTACTGGTGTATATGACAAGCACTGTATTTGGTTTTAGCACATGGAATCACTTGTGGTTTGTAAGGTTTGGACTGGACATTACTCATCACATTTCTGCCAGGAGGTTGCTGTAGTACAGGAACAAGTTATCCAGGGAAGTTACAGGATCTCCATCCATAGAGGTTTTTAAGTCTAGGAGAAGCAAATCTAAGGCTCATGTGATTTGCTGTTGGTGATGGTCCTACTCTGAGCAGGAGGTTGGGCTGGATGACCTCCAGTGTTCCCTTTGAGTCAATATTTCTATGATTCTGTAGCTTCCTCAGTAAAATTATATAGACTATGCTCTAGTTTTCACTACTTACGCTTTCTCAAGGATCAAAATACAAGACATTCTTTTTATAGGAAAAATGGAAACCAGAATCAACACACATTTTCATTCACTAAAGTGCCAGCCTTTTAAATCATGAAGATAAGGTTTATTCCCTTGGTTGGCTGAAGAACAGTACAACTGTTATTTCAGGGAAGCAACAGGGAGAATGATTTTAATTTGAATCCAGCTGTTGTTACAATGACATTCAAAAGGCAATGTGGGCCATAATAAGGAGCTAAAAACCTGTTGTTCAATAGTCAGCATTGATTTCTCTTTTATTGATTTCAATTAAACCAAGATTTCATGCTATGGCATGAAGAGCCCACAAGTGCTTTGCAGCAGTTAATTTCCTTTTAACTCCTTCTCTAATGGCTCAAACAGTATCTTTAAAATAATTTTTCTGGTTCTTTGTGCAAAGATGATTTTTTCCATTTGTGATAGATTTAAAGAGTATAGACTTCTAGCCTGTTCAGGTGCAAAACCTCTAGTTTGCCAAGAGAAAATGAGTGCTTTATTACCAGAGCAGATCAGTTAGACTCATGTAACTCTAATAAGCTTTCTCACAGCTATAACGTTCTTTACCTGCTGTGGGGAGTTATTTAAAAAAGCTATACTTGCCTGTCTTGGAGACAAGCCTGTCTTTGGAGTCTGAGCTATCGAAACACAATCCCCACTGATCAGTACAACAAAATATTCACCCCTGTGCCATTTAGTTTTTGGAAAACGACATTTAGTCGGCATAGTGAAAGATCAGGATAGGTGAATAACAGTGAAGGTGACTTTCATTTGTACTGCAGTGAAGTTTTCTAGGGGTTGAAAGTTTGCTGATATTTAATGGAGCTGAGAAATGCCATCAGTCTCAGCATTACTTGCGTTTGAATGGATTTCTCTGACTGAGTGCAAACATTCTTTATATATTTCCCCAGTGTTTTATTTTACTTTTTCCTAAAAGTGTTTCACAGCATTTCTTAAAAGACCACCCAAAATATTCTTCCTGCTAGTCAGTCATGCTTTCATGACCACCTGAAAAAATCAACAAAACGACTTAAAATGCATAACCAAAGGAAGAAGAGGAAAGGAGATAGGAACTTATGTGCAGCAAAGCCGAAGGACTGTAGAAAACATGGACAGTAGAGGCAGAAAGAAGGAAGAGAAATTATTTAGCTTTGCTTGAGGTTTGCTGTTCATACTGTCTTTGGGAGAAGGAGGTAGGGGTAGTTCATTTTGTTTCAAGAAAGAAACCAGAAAAGTAGAAGGATTCTGAGGAAGATTATTTATTAGATAACAATGGTGAAATACTTTTTGTTCCAACATGAAGGAAGATATAAAACTGAAGGTGGATGCTTGTAAATCAGCCAGGCAATACTACCTGCATCCAGAGGAGCTGTCAGCATTGCTAATGTTGATGTGCACTGAGAGGGTTCCAGAGAATAAGCTATTTTTGTGCTGGTTCATTAAAGTCCAAACTGGTGATCCAAATATTCATTGTCCTGTCACCTTGTCATTGATCTGAAATTACAGCTGATTTGGGATGTGATTAATCAGATGTTAAAGAAAGGTTAAAGTAATCAGTTCTAATCAATGTGGGTTTGCGATGGATACTTTTTGTCAAAATAATTTCTTGCCTTTTTCGAAGAGGTTTCTGGCTTAGGGACAGTTTTGAAGTTGTTTTTTTCAACTCTTTTCAATCTTTTCAATTTGGAATTGCACAACCTTTTGAGTAAGAAAGTAGAATGATTCAAAATCAACATTACACACACATTCTGTTTATGTAGCAGTTTCTAAACCTGAATGTATTTCTTGAACAAACAAAGTGATGAATTGCATGCTATTTAATATTATTATCAATGGATGTGGAAAATAAAAGAGAAAATGGTTCCAGATGAAGTTTATAGATGACACAAAGTTAAAGAAGATGATAAATAATTTAAAGAACAAATTGCTGTAGAGAGTGGAATGCCTTGAATGCTGTGGATAAAGCACAAGAACGCAGAAATTTCGGCCAAGTAGAAGGATTACATGTAGGTATAAATGTGGTAGGCCATGCCAACAGGATGGCTGACTCTGCCCTAGAAGTAGTAACAGAAGGAGCGGAGGCGTTTAGTGTGTAATTAGCAGGGCATGAGATTCCAGTGTGGCTGTGTGGTACGAAAGGTATTTTAGAATATGGACAAGGAAATATTCAAGGAGTGCGCGACACTAGCACTCATTCTGTTTATGATGTGGCTGGTTTTGGGACATAGTGTCCTGTTCTATTGTGCAGGATTAAAGAATAGTGATAAACTAGAGAAATTCAAGAGGAAGGACGGAAAAACACTAAAAGGAAGAATGGTATTTAATGAAAGGCTGTAGAAACTTGGCCTGTTTAATTAAACAAAAATAGGACTACAGACAGAGTAGTCTGTGTAGACAGAGCAGATAGTGACAGAGTTTTGAATACATTAAGCAAAATTTGATCATAAAACATTAGGAAACAGAGTTATAATGAAAGATGGTGCAGGACAAATTAATCCTAGAAATGGTAGACAGAGTTTTAATAATGAGGTAATTTATCTCTGGATCAAGCTGTCAAGACTGTTCATTGCTAGATGTTTTTAGGACAATATTGAAAGCCTTTATGAAATATGTACCCTGTTTCAAACAGGAATTATTTCAGAGAACTCTCATGGCCTGAGTTGTGCTGCAGGCCAAACTGAATGGTCATGTGGATCCCTGCTGACATTTTGGCTTGTTATATCTATGTTCTTGTGTTGGAACATACTTAGAGTTAAGCTACTCAAATGGAAAAAAAAAAAAAAAAAAAAAAAATTAAATAAGTACCTGTATTAGTTGTATTCATTTGAGTTTTCTTCTACTACATTTTAGCTGTAATTGTAACAGACAGCTTCACAGGAAAAAACGTTGTCTGCAAAATAACCTTCTGTGATATCTTCCCAACCAGAGGCAGCTTAGCCAAGATACAAGCTGATACCAAGTACAATTGGTTACCCACTTAAAGCTCTTCTGAGAAGCTGTTTCCCCTTCAATGTATTTTGAGCTATATTTTCCCATTTTTCAGCTAAACTCAAAGTTTATAGATCAATTCTTTATTTTTCCTCTTTCACCTTTGTGTGTGTGTGTGTGTGTGTGCATGCGCGCAAAACTGGAAATCTTTCTGAAAGAGGCCTTTATGCAAGAAGTACTGATTTTGATCCTGGAGTTACTGTGTAGAGTGTTTTGCTCTGTGATACACATGAGGTTAGACTGCATGAATGGATTGTTTCCGTTTTAATTTTAATACCATGGCATGAAAGTTAACAAGCCATATACTTTGGTTAATATCAAGTACTCTTGAAGTTAGTTTTTTGATGTGAAGCTGCCTGAGTGCTAGAATTGGAGCCAAAAGAGTTTGTCTGAAAAATGAATTCAAACAGGCAAGTAACGGACTTCCTAAGGAAACAGTAGACAGAAATTACATACAAACAATTTAAGAATAATTTGAAGGTTTCTTTTTGTCTTGTCTACATCTATGCTGTGATGATTTCCATCATCTTTGGTAAGTCGTGGAGAACGGGAGAGGTGCCTGAGGACTGGAGGAAAGCGAATGTCACCCCAATCTTCAAAAAGGGCAAGAAGGAGGACCCTGGTAACTACAGACCGGTCAGCCTCACCTCTGTCCCTGGGAAGGTGATGGAACACCTTATCCTTGGCACTGTCTCTAGGCATATCAAGGATAAGAGGGTCGTTAGAGGCAGCCAACATGGCTTCACCAAGGGGAAGTCATGCTTAACCAACCTGATAGCCTTTTAGGAGGACATTACCAGGTGGTTAGATGGTGGTAAAGCAGTGGATGTGGTCTATCTTGATTTCAGTAAAGCATTCGACACCGTCTCCCACAGTATCCTTGCGGCTAAACCGAGGAAGTGTGGTCTTGGATGATGGGGTAGTGAGATGGATTGTGAACTGGCTGGAGGAAAGAAGCCAGAGAGTTGTGGTGAATGGGATGGAGTCTAGTTGGAGGCCTGTATCTAGTGGGGTCCCCCAGGGTTCGGTACTGGGACCGGTGCTGTTCAATATATTCATCAACGACTTGGATGAGGGGATAGAGTGCACCCTCAGCAAGTTTGCTGATGATACAAAACTGGCAGGAGTGGCTGACACGCCAGAAGGGTGCGCTGCCATCCAGCGAGACCTAGACAGGCTGGAGAGTTGGGCAGGGAGAAATTTAATGAAATTTAACAAGGGCAAGTGTAGAGTCTTGCATCTGGGCAGGAATAACCCCAGGAAGCAGTATAAGTTGGGTTCTGACCTGTTGGAGAGCAGCGTAGGGGAAAGGGACCTGGGGGTCCTGGTGGACAGCAGGATGACCATGAGCCAGCACTGTGCCCTCGTGGCCAAGAAGGCCAATGGCATCCTGGGGTGTATTAGAAGGGGTGTGGTTAGTAGGTCGAGAGAGGTTCTCCTCCCCCTCTACTCTGCCCTGGTGAGACCGCATCTGGAGTATTGTGTCCAGTTCTGGGCCCCTCAGTTCAAGAAGGACAGGGAACTGCTGGAGAGGGTCCAGCGCAGAGCCACCAAGATGATTAAGGGAGTGGAGCATCTCCCTTATGAGGAAAGGCTGAGGGAGCTGGGTCTCTTCAGCTTAGAGAAGAGGAGACTGAGGGGTGACCTAATTAATGTTTACAAATATGTAAAGGGTGGGTGTCAGGAGGATGGAGCCAGGCTCTTTGCTGTGACATCCAGTGACAGGACAAGGGGCAATGGGTGCAAGCTGGAACATAGGAGGTTCCGCTTAAATGTGCGGAGAAATTTCTTCACAGTGAGGGTGACAGAGCACTGGAACAGGCTGCCCAGAGAGGTTGTGGAGTCTCCTTCTCTGGAGACATTCAAAACTCGCCTGGATGCGTTCCTGTGCAATCTGCTCTAGGTGTTCCTTCTTCGGCAGGGGGATTGGACTAGATGATCTTTCGAGGTCCCTTCCAATCTCTAACATTCTGTGATTCTGTGATTCTGTGATTTACTCGTCTCAAATGTGATTTCAGGATTGAACATTAGAAGTTCTGAGATAGTAAGTATAGGAGGCGAGCTTGAAAGAAGTCATTAGCAGGTGGTCAGTGAAAACCTACTGAGATATAAAAATATAGCAACATTACTTCTTAATACTAGATGTGGAGTTAGCTCATGTCTGGAGAAGTTTGTTTTCTGGGAGTTTCTTCTCAAATTGTAATTCTTGCGTACATTCGGTATGAAATTACACCTGATGTTTGTTTGCTCCTTAATGAAACAAAAACCTTGGAAATCTGAGTTATTGTTTCCAGGGAATTCTCAATGATAAATGAGAATGTTTGGCTACTGAGGCTTTCAAGATTCACCTTTAAAGTATCTGTATTTTTCAATGTCCTTTTTCAATTGATTGAAGTAAGAATAGAAACATAGCACCAGGTTCATCTCTACTGAGGCTGGACATGCCATCAGTGAATTTTGTCAACGTAAATTTCTCCTGTGAATTACATTATGACCTCAGAAACTGTGTATCTCTAAGAAAAAAGTTTACCTGTAAAGCCACATGTATATAGATCACATTTGTAGCTGTCTAATTTTCTGCAGTTCACAAGTTTGCCAAGATAAAGCTTTTCTTTTAAAATACACATTTGGAATTGTATTCAATTTTTGGCTTGAAAGATCAAGAGGAAGAAGAAAGAGATGAAAACAATGGACAAAATAGGAGGCTTGAGCTGAACAGCCATCATTTTTAAATGCCTGATGAGCTTCATCCAATTAGAACTGTTTCTTCAGTCAGGAGAAGGGGAAATGGAGTGTGAGACTTAAGCTAAGCAGTGTTAGTGAAACCTTAGGTGAAGGAAAACACAGTGCTTCAGGAAACTGAAAATCAATATAGTTGGGCAATGAAAGCATTTTTATTACAAAGAACCAAAAGCCACCACAGAATACAAGGTTCACTTAAAATGGAAACAAGGAAAATTAAAGGCTTTGTCAGTTTCAGGAAAACTGACAAATATATTAAAAAAAAAAAACCCACACAGTTTTTCTCTAGGCTTTTCTTCAAGGGGTAAGAAGGTCTCGTTCACAAGCAGTTGGGAGAGGTGGAATGACCATCACTGGTGGGCACCTTCCACAGGGTTTTCTTGAGGAAGCTGTTTTGTGTAACCTCTCAGTTCCTATTCTGCTTCCTATGTAAAGGAACGTTTTCTGGTAATTGCTGTCTTAATGTATGATGCTGGAGTCTTTTCTCTGAGATTTTATTACCTGAACAGCCACAAGAGTCATTACTGAAGAGTACATTGAGGCAGAGAGAGCTGAAGATAGAATCAGAATCATTTAGGTTGGAAAAGACCCTCAGGATCACCAAGTCCAACCATCACCTAACTCTGCCAAGTCCACCACTATACCATGTCCCTAAGCACCACTTCCACATGTATCTTGAGTACCTCCAGGAATGGTGACTCCATCACTTCCCCGGGCAGCCTATTCCAATACCTAACCACACTTTCCATGTACAAGTTCTTCCTAATGTCTTTCTGATATCTTCTTGATATCTAAATCTCCCCTGGTGCAACTTGAGGCTATTTGCTCTGATATCTGCCGTAGTTGTATGGAAGAACTGGGAGCAGACCCTGGGGAGAAAATCCTACAGCTAAAGATCTCTGCCTGCTTTTCCTGATCCGTACTGCAGGGATAAGGTCTTCTGACCAAGTTCCATACTTTGCATCCCACAGGCTAGGTCGGACTACTGGTGTGCTTTATCTGTCTGGCCTTGCAGAAATCATCAGACACAATACAAAGCCTAACAGATGTTTACTTGGGGTCAGAGATGCAGGGCTTTTGTGTTTTGTTTAAAACTACTTGGCACTGCTATGGCATAAACTCAGCAGGCAGCTTGGCCTTGTAGTGTCAATCACAGGCAGAGCTCCCTCTAGTCAGATCACAGGCAGTGGTGTTTCAAGGTGAGGCTTCTTTCCTCTTGTGGCTGTGTGAGGCTCACTGGTGTTCCCCCACATTCATCTGCAGCAATATTTCCTCTGCCCGCAAGGATCCTGTAGCTAGCTTGTTATGGTTTGGGCAATTTCTTCTGCTGCTTGCAACAGTGCCAATTCCCACTTTTCTCACAGCCGTTCTCACTTTTAGACATTCCTTCCAAAATGCAGCTGTGCACCTTCCCAGCCAAGTAGTCTAGGAGTGCCCTAAATTATTATTAAACCAACCCAAATTTGCAAGCAATTACTTTGATGTTTCTCACTGATTTGATCAGATCTTTGATTCTGGCCTTGCTCAGTCAGCAGCTCCTCAGTACCCCAAGCAGTCCCATCTTCGTACTTAGGCATGAATTGTTTTGAGCAGGTTATGCAGACAAATCTGTGTGTTTGTTATTGTCTAAATCTCATGATCTTCATTTGCTCAGAATGTCATATGTACAGAGCTGTAAACACTTTGACATTTATGCAATGTTTGTGTTGAATGTTATCATCTTTATTGTTTCTTCTCAAAGCCTTGTTTGCGGAAAAAAATGAAGTTTGGACTCCAGTAAGTGTTTGGTTCCACAGTGTAAATGGGATTTTTAATTCTGATCTCTTACTATGGGAAAATGTGGTCTTTTCTGCCACAAATGCTACTGAAGCTGCAGTTCTTGAACTGTTTTAAATTAGAAGAGGATAAATTGATGATATAATGAGTCATCCTAATCTTTAATTTCCATAGTTTGATGAATTTCACTGTAGCATGTTTCATTAATATTATATAAGAAAATGATTTGCAGGCAAATTAAGTGGTTGACACAGGTACTAAATAATAAAAGCATAGAAATTAAGTGCAAACATGCAATTAATTACAAGATTAATGTCTCTCATCTGGTGCCATGATATCTCTCAAGTAGGACAGCAAATATGTAATCATATTAGCTGAGTATTAAGATATTTGTATGTACACCTTAACTGAATAATGTTGATATTCTCTATATCACAATGCTATACAGTACACACTGGTGAAGTGTGATATTCCTGAACAGTTTATAGAGAAAAACTGCAAAAAGAGTATCTGAATCTCATATTAGTCTGATGTTTGAAGGGCCATATAATATCCTTATGTCTAAACTGGAGAGATGTGGGTTTGATGGGTGGACTGTTCACTGGATGAAGAACTGGCTGGAGGGTTGCAGCCAAAGGGTTGCAGTCAATGGCTCTGTGTCCAGGTGAAGGCCGGTCACGAGCCGTGTCCCCCAGGGGTCCGTCTTGGGACCAGTGCTCTTCAACATCTTTATCAACGACTTAGACTGTGGGATCGAGTGCACCCTCAGCAAGTTTGCTGATGACACCAAGCTGAGTGGTGCAGTTGATACCCCTGAAGGAAGGGATGCCATCCAGAGGGACCTGGACAGGCTGGAAAAGTGGGCCCACGAGAACACGATGAGGTTCAACAAGGCCAAGTGCAAGGTGTTGCACTTGGGTCGGGGCAATCCCAGGTGTGTGTGCAGACTGGGAGAAGAACTCCTTGAGAGCAGCCCTGCAGAGAAGGACTTGGGCGTTGTGATCGACGAAAAGCTGGCCATGAGCCGGCAGTGCGCTCTTGCAGCCAGGAAGGCCAATGGCATCCTGGGCTGCATCAAGAGAGGGGTGGCCAGCAGGGAGAGGGAGGTGATCGTCCCCCTCTACTCTGCCCTTGGAAGGCCTCACCTGGAGTGCTGTGTCCAGGCCTGGGGCCCCCAGTACAGAGGGGATGTGGAGCTGTTGGAGCGGGTCCAGAGGAGGGCCACCAAAATGATCAGAGGGCTGGAGCACCTCTCCTATGAGGAAAGGTTGAGGGAGTTGGGATTGTTCAGCTTGGGAAAGAGAAGGCTCTGGGGAGACCTCATTGCGGCCTTCCAATACTTGAAAGGAGCTTACAGGCAGGAGGGGGACTGACTTTTTGCACGGGTGGATAATGGTAGGACAAGGGGGAATGGGCTGAAACTGAAAGAGGGGAGGTTTAGGTTGGACATCAGGAAGGAATTCTTCCCTGAGAGAGTGGTGAGGCGCTGGCACAGGCTGCCCAGAGAAGTGGTGGCTGCCCCATCCCTGGCCGTGTTCAAGGCCAGGCTGGATGGGTTCCTGGGCAGTTTGATGTAGTGAGCTAGTGGCTGGCAGCCCTGTCCACGGCAGGGGGGTTGGAACTAGATGATCTCTGAGGTCCCTTCCAACCCAAGCCATTCTATGATTTTATGATTCTATGATACCTACCTTTATGTAGTAAAATGCATGCAGTGAGGAGGCTGTAACAGCAACATGCCCAACTCAGATATAAACATGGGTCCATGTGTTCAAACCAGGCTTTATAAACAAAAATATTTCACTTATACAGTGTAATCTAACTGCTATTGAGTTATGTTGTAGTTTAATCCATAAGTAAACTAGTGACTGAAATGAAAAATGAATTTATTTTTTTACTTCTATAAAGTATTTAGCTGCTTTAAAGCCCTATAAGGCCCTTATAAGGTAATGCACTCCAAACATAAATTAACCAATGCATGTTGCTCCGCATCAACCTGTAAGGCACCTCCAGTTGTGTTGAAATATGGCCTGAATGAATATAATCCCTTAAACCAGTACGTGTGCTATATATGATAGGTATGACATTCGATTCACTCATGCAGCTTAGGAGAGAATTTCTGTCTTCTCTCTGTTTCTCTTACTAGGAAAAAAAAAATCAATGGAAAATGAAATGCATATTGTTACAGTGAAATCCTATTTAATGGCTAACTTCAATTCAGAAAGGCAAAGAAATTCAGAGCTAAGGCTGGGATTTCATCCTTCAGTTATAACTGCAGCCTGACAATCCTCTTTCACACAGGTGATTTCTGGAGAGCAACTGCTATTGAATAGCACAGAAATGCTGCTGCTTCTTTTTAATGCTAAACGTGATTTTTTTCATCTATTTTTGTACCGGTAGCTCTGTAAAGCTCTAGTACAGAGTGTCTCAAATGCCGTGAGTGCACAGAAAATGATTTAATCCCTAATTTTTCCCTCACACTTTTCAACTGTCAGCCTGACCCCCTAGCACCAAGCCCATATCGAAATGGCAAGCTTCTCCTTGCCCAGAGAGGTGGTGGATGCCCCGTCCCTGGACTCATTCATTCAGACTGTGCTGGAAGGAGAAATAAAGTAAACTTCTTAGATGAAGGTTGTGACTATGCTCCTATGTAACTGTGAGGCCAAGGGAAGGCTGAAGGAAAGCTATGTTTCTGGAAGGATGTACCCTGGGTGCCAGCGGGCAGACAATGCTCGTTGTGTGAGGCCCTAGCTTCGGAGAGGTGTCCCGGATGGAAGACCATCCTCCTGGGCTTCTTCAGAGGGCTCCTGCCCTATGTGTGAGGTGGCTCATGCAAACTGGGTTCTGGCTCAAACACACTCCTGAACCAGCAGAAAATGGTACTGCAGCTGGATTTCAATTCTGGTCCATTTTCTGCTGTCTCAGGACTGTGTTTTGACCTTTTTTTGCCACAATCAGGACCCTGGAGGAACGGTGCTTTGGCACAGGGCTCCGCTCCTCAGCTGATCCACTCGAGGTCTCAGGTGCACGGGTGGATAATGGTAGGACAAGGGGGAATGGGCTAAAACTGAAAGAGGGGAGGTTTAGGTTGGACATCAGGAAGAAATTCTTCACTGAGAGAGTGGTGAGGCGCTGGCACAGGCTGCCCAGAGAAGTGGTGGCTGCCCCATCCCTGGCTGTGTTCAAGGCCAGGCTGGATGGGTTCCTGGGCAGTTTGATCTAGTGAGCTAGTGGCTGGCAGCCCTGTCCACAGCAGGGAGGTTGGAACTAGATGATCTCTGAGGTCCCTTCCAACCCAAGCCATTCTATGATTCTATGATTCTATGATTCTATGACCTGCTGTCACCCAGTCATCCACACACCGGGGAGAGCAGTAAACCAGAACCAGCTCACTCATACTTACAAATGGAGAACACTGTACTGCAAATAGCTGGACTTCTCATTTTGCAGGAGGTGATTTCTCTCCGATTGCAACTTCATCTAAAAATATCTTTTTTTCTTTTTGTTTTTGAATTATATAGAATAGAAATCTAAGTGCATATGCAGGAGTTTAGGCCTCCTGTATAGTTTTGGCTATGTAATGGCCATCACTGGTAAGTAGTGAGCAAACAGCATAAGGCAAGGACTGGGAGAAAAATCGGCACTCCGTTTTCCTTTGAGGAGAGTGATTTTGTGGTGGCCCCTTTCACTGTGTGCTTCCTTTCTTGGACACCTGTGGAACTGCAGAGGCAGGAAGGCAGAGAGGACCTGTGATAACACCTATGGGTTATTGCTGCATCAGTTCTGGGCTGCCAACCTGAAACTCCCTAAAGGCACCTTGTATTTAGAAAGAACCAGTAGAACAGAAGAAAACTCAATACCTTTCAAGTCCTGTAAGCAAGGCATCTAAAATCAGTCCCTGATTTAAAATATTTACTTTGCCCAAACCCACAGTGGGATTTTGAGATAGTGATGTTGAGCTTTCTCACCTGTTTTATGCGATAAATCTTGTGGTAGAACTTGTAAGCCTGAGTTAAGCACCCTACTTCCCTATTAAGGGAAAACAGCTTGGCCAGGAAGGATGCAGCCTGCTGAAATCCAACGTTTCTGCAGCCCTAGGCTAGTTATCTGCTTAAAATTGGCATTCACTCTCCAGAGTGCTCTGCCTCAGCAGCCCCTTTGGAGCTGGAGTACAAACTTCTTGTCCAAAAGGAGATACTCAGGTTTGTGAAACAACCTAACCTTTAAAGGGTTTGCCTAAGTGACTTTGGTGGTCTGCTTGTCTTGAGGAGCCTGAACTCACATCTTCTACCTCTTGTGGCATATTTATTAACCACCAGATTAGAGGTAGATCTGATGAGGACATTTCCAGTTCATCCTTAATGAAGTTGGGCTTCACAGGAAAGAGTGTAGAGGAGGACATTTGCCCAGAAGGGAAAAATCCTATCCTTCATGCATTAAAGAACTGGGAAAAAAAATTGCATGAAATTTTAATGTCCTTGCATTTGTCATAATATCCATGAGCAAGCAACTCTGAGCATTACTGCTGCTTGAGGGGCTGCAAAGTGAAGCAGCAGCAATACTAACCCACAGATGGGAAATACTGAAAGAAGGTCAGGGCTTCGAAGAGTCGGTCGGAATGAGCCAAAGGCGCACAGGCATCTCTGCTTTGAAGTTAATGGAGATTTGGGAAAGTGTGCAGCAGCTTAGTGCCATCCTCGGTGAAATGCTAATGTATCTTTTGCCTTTCAGTACCAGTGGTGTAGTTAAGGGGCCAATTTTCAGGGGTGAATGTAAGGGCATATTTCTGAAAATTTATTTAACTTATTTTAAGCATGCAGATTATATTTGGAATTCATGGTAAAGAAGATTCAGATTTATGGAAGCTACATTTTCTCCCTATTTGGGGAGAAAAAGTGGGCACAGGCAGGGATTCTTCAACTTTTTAGTTGAATTCAATTTTATTGAAAAATCTATTGATAACTTCCAGAAAAGTTGAAAAAAGTATAATAGTTGTTCTTTGAAATATTAATTATGCCAAGTTTTAGCCAAGCAGAAGATTTGGCAAAAGGCAAATCACTTTTTTTGAAAATTATGTTTTTACATTAGATATTAAATGTTCTCTGAAATGAAGTTATTGTTATTTAATGTCTCCAGTTCACAGATGTCCTGATATTAAAAAAAAAAATTAAAAATCTACATCTTGTAATAATTGAACTAGTAGTTCTAGTTTTCCAAAAGCCATCCTGCACCTTTGCAGATGCATCTTTGCACCTTCAATACTCATAGATGCAATTTTTTTAACCTCCAGTTTTATTGGAGAAAAAATAATAATCACTTCAACCACATAATTGTAGATACACAGCCAGTCCTTAGGAGTACATACATTCATACTTAGGCATTTCACAGGGCCAGAAATTTGGAAACAACTTTTGTAATTTTCAGGAGCATCAGGAATAATGCGACATCACCCTTTGTACCATCGTACTGACTCATATATACTATTTTCTGGCAACTCAACCTAATTTCCCAAACCCGTACTTCTTGTTCTTGAAAACACTGGATTAAGTTACACTAGCATTTGTCACCTGAGGAATCCTGAGCCATTTAAACTTGTTTTCCATCAGACTATTCAATCAAGATTGGCTTATCAGTGGTGGGGTACAGCAGGAACTGCGATGCCTTTCACCTGCTGCATTATCACCTGTCTCTCTATAGCTGTAAGACCTAGTCCATAAACCCCCATCAGTTTAAACTGTATTAGCACTGTACAGAAACGGCAAGAGAGCAATAAGGAGTGATGTTGTACTTCCTAGGGCACTAGTGAGCTATTTTTCTTGAAGCTGGGAGTCATCCAGGTCTATTACTGCGGGCTATGAGCTCCTCTGAGAAAACTTGGAGCTAATGATGATCTTAACTGAACTGAAACTTTTAAAACTGTTTCTCATAATATCTAAAAATATTCATCACTGTATTTATAATGTCCTGTGCCTTAGGCATAAAAAGCACTGCAAGTGAGATGAACTAATAAAACCTAACAGAGAACTTTGTTTTCTCCAGGAGAGAGAGCTGTCAGTCCTTCCACTCCCAATTTCCTCTAACAGCTGAAAGCTGAAATTGGTGCATTTAGAACACAGTAAGAGGAAATATTTGTCTCATAAAAAGTCATCTATTCTTGAGCTTTATTCTTGAATTATAAAAATAATGGCGATCAAGATTTTCCAGCAGCCCAAAGACTCTGACTGATTTTTCATGGGGTAAACTCTGGTATTTTCAGCAGCCGTCATATTTCAAGTGGAGTTATACTCTGAGAAATTGCAGCTCATCTTAATCCATACTTGATTCCTAGATTCTAAGAATGGAAATCTCACATTTGAATTAATTTCTAGAAGATTATGGAAGAAGAGTTACTTTTTTTAAAGTACTGTAGTTCTCAATTAGTGTTTGTCTCTGTTTTTGTTACCATCCATGTAGAAAGTTAATTTTGACATTTATTACTCCAATCTAGATCAAATTTTTAGATCTAGGGTTTCTAGTCATTCTGGAATGCATAGTGACAATTTATAGAAGTTTATGAGCTGCAGTTAGCTTCAGTTGGTTTATTTGCCAAAATAACCTGAAATGGAATTATTTTCTTACATGGTCATCTGTAATTATATTTTTGATTGCATCAGGGAGATTGGGATATATTCCTTCTATCCAGAACTGTGAAGACTGGGATGTTCCTGTTTTTAAAGGGAAAAAGCCTATGGTCCTCTAAGTCCTGCTGTGATCAGTAGCTGCAAAACATTAGGAAACTGCTGGTTGATAGGCAGCAATCTGTTTCAGAACTCAGGCATGTTTTTAGGATATACTTGCTTTTTCTTTCTTTATCATCTCTCTGGTGGGACGAAGTGACCATTAACAAGTTGCATGAAAAAAACCCACAACGCGTAGATTTTTCTGTAATGATTTACTACTGGGCTCCATCAAGATAACAACCTGGAAATTTTGTGTCTGCACGTTGCTATTTTTAAATGCATTTTTTATTAAAAAATAAAAATAAGAAATCCCGTGTTTGCACTTTCAGTCACTGCAACAGATTGTCTCAGCAATGTATTTCTAAATACTAAATACAAGGTTAAGTTTTATAAGAGTAGTCTTAAAGCATTTCCAGTTCCTTTGTTAGTAAAGAGCTGTAAAATACATGTATTTGTAAGCATATGTGTGTGTGAACTTGTATAAAATCTTATAATAAATGAAAAGCATTTTCAAGAATCGCTGTAGTAGGGAATACATAAGACTCAGGAAATTTATTAGGTAAGATCTCATCTTAAGCAGCTGCTCGAGAGACTCTTGAGACTTGCTGAGTAAATGATTCTGCTTTCTTTTTATCTGAACCCAGCAATCTGTGCCAGCCCCTCAAGCTGTCACTTAAAATAAGCAGAGCTTGAGTCAGCCTCTGCTTTGAGGTGGATGCACCTAAACCTTGAATTTTAGTGATCTTCCCCAAAGGGCTCTAAAATTCAAGCCAGACTGTATCCAAACTAAAAAGAAGAATGCTTTAAGAGAGAGAAAAAAAAGAAAAGAAAAAGAGGAAAGCCAAAAGATAATAATAAAAAATATCCTCCTGTCCATTGTGTCTTTCCAATTTTCTTAGTGGCTGCTTGGGCTTCTCCAGCCCTTGGGAAGTCCCAGGTCTGGCTGCTACTCTCTGCTCTTCACAGCTGTCCTTGGGACTCTGTGTGAGCTGCAAGCTTGAGCTTCGTGCTAGGACTCTCCTTTGCCTACCTCTGCCTTGCTGTCCTGACAGTCCCTCTCACCAGGGCCAATGCAGGAAGAAACAATCCCTGTTCTCTCCTTTGGAGTTCATCCGAGGCAGTGACATTGCAGAAACGTAACAGATAGCTAGGAGCACGCAGGCATAAGTGATACCGTGCAGTATAGAGATGCATTGCACTGAGGCAAGTGTTTGCATTGCATTGAGGCATGTGTCTGTAAGATCTGGTTCTTGTTGTCCAAAGTGGGAATGAAAGTAAGGAGAAGGTAGGGAGCTGGGGAGGTGGGGAGGGAAGATGATGACAGCAAGGCACAGAGCTCTCCTCCTCTCTCCAGCTTAATGAGTAAAGACTTTAAACCTTAGTGAAAAAGAATGAATTTGGAACATCTGGCCCACATGGAAGGGCTCAAAGCCTTGGCTTTTAAAAAAAAAAAAAAAAAAAAAAAGTCTTAACAAAGATGAACTCTTAGTTAACATTTTACTCCTCTACTGGCTTTTCCTCATTAAAAAAAAAAAAAAAGGCCTGGGTTTTTAAAA
>VXAV01001817.1:138898-151518 GCA_013399715.1 Alectura lathami
TTTTTTTACTCAATTTCATTCCACTAGCAATGTTATATTAACTCAAAGCTAGTCTTGTGCAGTTAACTTTGGTAGATGCACCAGAATTTCTTCAACATTAACACCTTTGTTGTAGACTTCCCTTAAGAAAGTACTTGGGAAACAAAGAGTGTGCATGATTTAAACCGATCAAACTATATTACATGTAAGATACTTTGGGCAATATTTGTTGGAGGATTGAGATGAAAAGTCTTACAGGAAGGCATCGATACTGTCAGTATTTTCAGTGAGATGCCTTCAGAAATATGAGACTTCCTGTTCATTGAGGAGGACAGGGAGTGATTTTGATTAGAAAAGATACATCTCATCATCGTTCGGTTTCCTCAGCATGTTCGTACCGCTGCTGTAGCACAAAGAGCTTGTTTACGCCTCAAGTGTTGAACTAAACCGGGACAGCTGTAGAAGTGCTGCCTTATGGTCCTCTCTGCTTATGACAGAAGTGGGCCTCGGTCCCTCAAGACAAGGTGGCGGTGAGGCTGTACCCAGCCCATGCAATGCAAACATGTTGCAGACACCACATGCCTCTTGAAACCTGCAGGAAATGAGTATCAAGATGGCCAGGCTCCTCCTGGCCCTGCTGCTGCAAGGGGACAGAGTAACTGTGTCCTAAAAATGGAGCACTGCAGTCAGCATGGCTTGGGATTTTGAAAAATGGTGGTGTTCTGGTCTTTGGTATTCTCATAGCAGCACAGCTGATTCTCCCTTCTGTGTAGAGCTTTGCAGTGTGCAGTGTACTTTCTCCTAGTTACTACACGCTTCTAATTAGGGATGCCAAACTGTGTGGGATATGTTTATTATGGAAATGGTCAGCCAAACTGTCCTTTTGTCTGTGCTTTGAAGAGCCCTTTTCATATTCAGAGGGAATTCTGCACTTTCAGAGAAACAAAACTAAAACTCTGGCTGTTTACAGACACTTACAATTGCTGAGATGTTTTTTCTAACCTGCAGTTTTCTGTTTGGATAGCATGCTTACAGGAGCAAGAAGTATGAATTGCTTTTTGTTTGGGATTTTCCTATCACATCATGGGAGACAGAGCTGTCAAACTAGAAAAAAAAGCAGTATGACTAGATCCAGTTTCCTGCCCTGTGCCATTTGTAGAATCATTTTGCTTGTGTTTGAATTTTCTCTCCGTTTCTCAACTGATTTTTTTAAATTCCCTGCTGTGAAGCACTGAATCGTGCTGCTGTCTGCACTGCATAAACCTTAGGTGAACTGCAGGTGGTTACAGTTCAGGGAGGTGTTAAACTTTTCCTGTATGTGTACTCTTCAGAGAACCTTAGGATCCTGTTTTTTTGATAGTTTCCCAAAAACACAGAACTACCCTTCCTAATCCAATGAAGTCTTCTTGCATTCTTCAGCCATAATACAGAAACAGATGCAATATCAACACTGCTGGTAGGAGGACATGGTAGAAAACAACAGACCAGACTGAGGATAAGAAGACGGGTTTAAAAACAATAAACCTGACTTTTCTGTCTGTTGTTCTGTTTTGTTCTGCTGTTCCCAATGGAGAAGCTGGGTGGTTTTTTTAACCCTCAGGGTTTTTCATTGCCAGCTGCCTCCTTCCACTAACCAATACGCAGAAGCTTTCTGCTTTGGCCTTGCTGCTCCTTTCTACCCACACAGAGGACCAGGGATCTCAGGGCATCTCAGGGCTTAGTCAGTTTTCCTTTCCATCAGGCACATTTTGCTTTGCCAGCTGTTTTGCAAGTTTCAAATAAACACTTAACAGAGGTGAATCCTGTCTCCAAAGGTAGTGAAAAGGTGTTGGCGGGTAATGCTGCAAAAGAAACCTCAGCCCTTTCTTTCTTGTGTCTTAATTTCTCAGTTCTATCTCCTAATTGTTAGGTTAGGCACCTGCTATCCGAACCCATAGCATGCATCCCTTGTTAAAAAACATGCATCTTTCTGTTAATCCCTGAGAAAGTAGCACAGTCTATCCTCTTGCATCGTATCATTCCAATAAATCATGTATGTCCCAAAGCTGAAGATTGGAAAGTACTTTAATTCCTTTAGGATGCAGGTGGCAGCAGTTAAGCATGAAGACAGTTTGCTATGCTTTAATGATGGAAACACTAACACACTCATGGTGACCCCAAAGCAATGAAGGCCAGGCCTCATCAAGCATCCACGCTGTAGCATTCTCTGTAGTAGTAACCCATGGTCCCTGGTGCAGTTCATTCAGAGTCCACGTTGCTTTCAAAATAGTTCTGCAGTTCAAAGAAGTACTCTTGGTGCTATCAAAGACAAGAGAAGGTGTAAGAGGGTGTTGAGCAAAAAGACAGGAGCATCTCATTTTTCCTGTCTGCTGATTTAGTCAAGAGAAAAAAAAAAAGAAGGGAGATCTCTTACCATCCTCTTGACCGAAATGAGGAAATGAGAGGTCTTGTCTACACAGAAAAATGAATTTGTACTAAGATTTCTTGTGTACCAGGGGTGCCTTTCCTTGTAACAAAATCCCCAGAGCATTTAGAGTGGGCAGTGAGAGGCACCAATCACACTGTTCAGGAAGTTCAGACACAGTCGTGTTTTTGGCTGCCAGGCTTATGCCCTCAATCAGTTTCTTCTAGAAACAGCGTTCAGATTTGCACCATGATTCAGAGACTGGTGCGTATTTTATAAGGGCAAGCCTTACAGGCACTAAGTGCAGTGAGCATAAAAGGGATGCCAAGCTTTAAGCTGGCTGACGTCCTGGGCGATGGACTGTGTTTGCATCAAGATGCTGCATCATCACGGTGAGGCAATGTCTACACAGACCATACTACTTGGGAATAAGGCAGTTTTACCCTGGAGGTAAGTGTACAGTCTCCAGTTTACGAACGTTTAGCCAGATGTGGCCGCTCCATGCCAATAAGGCTATAAATAGAAGCCACAGATGCAACAGAATGGAAGGCAGTGCATTTATTCAGCTTACAGCTGTAACATCATAGATAGCTAGTGGGATTTATCAGAATCAAAACAATGATCACAGTGTGGTGTTTTACACTGTGATGCTTTTCTTTTTGATTCCAGTACCAAAATCTGAGTCTTGGGGCAAACCCACAGCACATATATTTGCAAGCATTTGGGTTTGGATCAGGATTTCGGTTTTGTTCCTGAGCCTGTGAAGTTCCCTCTTTGCTTGCTTTTCCAGGAGCTGTGCCAGCCTTTCAAGCATGGTGTCAATTGCACACAAGGCTGTGGGTACCTGTTTGAGAAGAGAAACCTTGTCCCTGGAGGCAGGAGTGGGCAGGCTCAAGGAAACCCTTAGGAAGTGCCATTGAACATTTGTGCTGCTCAGCTCCTTGACTTGCTTTCCCATCTCAGCAGCTGCAGTAATGTGTATTCATATTTGTACCACAGATCCAAACAGGGGCTCAGATGAGACAGGTTGCAGAGTGAAGGCTTTTGGACACATAGGAAGCCAGATGTTGCACAGTACATTCCTGGCAGTGCTCAGGTACCATGGCAGTGGGCACACACTGAGCTTGGAAATTTGTCCCGTAGCTTCACTGTATTGTGCAGGGGTGAATGTGGTTCTTGGTACCTTTATTTGAGGATAAAGCAGCTCCCTATCTAGCCAAGCTGCCGTACAGTATGTCAGATAATAAATAGTCTCTTAAGGGTGTGAGCTGAATCACAAACAGAGCATAACAGTTTATTTGCTGTAGAATTAAGGGGTAACTATCTCTTCTAGTGTTAGTATCTGGAACTGACTCCTTTTCTCCCCTTAATACATAAACAGACTCCTTTTCCCCCCTTAATACATAAACATCTCAAGTGCTGTTTACAAAACCAACCATCCCTTCCCACTACAATGAGGAAAGTTAATGGTTCTGATAAAATAGCGTACCCTTGATCCTACAGCTGTAAGCAGAATGCAAGGGTCGTCTCTCCCATTTCACACAGTACTAGTATTTGCCTGTGATTTATGGAATCTTTAAACATTCATCAATTTAAGCAGCTAGCCAGGGTAGCCGAATCCACATGCAGCACACGTAGCTCCAGCGTTCATTCGGGAGATTTGAAGTGTGGTTACAAGATGATAACTGTATTGCCTGAAGGAGATAAGTCCCGCTCTGCCAGAATGGTGCTTTGTATGTAATTAGTGCAAAAATTCAGAGGAATAGAGTTTATCCTTGCGATCGTCTTTCTCATTAAAAAAGAATCATAATGAAAGAACAAAGCAGTTCCTGCAGTGAATTGGATTGCCTTCCTAAGTTTTCATTAAATCAAAGACTCAGCAGCATTCCATTTTGCAGAGTCCAGTTGTAAACTCTATGTAAAACTCGCAGCAAAGTCTCTGTGAAGATCACATCTTTTCTCAAGGTTTGGAAGGGCGGCGTATTTCTCTTACATGGGAAATAGCCCACCTCTCCATTTTCTTTTTTGGATTTTATTAGCTTCTGTTAGCAAGATGGTACTGGGACAAAGAAAAAACCAAGGAGCATACGTGATACTTGAGGTAACTCACAGTCACAACTGCAAAACTTTATCTCAGTGAATTGCTTTATCTAAAATAAGGACTATAAGGCAGTCTGAATCGAGGAAATAAAAAGTAACTTTAGTGGGAAAAAGTTCCATTTTCAACTTATTCTTACAACTCATTCTTAATACTAAGCCATTCTTCCTCCATCTCCATTACTGTCTGTGTAATCCACATAATTATTGTTACAACTGAATGTGTTGTTCAGGCAAAAAAAAAGTACAAATTTCCTGCAAGTTTTTCCACCGCTTTGTAAGCATTTTTTTCCTTTATATCTGGCTGAGGTGTTGGCCATTAGCATGCCATTATTTCAAACTCATGTTGCATTTCTTCATAGCAGTGCTATAATAAAATTGCAGCTTCATCTGAACAGTGGTTTACAAACACAGCTCTCTAGGTGTAAGCTGCTGTATTTTCTCCCTTCTGCTCACAACCTGCTGAGCACAGGCAGGAGCTCAGAGCCACTTCTGAAGGATAATGAAAATTCAGGGACTTGGGGACTCACCTCTTGGCTTGGATCTCCCTTTGGCTGAAGTTTTGTCTTACAACCCATGGGGATGCTTTAGGTACAGGTGGCTGCTGAACAGAGCAGCGAAAATGCTCTGTTCAGGTTGTTGGCTGTTGGCTCTGTTGGAGCCTCTCTTTACGTATCTTTTCCTGATTTAGCGTTAAAAGAAGAAGTATAATATATGCTGTCTGGCAGCCTCCTCCATTTCTTGCCCACATTTCCCCTGATGGGAGGAGGGCTCTTTGAGGGAAGGTGGGAGCTTTGCTAATAGCAGTAGTGAGCTCTCAAAATACAAGGGGGAGGCAAAGGTCATGTGCCTATCTCAGAGGAGTGTTTATCCTTCAGTTTTAGTAATAGGATGGTGACAGCCAATTCACAGGGATAATTTTGAAATTGTTATAGAATTGTAGCAAAGGAGGTTCCAAAGGAGAACATGCTCTGTATCTTTTCTGAGTTAAATAGTCATGAACTTACTTCAGTGCAGGTGCTAGAATATTTAAACAATACAATTTGTCCACCCTTCTCTGTTTCTCTCTCTGTGATCTGATGCCTGGGTTTGTTTTGTTTAATTGTAAACGTGGTTTTAAAACCCCAGGGCAGAGGTGAGCTGTCATTGCTTTGATTGAGTCGGCATTGATTTACACCAATGACAGCATAAATTAAGAAGCTGCATTTTCAAGACCATACTAATGTATGATATATTCTGTTTGTTTTCATTGCTTTTTGAAATCTTATGTTTGAACATATTCTTGAGTGTCCTATTAAGATTTCAGCGATTTGGAGTGTAAGAACAACAACTGGTTAGTGCCTTTATTTCCTGTGTTTGGCATGTAAGTGGGCTGGCTCCATTTTAAAGGAACTGTGGTGGCTCACAGAGTGCCAGACCCTAAGAGAATAAATTACTTTTCAGTGTTAAGACCCCAGTGAACTTCAGGTGTTCCTGAGCTACATCTATGAGATAGGCCATGGTGTAACTGGGGACATTTTTTGTCCTCTCACAGCTTTTGTAACAGTTCAAAAAGACAGAAATCAGAGGCTAGAAATGGACCTGCCCAGCTGCTCTCCTGAGTGCTGGGATGTCAGGGGACAAGCACGTTGTACCAACAGCGGTATGTCCTGGCATTTTAGTTCCTGTTTAGATGATAATGTGGCTGGTGCATAGAACTATAGAACAGCTTGTGTTGGAAGGGACCTTAAAGATCAGCTAGTTCTAACTCCCAAATATTATCACTGTCATGTCCCAAGCAACATTTTCCTCTTCTTATGGTGTTTTTCACTTCCTACAGCAGACATTGCATGCCTCTGTAGCAAAGAGCCCTACTGCAGTAGGTGCAGGGAGAATAACAATCACTGCAATTTACTGAGCAGAAGCAAGACTATAACACTTTTATCAACTTTTCTGCCCACGCTGCAGCTTAAACACTGAAATTGTGTGGGTAATAATAATTGGGAATGCTTGTGGATCTGCAGTGCATGGTGGGCCAAGATCGGCACTCACAGAAACACCTGCATTTTTCCTCTGGTGAGTGGGGTATTAAAAATGTGGAATCCAGTGGCTTGTAATTTAGTGAGGATTTTGAACCTATGTGGTTTTTGTATTGTTGTTTGTTTAGAAAGTATAAAATAATCTATCTTTATCAGAGGAATATTTCTCTGAAGTATGTAGCAAAATAAAACCAATTTAAAATAAAAGAGAAAAAGTAGAGTTTAGTTTTCTTTAAAGGAAATTGAGCACTCTATAAATGTAATTTAAAAGTGAGAAAATTCAAGTCATGTCACAGATCAACCTGCCTTTAAGAAGATAAATAACTATAGTATTTATGATAGTATTTTTGTCAATAATGCAATGGCTGTTGAATAAGATCCTTTCTCAAAATAGAGATCACATTCACCAAAAGCTTTTTGAAATGCAGCACATGCAGATAAATGCAAAATAGTAGGTAACACAGATTTGGACATGTATACACAACTACTTGCTCTGTTCTCTGTATGTTTATGTCTCCATTTAGAGAAATGCGTAATTGCAAAGAAGAGTCCTCGGTGTGTCTGTGAAACAATTGTGCCATACACTGTGCTTTGATGATAGAAACATTTCTGGTTGGGCTGACTCATTTCATGCATGGGTTGTATCTCAGTATCTCTGTTTGTAATGGTTACATCCATGCCTAAATCTGTGTAAAGACCTGCCATCTTTACAGGTGATTAATTTTTCTTTAAATTTCTCTCCAGCTGTAAAAAGAATCCTGATGTAAAAGCACGGCGCTTGTTTCACCTGTCAGGCAGCAAAGACAGCGATATACGTCTCCATGGAAAAAGGAGGGAGGTCTAAAATGTGGAGGCACTGTGTCAATGACCTTGTATAGAAAAGCATGAACAGTTTTGCATTGATAATTATTTCTGAGCAAATGTACATAACAAGCATTTAAAGGGGCATTTATAAATAAAGTCACCAGAAGTTCTAAGTTAAATAGTCTAGTAAACACAAGCCAGCTTACACAAGAAAGAAAATCACTTCTTTCATATCTAAACAAGATGCGTCTTCCTAAAAGTTTCACAGTTGCCTTCCATTTGTTATACATACACTTGACAGTACAGCAGCAATTCATTCGTAACAGAAATTAAGGCAAATTGTAAGGTTCTATGAACTTTCTCACCTTTCTCAAAAGACCCATTTTGTTAATCCTTGTTAACATATTTCATATTTTGTCAGTAATGTGATGAAATGTCATCTCCTTATTTCCTAATATTTTGAAAAGAGGAATAAAAATGGCAATTCATTCTCAACTTTCTCTGTTGCATTCATTACAGAGGCATTTCTTCTCATGCTTTCAGTGAGGCTTGTGTTTATTTCCAGTATTTCTACTAGTCCTGCATTGGTGAGGGAACAGTCCATCGATTTTTGTTATGGACAGTACTGAAAGAAAATATGCCTGAGTAAATTTCTTCAAAATTTCTTTATCTATCATGCTATTACTGTACCCCACTGTTTATTTTACTTTGTTCTTCTCTGAACTCTGTTTAATGTTTTATGGACTTAATCTGCTGTGTACTGAACAGTACTTAATGGACTGGACACATTATTGGGTGTAGACATAAGAAGCACTGAAAAGAGGCAGATTTTTTCATGAAAACGTGGATATTAAAAGAGACCTTATTGACAGGTCTAGAAAGCTATAGAAGTAGGAAGGAACAGGTAACAGGATCAACAGTGCTGGTGACGGTCATCACCTTTCGAAGTCTCATAGGCAAAACTTTGTTAGATTGGAACTATTTAGTTGTGTACAACAATATTTATATCATTAGTGAAGCGTTGTGAGCAAATTACTGATAGTAGTTTGTCCTGGTTTCAGCTGGGGTAGCGTTAATTTTCTTCCCAGTAGCTGCTGGGGTGCAGTGTTTTGGCTTTAGGACAAGAACACAGTTGGTAGCACACCGATGTTTCAGTTGTTGCTGAGCAGTGCTGCACAGAGCCGAGGATGTTTCAGTTTCTCAGCTTCTCCTACTGTCCTGCCAGTGATGGGGCCTGGGGCTCAAGGAGCTGGGAGGGGATAGAACACAGACAGCTGGCCTAAACTGGCCAAAGGGATTTTCCATACTATATGGCATCGTGTGAGAAAACTATAAAACGGAGGGGAGCTGGCTGCGGGGCAGCTGCTGCTCGGGTACTGGCTGGGTGTTGGTCGGTGGGTGGTGAGCAATTGCACTGTACGTCACTTGTGTTGTAATTATTTTACCATTATTATTATCATTATTTTCTGATCCTTTTCTGTTCTACTAAACTGTCTTTATCGCAATTCACAAGTTTTACCTTTTTTTTCCAATTCTCTCCCTCATCCAACTGTGGGGAGACTAGAGCCAACAGCTGTGTGGTGCTGAGCTGCCTGCCAGGTTAAACCACAACATGGTTTTCATTTGAAAATGATGAATATTGACATTTTAGCTGCAAAGTGGCATTCAGGAATAAACCATTCCCTTTCAAGGAACATAATAACAGGATTTTTAAAATTTAAAAATATTTCTATTACCTATTAACGTTACTAATGTCAGAATAAGGACAATAGCTGCTCTAATAGAGACACTGATAATAACTATTTCAGAGCTATAAAAGGTTGAGAGAAGGGGCTTTTTTCCTCCACTTTCTTCCAAAATCATGTCATCATGATATCATTATATTGTCTGAAGATAACTACGTGAGCAAAAATATTAAAAAGACCTCCTGATGTAAACTTGGAGGGAATATTTTGCTGCTCCGTTGATTCACTGCCTCAGCAGTCACCAGCGAAGGTTTTAACACCTCTTTCAGTGTTATAAACTATTATTTGAAATATTTATTCTAGAAAAAATGTGTATATACAGGTAATCATCTCTGTTGTAAGGAGTTGTATGAGATTATTTATTTTTCTGTAATTCTTTGGCCAAGCACAAACAGTATTCATGCCTCCACCGCATCTGTTCAAAGGAAGGCGCCATCTAGTAGGTATCTGAAATATGAACAGAGGAATCTGAGCTTGATGAGCCTTTGTGGAGACATGGCCAGGGATGGAGTTCTTAGGAAAGCAGTGAGACAAGGGCAGGAAGCTGTAAAAGCTCAGCAAGAGCAAATATTTGCTCTGGAAACTGCCCTTGCAACACAGGAACATCCTTAACAAGACAATTTCTTACGTTGTATTGAGCCATTCACTATGCCCTAAGTACCAAGATGATAAGATGTGTTGCAGGCTGCTGTGATTCTCTTGTATGGTCACAAAATTACCCCGATTGTGGCCAACTTTTTTCTGCAAGTAAAGAAAACACATGAGTATTTCCATCAGTACTGCCCAAGTCAGTCCCCTAGACCTGCGTAGGTCATTCTTTCCCTCCAGTGGTCAAGTGTTCCCAGCGTAGGAAAGTGATACTTAGCTGTAAGTTAGCTGAAAGTTAGCTGTATGCCACTGTGAAGTTGAAAAATCATTGCTGGAGCTCTCTTTTTTCTCATTTAGATTGACCAAAGGATGCTGTTAGGGAACTGCTGTGGAAACAAACTGACGATAGGAACATGTAAGTGGAATAGTTCCTCAAAGACATTTCGTGGAGGTCTGATCACAGTTCACTCAACTCAGAATGGCACAAAAGTCACAAGAGTTCTGTGACATTGCTGAGCAATCTTCTCATGTAAATGAGCTGCTGCTCTTTCCAGTGGTGAGATGGCATAGGGAAAGAGGAAGGATTTCAGCTCCAACATTCGGCTGTAGAAATCTGATTCTGTGATGTGTCTGTAGTTTACCACCATTGGATCCAACAACCAGGCACAGGCTGTGATACCTTGTGCTCTGGACATGGAATTTGCTGATGGCACTGTCTCCAGATGGTTGCATGATGACTGTCTGTTTGAACAGTCAGATTTGATTTTTATATTATTACAAAGCAGACAATCCCTATCAAAATGGCAAATTTGTGACTTTATTTTTTTTGACAATAGCTCGGTTTAAGAGCAAGAGTTGATGACACCCCTTTCTAATTCCTTGACACCCTCAGGGAACAAGAGAAAAATGGTCTTTTGATCTTGCCCGGTTCCAGAGGAAAAGACAAAATGAAATATGGGCTGAAAAAGAAATGATCATGAGTGTGAAGATGGAATTTAGGGTTATCATGGACTTGAATGGATTGGGCAAAAGGCAGAGTGCTGCAGTGGTTTATTTTCATACATTCAGAACAAAAATACAGTATGATCTTCGTGTAGCCTTCTGGGTGGTTTCGGAGACCAATACAAGGAAATCTATGTAGGGTTTTCATGAGCAGACAAACAGGCACATAAATCAAGACTGTAAAGCTGTAATGAGCAGTGGGAGCTGATGTAGTCTTCCAGAAAGATGAGTGAGTCAGCATGCCTGGAGAAGTGCCTTTCTCATCTTCTGCTTAATTTGAAAGCCTTGTGTTGAATTTGTGATCAGTGGAATTCCCTGCTGATAGCAATTTTCCCCATCATACAAAAATTATTTTTATGTTGCTTGTCCATGCTATCAGTGCCATCCAAAGCTTTTTTCTCTTCTGATTTCTGGTGTTCTGAATTCCTTTTTTACTGTGTCTTTTTGCTAATGGTAGGCACAAATCCCTGCTTCTTTGCCTGATCCTACAAACATTTTTGAAATCTATTCCAAACATTACCTATAGATGGAAAATGCTTCTCAGCTGATCACATCTTTGGAACTATCCTCAAATGATGAGTTTCTTTCTGTGTCAGGCTTTAGCTTCTTTTCCACCTACTCTGCATTAACGTATCAGTAACAGTTTTTATTCTAATATGGTTTCATAAGGATGCAAATTGTTTACTATTTTTGGTAGGAGAAATTAAATTAACATCAGACCTGCAATAGTGGATTGTACAAGGTACTCTGCTGTCATTGGAAGTGGTACAATAAGACTGAATTCTGATGTCATTTCGCAAAGTCTTTGAAGGAATTGTAATATAAGGAAGAGATATGTAATGAAAAGCAAGTGAGAAAGAAAAAGAAGCTGCATTGTAGAACAAGATGTTTTCTCAGTTACAGTGCTGCATTTTCAATACATCAGCAGTGGGTTACACCCGTATCTAAAACAGAGACAGAAGCTGAATGAAATTTTGCAAGGATTTGGTTTATGTTTAAGCTGTAATGGGAATATTTCACATCGGTGAATTTTGAGAAAAAAATAAACTGTTCTGAAGTTGGGTGTTTTATTAATGCAGAAGATTCCAATTAGCTTTTGGGTTATGTGTTCTGGTAAAGTGGACGAAAGTGTATCTCTGTCTTTTTGAATTATAAGTAAATGCAATGAGTAATTTCTAGAGATTTGATGACCAAACATCTCATCACAATATATTGGTGTGGTTAGTCTGAGTGGGATAATCTTTTCATAGCTGCTGCCATGGAAATGAAACCAATAAAGTTATGTTTGAAAGGTATGCCCCTTGTGATTAGAATTCAGTCAAGCACAGAGTCTTAGGGAATTTGTAGTTTCAGTGCTGTAGAGCCCAGTTTCCTTGAAGGCAGTAAATCAAATCAAAAGCACACTGATTATCTATCTGTCCATCCATCCATTACTGTAGTAGCTGAGTGCCTTTAAAAGCTATTTTATTTTAGACCCCATATGTTCAAATATATTAAACAACACATTTAATATGTCACAATTCAATTTCTGTCTTTGATTCAGTGTATAACACTGAACAAGTTGTTTAAACTGTAATCTTATTTTTGTTTTATGCTGTGCACAGGAAAGAAAATCAGCAGAGGCATTGAAGCAAACTTGTAATGATTGTGCTTTGTACAAAATGGTGTTGCCAAATTTTATAGAATACTTTTGTAATTGAAAGCGATTCATGATAAAATTTGTTTGTTTTTTTCTTAAAACCTTCATTTGGTTTTGTCAGCCAAGAATATCTCCTCCAAGTTTTACAAGAAGTATGTTTCTTACACAGCTGCCTTGAAAAGTGTTAAAATGTGGAATGTCTAGTTTATTTATTTTTAAATCTCAAATTAGTATGTTAATGACAATGTGATTATCAAAACTCCCTCTAAATTTTGAATGAGATATCTCATTGAAAGAATTTCTTGCTTTTTTTTTTTTTTTTTTTGTGGTTGCCTGTACTGAAA
>VXAV01001817.1:159061-173370 GCA_013399715.1 Alectura lathami
TTTTTGAAAATGAAACTCTTCTTTCTTAAATGTGAAAGGATTTAATTTCTGAAAATAGTGTAATTCTATTTTAAAATATTCAATCAAAATAATAAAATACTATAAATGTGTTCCTCAATCCCAAATACTTTTTTAATTTCCTGAGATTTCAAAAGTTTTATNNAGATACACTTCAGTATCATTACAAACTTTTTGCATGGAAGTATTATATGCTTTTTACATAAATGTAAATTGCAATTATGTTCTTTCAAGTCAGGTGTTCAGTGGCATCTCTCACGCCTTTTGGTCATCTTTTAACATTAGAATAAATTATTAATTATTTAGTTTCTTATCACCTCCCAAGGTTTTTTTTCAAAACTCAGCACAAAGCAGGGGAAATGCCACATGACAGCTGTGCCACAGAAATTTCTAAGGCAGCATGATGGTTAAAGCAGAATACATGCTGAACACTCTCGTAAAGTTTTATATTACTTATAATGAATACTCCTATCTGTGAAGATTTTGTCAGTTACTTCTCATTTATCTTTATATAGCATTTTCTTTTTTCAAGCTTCAAAGTATTCCAGAAGCAGTGACTAAAAATACTGCTTTCAGGCAGCTGATATACACCTTGTAATACTGACTCCGAGAAGACAGCTTTCTCCTGGGGTCACAGGTGCAGGTCCAGATCCTCACTTTTTTTCTGGAGAACAAAGCTATGCTTCTCCGCTTTCATTGAACTATTCATAGAACTAGCAAAGGTGCTTTTTGTTTGGTTGTTTTTTCTCTTCTTATCTAACCAACTGTGGGACAGTAGCAGGTTTGCTAAAAGCTCACTAAAGGTCTCACTGCTGATCAATTTGTAACTTCCATTTCATGACAAAACCCCTCTCAGATTTTCCTTTTTTTTTTTTTTTTTTCCCCTCGCCTTATTCCTCTTTCCATCTGCCTGCTTTGTTCAGTTTGTGCTACTGGCAGCAGAGTGTTTCCAGTTCTCTAGAACACAGGTCTGTTATTACCAATAATACTAACCGGGGATGGTTTCTGATCCTTCATCCCTGCTATGTGCTGTGATATGCTAAACTGCCTTCTCATTAAAGAAGCTCCAAGGTTTTGATTCAAAAGAAAGGACTTTCAAGCTATAAAGGAAATCTAATTTTTATGCTTCTGAAGGGGAAAATTTTGTTATTCTGACTGCTCCCAGGAGGATTTGTGTTTAGGACATAAAGACCAGTGCAAAATAGCTACTATAAATCAACACGTACCTTAATTCAGCTACAATGACTTCTATTGGCTGAAAACTGGGTGTTTGGTGGTGTTTACATGGGACTTGTTGCAAGCAATCAACATCAAAGACCCAAAAAGAGTGAAGTTGTTGCTGTTCTGTTTATCAATAGCACCGGCGATTACAGTCACCTGGAAACATTATTCCAGCTAGAGCAGCCAAGGGGCCTGTGTCCAGCAAATAGCATGAGCTTACTAGTAAAAATACATGTACAAATGAAATGAATGCAAAAAAAAAAAAAGTGTAGGAATAGCTCTGATAAAAGGAGGCTGAGGACAATATAAAAATGAATTAAGGATTATTTGAACTCTGCAAAGAAGACCATGTACATTCTGTGTAGAAGAAGACCATCACATTCTGTGATTCTGTGTACCATGGCATTCTCAAAAACTTAACAGACTTACTGATTTCTTAAAACTTTATTATTTGGAATCTTATTTCTGCATTATGAGGTCCTTGAAGCAAATCCTGTGCAACTGCACTCATCAAAAGAGCAATACAGCAAGACAGTGCATACAGAGGCAGGTCTGATGGCACTGTCCGCTTTCTTTGTCTTCATCCCAGCAATCAGTAGCAGAAGAGCAAAGCAGCCTTAGCAGACCTATCTCCATATTTTGCCATAGTGTTTCTTCTGGTATTTAACCATTTTGAAATCTGTCTGGATGTGGTCCTGGACAAGCAGCTGTAGGTGGCCCTGCTTGAGCAGGGGGGTTGGACCAGGTGACCTCCAGAGGTACTCCCAACCTCAACCATTCTGTGATTTGTTTTTAATTAGAAAATCATGGTCCTAAAGTCAAAATAATATGCCAGTCAATTCCTGTTAAAACCAAAAAGTAAGCCTTCAATTTCTCATGGATATGGAAAATGCTTTAAAACAAGTCCATAAGTGCTAAAAGGCAAAAAGCAAATTATGAGTGTTGTGGTCAACAACTATGAGCAAATGTTAATTGTGTTTGTTCTTACAAGGAGCTGCCACTGTGATTTTAAAAGACTGGAGATGGTGAATTCCCCCTTTGCATGGGCATAGCCTACAGAAGTTAGCAGTGTTGGATTTATATTGCTACAGTGGGAATAAAGCCTGGTTTTACTCTGTGTTTGCAGCCAGTGCACTTCATTCATGCAGGCTGCAACTGCCGAGCACTGGAGAGCTGAATTCTAAAAAATCATCTGGTAGCATTAATCTTCTCTTCCCTCAAATTGCCTCTACTCCATGCTGAGCACATTGACTGTCTCTCAAAAAACTTTGAAAGAGAATAAAAGCAGGTGCACATTATTTGAACATCAGTGTCTCATCAGTTCTAACTATATACTGTCTAAATTACTTGTGAGACTAAATAGGAGGTCTGGATGCCAGAATCAGAAGTTGACCATCTGTGGGCTAACAGTTGCAGAGTGCTGCATTCTTTCACAAGCAAAATGCTGGCCAAGCTATTGCTTCAGTGAGCCATGAGAGCAAAGGGGGGGAAAAAAAAAAAAAAAGATTCTTTGCATTTATGCATATTCAGAAGAGGTCACCGTGATCACTCTGTGTCAGCTGCACATGTGCTCTGGATGAGGCACAGAAAGGGGAAACAGCAAGGGAGGGGAGTGAATGATATTACTGACAGGGATACTTTTATTCTCTGCCAGAGTCAGTGGAAAGTGCTGTCAATAACAAGCACCATAGGAGAGTAATGACTGCAGAAGACCTCTCTCCCACAGAGAGATGCTGCAAAGCCTGAATGCCAATCAGACTCCTCCTCTTCTGGCTGTGGAGCAAAAAAATTCCCTTTGTTTAGTGCATGTGTGGCTGATTGAAGCTATTGTTTAGCCTGGCTCCCTTTTCTTTGTGGCTCACTTAGGGAAAAGCAAGCATTGAATTGGGGCTTTCTCACCACAGAGAAGAGCCATGAAGGAAATTAGTCCCGTTCCCAATTAAAGGCTGCAGTCCCACAAGAGACCAGCTTGGCTATTGCTTTGTGTCGCGTTTCAGGCTGGGGCTAACAAGGAGATGGTGGAGGGAAAAACTATAACGTTTTCTGGATTTCACTGCTTATGTTTAAAACAGGCTGTTTATAAGGTTTGTCTGTTTTCAGCTGTTTATCAGATCTTGGTACAAGAACTGATGGTAAGCTATCATTATGGACTGGGGAACTGATTAAGTGCTGACACAAGGCACAGAGATGCTCTGTCAGGGGATGTTTGATCTGGGTAGAAGTTAGCTGGCAAACACCTTTAAAAGAAGTCAATCTGTTGAAAAATTTAATGCAGGTTAAGGAGGCATTACACTGAGCAGAACAACAGAGCCTGTGGAGAACTGCATTAGTGCTTAGATGTAAAGCTAGTCTCTGGTTCTGTTGCTTGTCCTGATGGAAAGCAGCAAAATGAATGATCTCTGGATCAGGATTACTCCTGGAGTCAGGCGAGCAGATTGATTGTTGTCATTTTTTACAGAAAAAGGAAGATTTTCTTATGTAGGAATAGCTCTTTATGCCTAAAAGGACTGGCTGAAGTCTGCCTCAGCATTTGCAAGTGTGTCTAGTTGGTTACAGCTACAGGTAGGACCAAGACAAACTGAAAACACTACAGAAAAAAACATACATTTACTAAATACAGTAAGTGGTAGAAATAAGACTGGTTCTGTGGTGCATCCATTGTAATCCTGCTGGCTGCTTTAAAACCCCTTTAAGCCGATGCTCTCCCACCACAGCCCCGGGGACCTCACAGGATGGTGGCAGGCCTGGGCAGCTACTCCAGGCAGAGCCAAGCGGGTGCTAAGGGAGCAGCTGCAGGGAGGTGCAGGCACAAACCAGAGCTGAGCCAGGCTGGGTGCCTGCTGGTGTCCTAGTGTGAAGGTGCCCACTGCTCCCTTGGCTGCTAGGTAGACATCCAGTACAGTGACCAAAAGGAAACAGGTGCCTTTTCCTTCGCATGGCCTCCGTTGCACCCCAGAAGTAGCAAAAGCCTTGCATCAGGCCCTGAGTGATGACGAGTGGAGAGCGACGCAGGTGGCCCTGTCTGAAAGCTGAGGTACACCCAGGGCGGCAGCAGGTCAAGGTGAGGTTTGCAGAAGGGTGAGAGCTTAGGAGACACCTTCATTATATCACACATCTCTTCAGGCCTGAAAAAGTAATTCTAGGGTGCATTTGTGGGACTAAGGCCTGTCAGTGTGCAGTGGCAGTACTACTGTTGTTATGGTCTCTTTCTTCCAAATACACCCAAAATAAGTCATGAATTTCCTAACAATCCATGTTGTGTCCTTATGGTGCAGCCTTTGCAGTGGAAGGCAGTGTCACAACTGTTTCCAGTCAGAGGTATCCCCCACACCTGGGGACCAGACCCATAGTTTCATATCAATGTAGGCACACCACAACACTTCTCATTCTTACTGACCTTCTCCTGAGTGAGATATCCGACCTGTGTCTCCCACACCTCAAAGGAGGGAAGTTCATTCCTGCTTGGAGAGGACTAAGAAGAGTTGGACCCTGTCTGCTATGGAATCATTTAATCACTGAGAATTTCCCTTGAGATTAACATTTAGATGTTGCACTCAGGCTTCTTTTCAACCACTGGTAATGGTGACCAACATTTTCTTTCACTGACCTGCAAGAACTCACACTCTTATTTGTGTGTGATTGAGCACCCTACTTCAATAGCTATTTTTGAAATCTTTGTTCTTATCCATTCTCTCCTGCAGATAAAACCTAATAACATGTACAATGTTTACCGTATGTGTTTGTGAGACTCTTGGCTGAAAGATGTAACATAAATTCTGTTATGCCTATGGCAAACATGTTAGAAAATAATTAGTCATTGAAATTACCATGTCAGCATAGATTTAATGAAAACTAATATTTCTTTTGATTTAGATCTCTTACATACAGATTTATGAAGTCCCAGTGGATGCCAAGCTGGCCATGACTGTATTACAGACATCAGCTTGCTTATTTCAGTTCAGCCTCAGGCCTATTTTAGAGGACAGGGCTACCCAGAGTAAAGAAAGTCACAACAGCCCATCAACAGTGTCCATTTACTCATGTTTCCTCTCTCTACAGCACCATGAGATCACCAAGTCCTGGAGTGCAGTGTGTGTGTAACCTGCTAATGGCAGCAATACGAAGCATGCGCCAAGCTAGTGTTTGTCTGTATTTTCATCCCTGCTGTCATCTGTGTTCCTTCACACATACCTGTCCCGAGGTCAGCATGGCATCCAAACACAAGTTTAACCACCACCTCAGCTGAGGCCTGCTCTCTTTCCTGTTAATTACTCCAGTTAATGCTGAAGCTTCTCCTTTCTTCCTTTTTATTTCATTATTGTATTTAACAGCATTCTTGGTTTTTACCTCTTCTTAGCCCTTCTCAAACTCCTTTCTGTTCACATGCAGGAACACACATGTGCTTTCACTAATTTTGACCCAGTATTGCTTCCGGTTGACTTCTCTAACAAGAGAAACCACCTGACAAAGCCCAGCAGCATTATCTGTTCTCTTCATGCAGGCACCCGGGGCACACCTGTTGCTTCTGTCTTTCCTGTAACACTTATTTCCCTGTGACAGAAATAAGCTGGGTCCTACAGGGTTTGTATTGACAAATGTGTCAGTATCACCGCTCTTTGTATTACATTCACTTACACCCTATGAATTCTCAGAAAGAGCTGATAATAATTCAGTGACTGTGTCAACAGCTCTTCTAAGCATCTGAGGACAGTGCTCTTCAGAGTCGGTTGATTTTAAGACATATAATTTATCTAATGCACTCCAATCTATTATTTTGCTTTTGCTTTCCGAAGCTGTTTCCCCTCTGAGAACAGCAACAGCATGTGAGACTCTTGAGCTTCTGTGCAAGCTGTGTGACCTCTCGGTGCTATGTCTCTTCATCTGTAACATTACACTGGCCTCTAGAGGCCCCAGCCTCTGGGAGGTCGCACGTAGGTAATGTGAGAGGCAGCCAGCGAGCCTGTCTGGGGAGAGAAACCTGCAAGAGGTGGAAAATGGAAAGCATTATAATCTCAGTGTTACAGATGGGAATTTGAGACGAACTGAAATTGAGTGATTTGCATAAGATTACACCGGATACCTCTGGCAGAGCCAGAAGAACCCTCAGTTTTTGATATCTTGGATTAATATTTAATAATGCAACTAACAATATTGATTTAATATAGCCAACTGTTCTGGCTACTATTTACAGTGCTGGTGATTTTCCAAGATAAGCTCTGCCTCTCCTACACACTGAAACTCCCTTCAGCTAGTCATCCTGCCTGTGCTGCTAAAATCTGGTAGCTATTAGCTGTTTTTGTCTTTGCTCACCTAGGCTGGCAATAGACTTCTGGCACTGATGGGAGCACTGTAATCCATTTCTGATCCATGGGCATTCTAGTTCCTTCAGCCTTTCAGCTCTGATTAACAGGAGTAATTAATTGTACACTGATGAGTCTTGTGGTGACTAAGCCTTCTGCAGTTAGGTGAGCAGCATGTAGATGCTGGAAGGCAAACTGTGAAGAAAGAAAGAAAACAGGAAAAAAAAAGCCATGCAGATTTTTGTTCCTTTGAAGTGACCTTTCAGTGCAGGTCCTTTACTTTTTCATTTCCTTTATTTTATTCTTTCCCTTATTTGTTCTGAAAGGAGTTGGACATTCCTCGGGAAGCAATTCATATGTAAAAAAGTTTTCAGATTGGGATTCGTCTGATAAGGTCTACAAGAGGGGACTTATTTGCACTGACAGGTTGGCAGCTAGACAACCTCTCCATTTTCCAAATGAAAGGAAAGTAGCAGCAGGACATCTACCCTCTGCCTTTTGGCACTGGAAGAGAACCAAAATCTGGCAAGCAGCAGTTCTGGGGAGCCAGCCATTTAGAAGCTGCAGAAATGCATGGACACTGAGAGTATAACATACGGTTTGCATTCTGTGGGAACCAACGCAGACAAGTGACATTTGGGTTGATGATTTTGGGGGGTGGGAACCTTAACCTACCAGATACAATTTGCTTGCCTTCTTTTCAGCATAAAGTCCAAATGTGAAGTAATCTAAATGGGTTGTTAATTCACGTTTGTAAAAGAAAAGTCAAGAACAGAGTCTAGCTCATTTTCTCCCCCATTCAGTTTTATATTCCAGCCTGTAACCAATGTGGGATCACTGTACTGTTTCCTTCAAACAAACCCACAAGGAAAGAGAGTAAAGCTGCCTCAAAAGCCTACTTTCCCCCATACATCTCAGTGGTGTGAATGTCAGGCTAATAACGCCAAGTCCTGGGCTCGAGTGTGATCACAGCATGCATGTGTTTTAATGCCTGCTATGTGTTTTAATCAAGAACATATAACCAGCTGGATCTGGGTGGCAGAAGAATGTCACTTCCTGATTTCTGCCTTTGCCCTAAGTTAGTCTGCCAGGCACCAGCAAAAAAACCTACTGCCCAGAAAGAGTGGCCAGGCAATGGAACAGGCTGCCCACGGTTGTGGAGTCTGTCTCTGGAGGTGTTCAAGAACCATGTAGATGTGGCACTCTGGGACATGGTTTAGTGCACATAGTGGTGATGGTTGGATGGCTGGACTAGATGATCTTAAAGGTCTTTTCCAACCTTAATGATTCTATGTTTCTATCTCAGAGGAGCAAGATTTTAGTGAACACTAAATGATAAGTCATCACAGCTTGAAGTTAATATGTATTCACACAGCCTTGTACATGGCATACTGAAAATATGCCTTTACTGTCATGGACTACACCCCACTGTTCTGAATGCTTCAGTGCATAGACTCGCTGAAGAAAGACCTACTGCTGCCTGGATGAGTTTTAAGCTTTTTTTTTTTTTTTTTTTTTTTGACAGGTATAACTGCTATTGATCTTGATATTCCTCTTGATAATGCTAGGGGCACCAGGAAATTGCATAGTAAAGAAATACTCAGGAGTGTTTCAAAAAGTTTTTTAAGTGGAAGTAGTTGTAGTATGGAGATGACACCTGTCATGGTTGCTTGCATTTATTTCAATTAATCTTTCTCTTCCAGACATTGATGGGTAAAATACTGCTGATACTTGAAAATAGGTGGCTTCTTGTGCTAGCTGCATAGCTGACTGGTTAAATGTTTTCTCCATGGCCAGCTGCACTGTTGAATCCTACTCTTATGCCACTGCCTGCTTTCCTGACCAATGCACATACCTGGTAACTCTGCTCTCCTCATTGGCTGTGTAACCATTTGCTAGAGCTCCCATCCTTGAAAGGAAGGCAGCAGACATCGGTGACATTGCCATGGTCATAAAAATGAGATGAATTAGTATGATGTCCTGCAGAAGGCCAGAAGCCACTTTTTGGTCACACAAATGTCACTGAAGACTAATAGCAGTGAAAATAATTAACACCCCTGCCCAGGTTCAGTGTTTCTGTATACATTTATTCAGCAAAGATATCACTTTAATTTTAAAGATTTAACTGGAGAAATATCCTGTTGATTTTCATTCAATCTTCATTACATATTCTGATATGCATTTTATTGAAAGATTTTATGATATTACAGTAATGTTAAAATAAGTTTGTTTTCCAAAATGCAGAGAGGGAAGCTGTTAACTGTCCTCTGCAGAGTTTCTAGGTTATTTATCATGAAAGGAGATGTGAATGGCAGCCATATGTCTAAAACAATGTTTTACTTTTCTACCGAATTAATTGACGGAGACTGAACAACAGTCTTTAGTAGCTATGAGCACTGCTGGCGCCTGCAGCACAGGCCCACCCGCCCAATGCAGGCAGCTGGTAGACAATGAGCAGATAACAAGTGATCCTAAGGGCTTGGGTGAACGTTTTGCAGGGGGAACCCATGTGTCGCACTGAGTTCATGCTGCTAAACTGGACCACACATGGGCATGAATTTTACTGGGAAAACATGACCTGGGATGTTTTCTGGTCCAACTGTCATTTGCCTGTCTTTGTTAGGTGATGATAGACCAAACACTGGAAATACCATTGATGTCTGTGATCCATGTACAATAGCTTTCACACTCTCTCTGAGGGAAACACAAAGTCCTGTCATTATTGGAAAGGGAGTTTTTGATCAAGGCAGTTGGAGCAGGAGGACTAATATCTTAAAGACCGATGTTTCAAAAACTGGGTTAGCTTCAAAATCAGTGCTGCTGTGAGAGAAAAGGCAGTTGGTGGGAGAAAAAAAAGAGGGTTTGTTACATCTTTCAAGAATGAGGCCTACATCAATTTTACTGTATCAAAAAATGAAGTATTGCTGGATTAGCCCATATTATCCAGTGTCAAGCCCAAAAGCAGATAAATGAACGCAGCAGAGATGATGAATGACTCGAACTTTGGCTAATGCTCTAACTCAGTTATGTAGCTGGTGAGAATCTGAAGTACAAAAGATTTTTAGAGCACTATCATTGTGTTTTTTGAAAGATATTATTAAGGGAAACTAACACACTTATCACAGTTTTTTCCTTCCTTAAATACGGTTCTTATGGCTAGGGTTGACTTTGTCCCTCTTCAAAGAATCAGCTAGGCTATACTGGTAGCTCATATATAAGTGCCAGCAGTTCAGCACAGTTGCTCCTTGATGCTCATGCTGATGGTCAAGGAGGTAAATTGAATGTAAACGTATAAGGTAAACATATCAATATTTGGGAAGGTACTTTTTGCCTTTGTCAATCTCCACCTTTTGTTGGCGTGTTGGACATGGAGGTGGGTGAGAGATGAGAGCTCAGGGGATGTGAGCACTAGTGAGCCACCTTGCAGGTCTAAGAAGGAGGAATTAAGTATGTGTATGAGAAAAGGGCTTTTTTTGTTGTTTCATTAATAAAACCGGGGAAGGGATGGATGAGAGACTAGACACGGGAAGTTACTCATGGTACTGGTGGCCCAGCAGCTCCAGCTGGCAAGCAGCGGTGAGCCCTGCAGCAGGGCAGAGCAGGAGGTGTCCAGAGCAAGCCCTTGTCATAGCAAGCACTGGGCTGACAAGCTTGTATCCCAAGAATATATATGCCTATTGCCAGAAGCAGGGGAAAAAAAAAAAAAAAAAAAAAAAGCTTTTTAAAACCTAGGCAGGAAAGGCTTCAGGCTGATGGCTTTTTCAGGCAGCACTGCTGGAAATCCCAGAAGGACAGATTTCCACAGGTAGATCTGTTATGCAAGGAGATGCCAAAGCACCGCAAAGGGAAAATTGCAATATGTTTATTCAAATATTTATAAGACAGATGACCTGAGAAATTTACCTTGCAGGAGGCTTGATTGCATGCATTTTTCCAGTCAGGGTTTCATTGCTATGTGATCAGACCCATACAATGAGAAATTTTTACTTTTTGGACCATAAGCCTGAGAACTGGGGCTCCCTGCTGCTCATTTTCCTCATGTCCAGGTTGGCCTCAAGCAAAGCAGGACTGCAAAACAAGTTAGTTCAATATGAAACCTTGCAGTCACCTGGTGTGGGAAAATAACAGTGCTGTTCAGCTGAAGCTATCAACATGTTGTGGTATTTATGTGTCACAGTGTTTGAAATGTGGTTCTTTAAGTCTCTCTGAAAAACAGTCCAGTCACCTTTCAGATCAGAGGTGTTATTCTTCACCTCCTTCCATTCCTATCTAAATAAGACATGCATATGAAACCACACTTTTCTACGTTTTCATGCTACAGCACAAAATGGCCTGTGAAGAGAAGGAAAACCCTCTGTCTTATACTGAAGTAAAAACGTGAAGAATAAAATACTGAACGCATTTTGGATTAGCATCTGAGTACCCCGTGGTTATGCAGGTTATGTTCCCTGCTTGGTTCACCTCGCTCCAGTCCCAGCTTCATCTCACCAGCTTTACAGCTTCTTTTCCAGTTCACATTTTCTCTTCTGCGGAGAATGGGAAGGCAGCCTTGTAATGGAGGGGTGTTGTCCCATCCTTCTATCAGAAACATAGGTGAGGTTTAAATCCAAGGGAGAGTCTGTGGGATCATGCCAGAGTAATAAACAGCAGGATGTCATCCCACCTGAAGACAACTGGGAGAAAATCATCTCGGTTGGTAGGAAAAGTGTTGCCTGTTCATATCTCACTCTTCAAGCTCCTACTGATATTTTGCGCTGTATAAGCATGTGGCAGTGAAGGTACCTCTTAAAATGATGTACCAATGGTTGAGTATCTTGCTGTATTGCTAGGGCTCAGGGTGTCTTCTTATGGCTTTTGAGAGCAGAAGCAGCATGGGTGAGGAAGATAGGGCTCATAGAGTTAGCAGGAGCCTTTGTGGCACTCTGGACGCTAATGATATTGCAAGTAGCTGAGTAGTCATTTGACCTTCACTGGTTGTAAACTTTATTTTTTATTTTAACTGATGTTTTGAAAGGGCCCTAAATTGTTGTCAAGTGACAGTGGAGAGAAAATCAGCTGCATAGCAATGAGGGGAGGAAAGAGGGAGGCAGAGGGGAGCAGCAGCTAAAAGTACCCCGGAACTCAAGACTCATGTGGCTTGCTAGATGAACGTCATCAAATAGCAGCGTGGTGGAAGGTGCTGTCCTGAGTGGCTTCAAGCTGGCCACCAGGGCAGACAAGGGGATATAGGATGCTCTCATACTTGGATCTAACAAAATAAGTTGCCAAACCAAAGGTAAAGCTGCAGAGGACATGTAGGGGGAAAGTGTACAAAGGAGGAGAGTAGTAAGCAAGGGAAGCATGAAAAAGAGGCAGAGAGCATAATTATTTGGGGGTATATTTTGCATTCAAGTGCTGGAATGTTCCAGTGTGCAAATCAAACCAACACTGGGAGACATCTGCATGTGTGTTTCCAAGTCACAAGATGCTCTAGACTGCAAGAGCTGTTCAAGACCTGTTGGTATCAGACCCTCTTTCAAAAGAGGGCTCTTTCAAACATCTAATCTTAGTTCTTTACCTAGCACTATACTTGCCATAGGTAAACATATCTGTAGCATCATAGAATAAGGATGATAAAAAATAATGTTGTGAACGGCTGGTATGTGGGCAAAGCCATCCATCTCATAGCTTCCTTCTGATAGAGGACTGCACACTCTAAGGCAGTAGGTTTGTAGCAAGAGCTGAGAATGTAAAGCCACAGCACGGAGTGTACTCCTTACGTCATGACTAATGATTATTTGCTATATTATTTTATTTAATTTTAGTTTTTTTCCATAACTCTTGTGTTCTTTCATACTGGCTTATCTTCTTTTTGAAGATTAGTAATTAACTAAAAATCAAAGTAAAACCTCAAACTTCTAAAACAAATAGATGAGAATTCTAATGCAAACACATCCACATTTTCTCCTCATTGGAGAGGCTATTAAATTTTCATTTTAAAATGTTAATTTAATCTAAGCAAATTGTATTGCTTTTTGGCTGTTGAAATTCATGCAAGCTCTAGATCCCAGGAAGATTGTTTCAGCCTTTGCTGTTTGCAAGTCATATAAACTGATAACCAATTATAAATGCAGTAATTTATTTTGAAAAAGGAATCATATAGAGAAAATGTGTATGCAGATCTGATTAGATACTATGAAACTTACACATTTCTGAAATTCAGAATTTGGCAATAGATGAGCCTATGTAGTTCAATTTCTTACCTAAACTAACATACAAGAGAATATCTGTGTAAGTTGCAGTGCATATGGTTGCGATGTATGTGTTTCTGTAAAGCTTGCTTGCCTATGAGGGTAAGCTTTCCTGGACCAACATATCTGAGGGTTTACTTGTTTCAAGCTATATTTCCAGGAAGATATCTGTAACGGGAATGGATACAAATGTAAAGGTGAGGTATGTTATCATTAAATATCATGGCCCTCATATCAGGAAACTGTACTGACCCATTTGATATTAGGACACTATGCGGACCCATTCTATCTAGAATAACTTATCATCTCTTAGAGAAGAATTTGTATGTTTTTATGCTGAAATGTTGTATATTCCTCTTCAGCTATATTAATTAGAGCAAGGTGTAAAAAGAGACCGAAAAATATAAGCAGATGTTGTTAGGAAAGCTCTGCAGTCTTTGCTGTCACAACAGAATACATCACTGATAGTTTTTATTTTCTGAACTAAGGATGGTTTGTTACTTATTCCTGTCTGGAAAACAAAGATAAATCTATATCCCTAAGCCAAACCATAGTCATCGCATTGGAGTTGTCTTCTAGCTCACTTAAGAGATCAGCATAGATCTTGCATGCAAATGCTGGGTGTTTCTAGGCTGGAATTACTGAACATTATTGTCCATGTATTATGTATGTACATAATGTACTGAACATTAATGTCCACATTATTGCATGAATGTACAACATGGTAAAGAGTATGGTGGTCAACTGATCCTTCCATGGAAAGGCCGTCTGTGGTTTTCTCTGAAGACGGAGAGAGAAATGTAGAGGAGGAAAGCTAAATAAAAGAATGCTGTTTTGAAGCCTCCTGCTAGTGCACTTACGGTCACAGTTGGCTACTGTGCTCACTTGGGGATTGGCAGAGATCTCACAATCAGCCTATAAAGTCATGGTAGATCACAGAATTCTACAGAGTGTTTCTGGTTCTTCTGTAAGCCTAATGTTACCGCAGTTACAATTTTATGCCATCAAATTTTAATCGCTTTTGGGGAGTTTCTCACTAGAAGAGCTCTGTCTAGTGCTCGCAACTAGAAACCCACAACTACGTGAACATGCCAAAGGACCTAATACATCTGGGCTACCCTGCATAAATTTCTCCTGAAACTTATGTGCTCAGATTGCATAGCTTATCTTACTGTCAGTGGTAAGTTGGCTGAAAGGGCTGAACCTTCACAGCAAAAATATATTTCACAATTTATAGATCTGGTCTGAAGGATGTGTGAGCTGGAAACATCCCAGATATTTTGGATTCTCTATTTTTGTGCACTTCATGTGGCCATTAGTACACTGGACAAAGCAGATGTAACTTGTCCTCACTCAGATTGTGCTCACTATGCACATGGCTGCAGGAAATCATCATTTTTAAAATTATGAATGTGCATTTAAGCATCAAAGAATGGTAACAGTTACAGGATGTTCAGTGATGCCTCCGTTCTTGTTTGATGGGTTCCAGAACCCTCAGCTTTCTTTTCAACAGTTCAGTGATCAGCAGCAGCTGCAACCT
>VXAV01001817.1:173409-206406 GCA_013399715.1 Alectura lathami
CACAGTGTTTTATGAGAGTTGTTATATTAACTGCATCTCCTGAAAGCTTACTATTCCACTTCTTTCGCAGTCTGGGGCTGTTTTACTGTTGCTGGCAAACAAGATTTCATACTTATCCATCATCTCCTTTATGAGGAAGTTTGAATCTTCCACACTGAAATTGAGGTAACATCTCTTCTCCGAGAGGGTCAGACAGCCTGCTCATGCCTTCTGACTGTCTGATCTTGTGTGATATACCTTCATCCTGTCTGTGTTGATGAGTTTTCTGTGAGAGATGGAATCGGTAAGGTGACCCCTACTTTTGGAATGGTTTCCTCTTCTTGAAGCATTGCGCTGATGCATTGCTCAGCGTTAGACACATCAGTACAGCACTCTCATATATAAAATATCAAAAAGGCTCTGTCACTGTGCTTTGTAGCCCTCAGTGCTGTCACCTGTGTCAGCAGCTTGTTCTGGGAAGGTGCATTGAATGTTCTTTTACGTGCTGAACAGTTGTTGCATGACTGAACTGCCTCTGGATTTGGACTGTGAAAATGGGAACAGGGAGAACAATGGTAAGGTTTTCATTTAGCATTCACAGCGGATTGATGAAATTGTCAGACAACATCAATAGTGCCTGAGTTGGATATGCATGCATGTAAGCATATGAAAATGTGCTGCTGAACAACTGGTTGTTGGTGACACCAGTGTAACTGTAACAAGCTGGATGTTTAAAAGGGTGTCTTGTAGTTGGGATGCATGGTCATAATTCACACATTCATGGTTGGATGCCTCATCCGTTGGTGGAATTTCAGCATGGATATTAATTGCACGTGATGCAAGTTCCTCCTGCTCTAACCCTGCAATTTCACGTCATAGCCCCTCACGTTGCAATTATCAGCCAAAATATCTTGCTAACACAAGTCATGAAAAATGATTTGGGCTTATTTATAATTGGGTGTTACTTCTCAGAGCTGTGGAAAGGCTACCGTGTCAATTACTCTTAAAGCTCAGACAACATGATAAGAGATATTCAGCAGTTTGCTTACAAATCAGCATTCATGGAAAGGAAACACTTTTCTATAATACAGTTGCTCGTTGCAACTATCACTGCTTTTTCACTACTATAGATTTTTTGAGTTTTGTGGCAGTCAGCTGGGACGAGGACCAGTCACTCTTCACAGCTGCTGTGTCAAGTTCTTGTATCCCTCAGCAGTATTTTCAGATATATCTTCTCTTGAATTCTTAGTGGGGAGGAGTGGAAGATATTTAACTTTAGTGCACCCTGCTGAATGCCATCTGATGCCATATCACACATTACAGGAGAATTAACAGGAAGAGTTTTAAAGCTTCAGAGTCACTGGGTGCTAATTATTCTGGAATGGATCTTTAGAGACACCATTGCAATCTACTTGCATTTATCCTTAAGGCAAAATGTGGGTATTGGCCATTTCTTCTAGCAGCTGCCTTCCAATTGATCTTGTCTTGCCCTCCCAGGACTCCCAGCTCCCCTGGGACTGGACACAAATGGGCCCAAACCCACCGTTTTGGGAAGCACCTTCTCCAGTTTCTGCTGCTAGAACCATTTCTTTCTGAAACCACTTTTAGCCTTTCTGAGATGCAAAGTTCAATTTGATAGTGGATGAATTACTTGGGTTTCTCTGTTATGGTAGCATAGCGAGCAGCAAGTGTAATACTAGTCCTTCATTGAATAAGCAGCAGCACAGCGAATTCAGCTGTCCTGAAATTTAATACCAGAGGATCTGAAATACAGCTCATTATTCTGTATATTTAATGAGACCCTGGAATTCTCTATGATACTCTTATTGGCTATCATCTTCTTCCATGGAAAAACACTTTATATACAGTTAATTGCTTTTTCAATATCTTAAGCGTGTGCACAATCTCCAGTCATCATTGGCACTAGGTGCTTGATTCAGGTTGTAATGGCACTGAATGAATATTTCTCAACTCGTACATGCAGGTAATTTTTGCCAGAATTTGATGGACTGCAGGCTTCCAGCTTGTTAGTGTAGCATCTAACTGCTTATCATTCCCACTCCCAATCTCCTCATTATTTCAGTTCCGCAGCTACGATAATTAGATTCTACATTTTTTCAGACCTCATAAAATAGCTTAACACTACACTAGGCAGGGACATAAAAATTCCTTAGTCTGTAAAATATCTTGGTTTTTTACTTTGTATGCCAGTAACTATTTTGCTCAAAAACAAGATCTGGTGAATTTCAGTCCCTGCTACGAAGATGCTTTGACCAATTTACTGAAGCTAAGCTGATACACAGGGAGCATTTAATTAACATTTAATGTTCTATCTAGAGCATTAAAGTGTCTGAACTGTATTACTTCTGCGTGCACAACTCCTCACCTTTCTGGGTATAACTGCACTTATGTACTGGTTCTGACAGCTGTGCTTGTGAAAGCTGGCATAAGTACAAGAAAATGTGCTACTCTGAGTGTACATGTGCAAGAGGTGCTTCATAAGGCTGCAGGTTGTCTTGCTACAGAGTTTGAATTATGGAAAATTTATAATTTTCTTGTCAGAAATGCCACAGACTTGATTCCACCACAAAGTTTCTTCAGCCCAGTTCTGCCAGCTCAAGACTTGACAGGTTCATGACCCAAGTAGAAGTGCACAACTTGTGTGCAGGTAATGCTCAGGTGTGGATGTGTCATGCCAACAGAAGAAAGCTCTCGTTGGCCTAGTTAACGTTGAGTTGTCTGTGCTGACAAACGAAAACTGTACTGTAAAGCTGCTGTTGCTGTGGGTGTCCTGAGGAGACAAAGCATGTTGAGGTGATGTGTGTGTCTGTGCACTGCTATGGAAAGGATTAACAAATCATCCCATGAAATTGTGCTATAGGTGGTGGGCTGAAATTTTCCAATTTTGATCTCCCCGTTGTAGCAGAGCCACATTTGGGTTGTATGAGCATGACAGTGTATGGATAAGGATGACATGCAGTCATATGTGCTCAGAACACTGCTTGCTATCATGTCTCTCCACCAATGCTTTCACGTCCAGATCCCCATCATCTATTTCCTTATGCATAGAAATGTAAGGGTTACTCTACCTAGGATGGAGGGCTGCCCTTCATTGTTTCTGTTATATCCCAGATTGCTCTCTCCTTTATGTAAATATATGGATGTATAACGCTATTTTTCAATCTGGTTATTCAATATTAAAGATTGTTAAATTTTCAGAGGTCCCATGAAGACCCCATTGTTTTAGGTACACAACAGATACAACAAAATATCACTTGCCTCAAACAGCTTTTCACCAAAAAAATCTAGCCTGATTTCTAATCTTGATGGTCATTCTGGATAACTCATTCAGAATTATGTGATAACAAATAGCAGTTCTTAGATAACTCCCTATAAATACCTAGCTGACTGCGTATTTATGTGATAATTGTGCCAATAAGTCAGCATGGTTCAGGGGCGTTTTATGCTTTTCATAATATACATCAGACTATGATCATGCTACATAGGCTCTAAACAACTTTTGTAAAGTATTTTTAATCATTATAAACACAACATTGGGATTTCTGGTGTATGTGTGTCCTCAAGGTATCGTGAAATAGGCAGATTATTGAATGTACCAGCTCTGGGCAATATTTGAAGTCATTGTGATTCAGGCTTTTCTCCATGCCTGCACTTTCTCTCTTCTTAACTGGGTTTACTCCTCTGTGGTACATTTTGGAATTTCTGCCGTGCATAAATCAAGGTGATCGTGCTGTGGCCAACAGTGAAGGAATCGATGTGTCTTGCATGCTTTGTGTCAACAATGGTTCATTGTGTCTTGCCCTCATTTCTTGAGCCTCTGCAACTGGTCAGCCTTGGAGGTGGAAAGTATCCTGGACCTGTGCAATTACTTTGACCAAGTGGCAGCTCCTACATTTTCGGCCTCATGTGTAACCTGCAGAGTTTCTTGAATAGTCTATACTAGAGACTATTAGGCGGTTCAGAAGCGAGGTTCTTACTATAACCCTTGATGGAAACACGTTTCCAAAGCTTCTGTAGTTCTCCAGGGATAATATTTAATATTTAATTTGGAAGTTTAGCAAACCCTCTTCCAGTTTGCCAACAATGGGTTAAGGAAAGTCCCAGAAAGGGAATAATTATTCTAGATTTTTCCGTGGCTGCTACTGCAAATAGATACTCTGAGAGGACTGAGTGCATGCTGGTAGCCTTTTAACGCAGAAAAATACTGAAGTACCTCAAGAGATCGTTGACCATCTGTAAAGTCATATTCATCTTGAGCCATCCAGCCCTAATGTATTCTGAACTCTGCAGCTCTCCCCTTGGCCCAGGGCAATGACATGAAAAAGTGCTAAAAATAGCATTTCATATTCTTTCAGTTAACACTCTCGACTCCAGATGAAGTTTTAATTCTGCCAGCAGTGCTTCTTTACCATTCACTTCCCATCTTGTTCTGATTTAAAGTCCCTCAACACTATTGCTAAACTAACAAGAATTGTCACCGTACCAGAGTGCCCATGTGCCCATAGTGCTCATATCATCAAAGACAATGCTCCCATATTCAGTTACTGACCAACAGCCTTTTTCCTCTAGTACTGTCCTTTTGTTATTCATCTTTAGAGAAGTTTCTTTCTTAAAAGGTCTCCTTAGCTTTCTTAGCCCATGAGAGCAGGCTTTCACATAAAGCACGTTCTGTAGAGTCCTTGCTTGGATGTCGCACCAGCACCTGCTGCGAGGCAGCAGCTCTGGGACCCCCAGCCCCAGCACAGCCTGGTCTCTTAGGGGTTTTTGTCTCATGGCAGAGTGAGTTGCTGCCTAAGAAGATGCAGATGCCGCTCTCTGGTGTCTAATAATGAGTTCATCCCCAAGCCTTTTCTTTGTGTCAGTGGTGGTAGATTTTCTCTTTTCGGCTCAGTTACCTGTTCATGGTAAAACTGTAGGAACTAATAGCTTTGCACTCTATCTGTGTCAAATTAGATTTAATTTGGATCACTGTTTTCAAATGTTATTAATGGGGAGCTGAGAAAGATGCACACTCCTTGATTTCCTAACTCCTTCAAAGGCTAAAAATACAACTTCTGTTGGATCTGCTTGATCTATGGCTGGTTAATAATAATGGCAATTGGCATTCTGTCTTTTTTTTTTTTTTTTTTCTGATTATCTCAGGCAAACCTCATGCTTTGGGGAATAAACTTTATAGGAATCTTGAATAATAAGTAGATAATTCATTATTTATATCACTCTGCTGGGAGACAAATGTCGCAGAGTGAGTAGGTGGCTGGACCAACCTTTCGAAATGAGTTGAAGAAAGGGGAAGAAAAAAGAAAGCTGGTGCATCCTAACTGATTCCTCTGCCTTAAACAATGAACATTATTTCTCTTAAGATTATTTGACTTTAAGTAAGTCTTGTGAATATGATTAACATGCCCAAGATCATCCAGGAGGATAAATTATTCATGAAAATTACACACGTATAAATGATATACAGAGATGTATACAGATTTCTTTACTTTCACTAATACTCTGCTATTTGAAAATGAGAATGTTTTTGTTTTAAAATCCTTTCTTTGCAGTGCTGTAAGTAGCCTTACACTAGATAAAATAAGCTAAACAATCAAGAAAGTGCCTGACTGCAGAGCTTGCAGACTAACAGAACAGGACTGTTTTGAAGTACTTCTGTGCCAGGCTGAGCCAGGTTTAACCTTGAAAGCTGGCAGATTGGGGTGTTAGCTCAGAATTAGCTTAAAACCAGGAGTACTGTAGATCAGAAGTCAATTTTGAAAATTTCATGAATGAAGACATAATAACCTCATAAAAATCTCAGAAGGCTCTGTCTTCATGTACTCATGTTTCCCTGTGTTACATTGGTGCAAGTGCTTCTCCCAGGAAGCACACTGCCAGCTCAGGAAAGGCAGTAGGATATAAAACAACGTGAGTGGAAAAATTGTGTACTAGAAACATCTCAGAGATTTATATATTGACATTTTAAATGGCTGAGTGTTTAGAGGCTTGAGCCTGTAGAAGCAGTGTGCTCCTCAGAGCTCGCATGAGGTCATCAGGGTTCTAATCATATGTTGTGTCCTGTGGTGACACACAGCAGGAGCACACAGCACTGTGTCTGCCACAAAGGGAGAAACTGTGTAACCTAATGGGAGGCAGGTAGAGAGAAACTGAGGCATCAGCAAAAGCACCGACTGTTTTTTTTTTTTAAGTTTTAGTTGTAATTTACTCTTAAAAGAAAATTGTCTGAGCAATGATCTCATGAAATAAGAAACCATCTGAAGATTATCAGATCTAGCTTTAGCTTGGGATGGATCAAAATCAAGGCACCAAAAATTAATCTCATTATATTTTGTGAATATGTATGTTTGAAACCCTAGATCTGACTTCAGCTATTATGATTTACATCCAGGGCCAAGTCAAAAAGTGCCACTTCTGTTTCTCCTTCTGATGCAGCCCAAACCTCTCCAAACTAACATGCAGAATCTCTAAAAGGAAACAGCAAGTCTAAATGCTTCAGTTGAGCTTGCAATTTGGTAACTATGTTATACCATGCTAATGTGCTATGTATATTACAGAACTGAGGAGGATCAAAATGGCAAAAGCAGTAGGCAGCGTACAAACCTACTGACTGTTTTACTCCTTTAACATCTGGAGATTAAAGGCTCTATAAACTACCTCTTTCTGAAATGCCAGCCAATTAAGTGTTAGTGTGATAGCTGGAGATATTATAGGTAAATGTTCAAACACTAGAGGGTTGGAGCAGGCAGCAAAAATAAATAGAACCCTTTTCCAAACTAGAAAGTCCCACTGACTGTGACTGGTAAGTAAGATTTACTCCATAATGAGGTGAAGACATGTTCCTGTGATATAGTTGTCCTCTGAGCTAGGTCTGCAGCTAGTTGGTGTCCTGTGATCACATCCCACCTTGGCAGCACCGTCTATTGCAGGTTTACTCCAACATGTATGCACTGGCCATGATCTGCAGGACACACCATTTTCCCACTGCAAGAGAGGGAGCAGGAAGGAGCTCTAGATAAGATCAGGCTGAATAAGATCAGGTGTTTGGGGGAGGCAAAAAGAGCTAAGGCTATCTAGGCTCTTCAAAGGTTTGAAGAAAACACACTACAGAACAAATGCAGTGCAGCTTATAGCAGTCATCCATAAAGTGAACGGAGTATATTCAGGTGCTTTGTGAAGCAAAATTGGAGGAGCATCCTTGTAAGAGGACGTTTTGTCTATTGCATGAATAATTAAGCAGTGCTAGTGGTTTGCCTTTAGGCAACAGTACTTCCACGAGGTAGTAATCAGTAATACAGATAGATACAAGGAACCAACAAGCCATTCTGGGTCAAGGATTTAAAGTCTCACAGAAGAGGGACATTTCTTTTGACCTTTTTTGAGAGCTGAAAGCCATCTACAGCAGGTGTTATGTCCGCTGAACCAGCAACTCAGCAAAGCAGGAAACAAGCAAGTTTTTATTTTTCAGGCATGGGAGCTTCTTGGTCCTGTCACAGGATCACAGAACTACAAGATGGCTGAGGCTGGCAGGACCCTCTGGGTCCATCTGCTCCAACTCCTGCCCAAGCAGGGACTTCCAGAGCAGGGTGCCAGGCCCACATCCAGGCGACTTTTGGAGGCCTCCAAGGAGGAGAGTCCACAGCCTCTGGGCACCCGTGCCAGTGCTCTGTCACCTGCACAGCACAGAAGTGCTGCCTGGTGTTCACACTGTGTAGTAATGCCGAGAGGATTCCTATTACCCCTGCACAGTATTACCCCATTTGTCTGCCTCCCTTCCCTCATCCTGCAGCAGGACTGGATGACTGCAAAGGCTGTGGAGAAGCGATGCTGTTAATGAAGTGCCTTATCTGCAGGACTTCATATAATACGCTATAATGTGTGAAAATGGGAAAGAAACAATTAGCCCATAATTGTGCTTTTTAACTGACTGCTTTTCAAAGAAAGTGGTGATAATTCTGGTCTAATCTTCATCCTTGTGAGACTTCTGCCTCTTTACCACTTGACTCTGGCACTCCTGGTGCAGAGAAACAGGATGCTAGGCAGACCCCCCTCTCTGCACACCTATGGTGTCTCCCCCCTTGCAAGCCTCCTGCGTACATTTAGATCTCTTCTGCTGACCTCTGTGCTGTAAAGCAGAAGGGCATCGTAGTGCCTTTGATGATCTTGATCTAAATAGCAAGTTGTCATCTGAATTAAAAGAGAGAGACTGCAGCAGATGAAAGAGAAGCATTATGCTTATTTTCTGGTCTAGCAGTGCTGTTATTCCACCTGTGTCCCAAGCCCATATACAAATAATTGGGAATTTGCTGTCTTAATGGCTGTTGGTTTTTTTTATTGTACCTCTGTGGCTGTGTGGGTGAATGCAAAAAGGTTTTTGCACGTGTATATATGCTTTTTTGTTAGACACTGCACAGCTAAAGCCTCTTCTAATTTTCTCTGTAATTTATTTTTAATTTTGTAAACCCCCAGGGGTAAATCCTTATTATATGATGTAAAATCATCTCTTCTACAGAGCAGCTTATTTGTTGATTTTTAATTTGAGCCAGCAGAGGCAAAGCTGTAGCTTTTTTTTTTTTTTCCAAACACTAAGAGCTTCTGTTTATATAACTGACAAGTGTGTGGTTCACTGCAAAATTAGCTAAAAAAACTAAACCTATCCTCAAAAGAACAAAGAGAGAGTTTGTCTATCTCTGTGTTAACAGTATGTTAGACCTCAGAATCTAAAAATATTCTTAATATGTAATTTGCCTTTAATATGTGGATGAGATTGAGTATGAAAGCTCAATGTTCAAAAGCCCAAGTGCTGACATAAGTTAGGGTTTGTTTTTGTTTTTTGAAACGGGTTGTCCATCAAAAAATGGCACTATCTAGTGGCGTTGCTCTGTGCACTGACATAAATGCATGTTCACCAGCACCAATGTGTTCTGTTGGCTCACTGGAAATGTTGCCTTTAGGCTAACCTGCACCCGTCTGTTTTATTGTTTGTTTATATGACTGGCTGGAAGCCTTAGTCACAGTCGTATTCAGATAATAACAAAATCACACAGTCTCTTCTGCCTTTACATTCAGTGGGAGAGATGTTTATTTTCAAAACACCGATTATCTCATCCTAAACAATCCATCTGGAATATGTCAGGGGAATAATGCTAATGCTTTAAAATGCCTTACCAACTAGTTCAGGTTTAGGAGTCTACATTTGGTCCTGCTGTCCTACGACACTTACAGTTTGTAATACCCAATTAATTAATTTTGTTGTGATCTGTCATCAAGGCAAATTAAAAATAAGATAATAAAAAAGAATTCCTCTTTTCATTTTGTTTATGAGTGATTTTTTCCCCTCTTTGTTTCTAAGGGAAAGGTGATGTTTGTTCCTGTTTAGGGTGTAGACTTTTGAATGAACCTCTTGATGCCCTCAGCTTCTCATTTTGGTCTCTCCAAGTGAAGTAGAAGCTTATCTACCTAGCTGCTATCCCATTTCCCTTCTCTTTGTTGTCATTGTATTCACTGAGGATGCCACCTGTGACTACTGTCCAGAGGTCTTCTGGCAGCCCACACTTCTTCAAGAACCATTGCCTTCTACTGGCATTGCCCACACCTCTCCAGGAGTCATGTCTTTCAATATGGCATCTTTATTTCAGCCCCATCTCAAAACCAGGACTCCACCTGCCTCCTCCTTGGTTTGTCCACAGCTTTGGTTTGACACTCACTGCACATAATCATCTTCTGTTCCCTGCCCTCTTCACACGAACTCTCCCACTTTAAGAGTGATTCTCTTTGAATTTGGTGATAGTGCCAAAGAAATAGAGAAAATGGGTAACAGTCCCCAAATTAACATATGTTACACATATGTTGTTTTTTCCTCAGATATAGCTTCACATGGGTGGGTCAGTTTTGATAACACCTGTACAACTGATATGCTAAAGGTAAAAGATAATAATTACGTGGAAAAATGGACCTGGGTCAGAAACCAGACCTTTTCACATGCCAAGCGGAAGGAATTGCAGCCTGTGAATGGGAGCAAAGACAAAATGTGTTCCACAGAGGAAGATGCAACTTATGCCCAGGAATTTTTGTTCCAGGAATACATCTCTATTTCATTTCAGTCATGCTGAATGCTTGTGCATCTCTCTGCTTTCCATTGGATGAGACAAAGACACTTGCTGTGAAGCTATGTTCGTCAGAGCTGCACAATGCCTGCATGAATTCATTTCATCATTGCTTTTTGCTCTGCAGAGCCTTCTCAGATAAGCCTGATCTTTTGCAGTTGGGAACATCTTAGAGCTTTATATCAAAGATAAAATACCACTTGCCAAATATTTTTCTTATTTCTGTCGTAAGTCCAGAAAGGGTTGAGAAAGCCAAAGGGAGAATGTCAGTTAAAATTGTAGAAGATTCAATTTCCACCTGTGGAAATGCTGACTTTACCCTAGAGCCAGAACTCATGACCATACATTCCTTCCCATTCCTAACTTACTTTTCCATATCTGAGCAGTACAGTGATCTGTGCTTGAAAACTGAAGCTGAAGAAAGTAAGCAAAGGGAAACCAAAGACACCAAAAGGCTCCTTGAGATTTGTTCATAGTCTTTGGCCAGACAGGCTAATGCCAGGTTCAGAGCTTGAGCCTGCTTCTTCTTTCTGCTTGTGGGTACGGGACTTGCTGTCAACACCAGACTTATGTGGGATTTTCACTGTTAGAATAAAGACTGCAACGACACTATGAGTATAGTACTGTCTGATAGTTTGATGTCCTTGGTTTTTAAACATTCTCAAAATTTGCTCTGAGATGCCTTTCCATTGTATTGACATTTTTCAACAGGTGTTTTAAAGGTATTATGTGGGCAGCATAAATTACAGAGAGTTTTGGTACTTGTGAAGGATTTGTCTGAATGTTTTACACTGATTTTAGTAGGAGTTAGGACATCAAATCTCAAATACTTTTTGGAGAGCAGGAAGAAAATGCATGGACAGTGGAAGGAGAGACAGGTATCCTGAGAGGAGTATAGAGATGCTGCTAGGCTGTGAAGGGAAGGGGTCAGGAAGACCAAGGCCCAAGTGGAACTGGACTTGGCAAGGGGCGCAAAGAAAAACAAAAAAGGCTTCTAAAGGTATATCAGCCAGAAAAGGAAAGTGCAAGAATGTGTCTCCTCCTTAGTGAGCAACACAGGCAGGCTGGTAACAATAGACAAGGAGAAGGCTGAGGTGTTCTACAATTTTTTTGCCTCAGTCTTCAACAGCAACTGCTCCTCACACACCCCTCAAGTGAATGGGTTCAAAGGTGGGGACTGAGGAAGCAATGTCCCTCCCACTGTAAGTGAGGAACAGGTTTGCGACCACCTGAGGAACCTGAACACCCGTAAGTCTATGGGTCCTGACGAGATGCATCCCAGAGTCCTGAGGGAACTGGCTGATGCAGTCACCAAGTCACTCTCCATGATATTTGAGAAGTCATGGCAGTCTGGTGAAGTCCCTGGAGACTGGAAGAAGGGCAATGTGACATCCATATTTAAGAAGGATAGGAAGGGTGAGCCAGGGAACTACCGACCTGTCAGCCTCACCTCTGTGCTGGGGAAGATCATGGAACAGATCCTCCCAGAAGCTATGCTAAGGCACATGGAAGACGGGGAGGTGATGTGAGACAATCAGCATGGCTTCACCAAGGGCAAGTCCTGCCTGACCACCCCAGTGGCCTTCTGTGATGGCGTAACTGCATTGGAGGACAAGCAAAGAGTCACTGGTGTCATCTATCTGGATTTCAGGAAGGCCTTTGACACAGTCCCCCATAATATCCCTCTCTCTGAACTGGAAAGATATGGATTTGATGGGTGGACCATACGATGGATTAAGGACTGATTGCAAATTCCTACCCAGAGAGTGGTGGTCAGTTGCTCTATGTCCAGATTGAGATCAGTGATGAGTGGTGTCCCTCAGGGGTCTGTTCTGGGACCGATCCTCTTTAACATCTTCATCAATGACATTGACAGTGGGATCGATGCTGCACCCTCAGCAGGTATGCAGATGACACCAAGCTGTGTGGTGTGTTTGGCATGCCTGCGGGATGGGATGCATCCCTAGATGTGATACCTAGACAGGCTGGAGCTGTGGGCCCAGGCTAATGTCATGAGCTTCAACAAAGCCAAATGCAAGGTCTTGCACCTGGGTCATGGCAACCCCCGCTATCAGTACAAGCTGGGGGATGCAAGGATTGAGCGGGCCCTGCTGAAAGGGCCTTGGGGGTGCTGGTGGGTGACAAGCTGGACATGAGCCAGCAGTGTGCCCTCACAGCCCAGAAAGCAAAGCACATCCTGGGCTGCATCCAAAGAAGCGTGGCCAGCAGTGCAAGGGAGGTGATCCTGCCCCTCTGCTCTGCACTGGTGAGACCCCACCTGGAGTGCTGCATCCAGATGGGGAGTGCTCAGTACAGGAGAGACATGGAGCTGTTGGAGCACGTCCAGAAGAGGGCCACAAAAATGATCCAAGGGATGGAACACCTCCCCTGTGAGGACAGGCTGAGAGAGTTGGGGCTGTTCAGTCTGGAGAAGAGAAGGCTCCAGGGGAGACCTGATAGTGGCCTTTCAGTATCTAGAGGGGGGCTACAAGAAAGGACAGACTCTTTAGCAGGGTCTGTTGTGATAGGACAAGGGGAAATGGTTTCAAATCGAGAAAGGTGAGGTTTAGCCTTGATATAAGGATAGTTTTTTATGATAAGAGTGTTAAAGCACAATTTCTGTTTAGTGAAATTTCTTGTATGACTTGGTGGTAACGGGATAGTGTAGTATGGTTGAATGTACTGAATCATTGTTATTATTTGTTAGCCTCCTCACCATCTTGTTTCTGCTGTTTCTCTGTTCCTTACTGAGAGAGAGGAAGAAAGATAAAGAGAGAAGGGAGAGAAGGAATGAAAGAAAGACAGGAGTGAAAGCTTTTTAGCATTTACAGTTTTGCACTTGGTGTCATTATCACTTTAACAAGTAATTAGCTTTTTGCCTAATAATATCCACCTAGAAGTGTGCACATATGCGAGTGTCTGTTAATGAAGAAATGTCAAATGATTCAGATGCTTTGTTCAGGTAAATATTTGTAGAAGTCACTCAGTGGAGCCAAAATTTAACATCTCAGATTTTGAATTAACTGCTGAAATAATTATCCATTTTTCTGTGATTGCATCTGATAAAATTTGAGATACTCCTGTGCTGTAGAAAGCCTTCCATTTCTTGTGATATGACAGCTCACACATCACCAGTTTCCATTTGAACCAGAGAGCAAACATGCTTATAATAATGGAAAATGATGAGGGAGAATTGGAAAGCCTATATAAGTTTTGGTGTCAGTTGAGTATAATGTTCCCTTTCTTTATTTTCCACCACTCATTTTGACTATCACAGATACTTAGAAAGACTGGCACAATGTGAACAAATCTCATAATAGTGGGTTGTTTTTTTTTTTGTTGTTGTTTTTTGTTTTTAATCTTCCAAGACACTTCATATTCCATTTCTGATACTTTCACAGTACAGGTCAACTCCACTTAGATCCCTCAGTCTCAAAGACTGAAAACCTTACTGTGCTCACTAACAATCAGTTTGCCTGACCTCTTTCACTGAGGTTTGACCACCCTCACTAATGAGCTGGTTTCTTTTGCACTGAGAACAATAATAATCCCTAGCTTAGTGTGAGGATTGCTTTGACCTTTTGAAAGTTGTGGGTTTGATCTGCAGGCCATATTGTACTGTCAGTCTTCATACAGTGGAAATTAAGTATTAGGTGATTGGCAGGGCTCCTGTGCAAGGCACTGCAGAGCAAACCTTCCTCCTTCAAGAACTGCCCCTGGGAGCAGAGCAACCTGTCAGTCTGCACTGAGACAGAAAGTGTTTCTCCAAAACAGTCTGATACTTTGGACCTCTAGGATCATAATAGCTATCCTTTGATCAGGATCTGTGGTCCACCCAGAAGTTGTCCTGTTGCTGTCCTGCTCTCATACAGCACTGTAGATACAAATACTTGTAATCTCCCACTTGCGGCAGGAAGCATCATGTATAATACAGTATTTATCAATATGTATGGAAAGTATAAGTGTGTATAATGAACAGCTCTATTCTTTAGTGTTTTATATGTATATATATGTGTGTGTGTATAAAAATAAAATACCTAGTTGTATATAGTCCTTTTCCACTGCATATTGCCAAGGCAAGAGATCTTCTGGATAACTTCTCTTGACACGTAGGTACTTTGTGCTCGTAAACCTAACTCTTTTACATACATAATTCTTCTTTTCACTTTTTTAACCACAGGAGAAGAAAACTTGCTGGCAATTTTGAAAAGGAGATGGTGGAAGTACATGATCCTGGGGATAGTAGATATAGAAGCCAATTACCTGGTAGTCAAAGCTTATCAATACACCACTCTTACTAGTGTACAGGTAAGTACACAAAGGATTTAGCCCTTTTGAGGTAACATAACAGCTTCCATTGGTTTCAGTACACTGACAGCTGGTTCTTTCCTATGTCTTCTCTGTGCTTGTTAATGCTGTCCTGCAAGACGTTTTTTCATATTGCACTAGTTTTATTACTCAGTATTTTCCAAACTATACAAAAACCTACTGGCTTTCATTTCACATGCTAAACCACTCAATCACATTTTTGAACTAATCAATTTGCTCCTTCAAGGAACTATTTTCAGAAGGAATGACATGTTTTCTCTCACTTTATTTTGTGCTTGGAAAAAATGCAAGCACTTCTTTTAGAATTCTGTAATCAGATCTGAGTGTCAAACTTGTCATTAAGTAAAAATAATGTAGCTGTGATAAAGAAATCTTACTCTAATACAAGCAGATAGATGCATTATGTTACAGAATAGCTTAACTGCAGCTATCAAAAAGTATGCTCTCCCTTAACATCTGTACATGCAGTGAACAAAAACTAGAGACTTCAATAAAGATCTACCTGTATATTTTAAATACAAAGGTTGAGTCTTCTTCCCATTTAAATATAGAAGTAAACAATGGAAACATTTTTAAGTGACTGGAAATTGTATGTTTTGGGAAATCATTACATACTTCATTGCTGCTTGTTTTAAAACAAACCTACTCCCTTTTTACGTTATCTTTAAATCACAGGGCAACACTAGATAGTATTCACTTTATTTTACACTTTATTTGCTTGAAGTTGGCTTTAGAGCCAGTAAAATAATGGAGCAGCAATTAACATTCTGCAAAACCAAAGCTAGTTAGGAATATATTTCTTCCATAGTTGAACAAGTGATATTGGAAAATGCTGAGCACGTTTAGATGAATAAGAGACAAAAATAGAAAAAAAAAATAAAGATAAAAATAATCTAAGGAATCTGATTCTATGGTTTTACTAGATACTCACCAATGCCTCTACCATCATTGTCATGGTTTGAGAATTCTTTGCAATTTGTCCAGTTTGATAATACTTTCAACACTTTTCCACATCAGATTACTCAGTACAGAGTAAACCATGAACCCACCTAAACTCAATACTGTCTGATTTTATAGCTCCTAAAAGCCTCCAAGAGAAAAGCAAAAGTTAAACTGCTTATTTTGCAACATGTAGGAACAGTGGCCTCAGCAAGGAGATGTTGGTCATTAATCTCATCTCCCACAGCCACCAACAAGCATATATCAGAAGTCTGTTTGGCCGGATCCATGAAATAGCCATTCCATAATATGTAGCCCCTTCCCCTCTTCTGCAATGAGCACTGAAACAACACTGGTCTAACTGGTATGAAATACAAAGTAAAAGATGTAAAAAAGCAAGCTCCTCCTACAATCAGGTTTCTGAAGAAGCAAACAAGCCTGCTCTCTTAAGAGAGAATCTGAAAGACATCCTGCAAGAGCAGTACATACGAGGCCATGAATGTTCGCAGGCACCCAGTATTTTTTGATGGGGAAAAAATAAGAAGTTTTAATATTTTAGATATATTAGCAGATTGAAATTGACCCTTAACAAATGATAAATCTTGCAGTGTTTTTATAGTGGTGATACATGGACCATTTCATTAGGAAATCAGTTTTACAGCATATACTTTTTCCGCATCTCTGCTCCATCTTGCAAAACTAACACGAATGTACTGGGCTTGTGGTGTTTTAGGCAAAAAAATTTAAGTTGCTTCCAGCAAATAGTGACAGTTTAGCTGTAGAAATATACCTTGATTGCAATTGATTTTTGGTTCTGCTTTCACTGTACAACTCCAAGCAATCAACAGCTTGGTTTGCCAAGTAGCTGTAAACTCATAGTACTCTCAAAGTTTCTGTTTTTAACTCCATCTTTTTTGTTGTTCCCCAATGGACATTATCACATCATGGTTACAGAAAAAGACTGAAAATTGTGCCCTATTTTTCCCCACTATTTTACACTCAAATATTTCCTAAACTTCATTTTATAATTGCCTTTAGGAGGTTTTTGTTTGGGAAAACAGAATTTTCTGATAAAATTTCCTGAACTTTTTTCATCAGTTTCCTTCAGAACCACAGTGAACCAGGACACTGGTCAGGCATAGGTCAGAGATGGATATGGTGCCTAGCCTCTGCTTTTGGATGTCCTTCTGACTATTACAAATCCTCAATTACTCTATAATTGTTATCTGGAAATGTGGGGCTCAGCTCCACCATATGATTTAAACAAAGTATTGTGCAGCCTAGAAAAGCAGCATTTTCCTTTAAAAAAAAAAAAAAAAAAAAAAACCTTAAAAAAAAAAGCACCTCAAAAACAAAANAAAAGACCTTCCTAAACACTAAGTGACATAAAAAAAAACAGATTGTAAACCAATGCACTGTTTATTCTTCACACTCCAAGGTTTCAGTCAATTGCTACAAATAAAATCCAAAGTACCCTTTAGATACCTGAAGTGCAATCCCGGGGCAACTAGATTTAATATATCAATCCAAAAAAACCTCACACCTAACTTTCTATATATATCTAAAATAGCTAGCATCCGTTGGTCTGAGTATACTAACCTAGTGCTAAGAGCATGGTCTTGGGACATGAATGTTTCAGGTGGCTCCTCCTGTGTACCTTCAGGTTCATTCATTGTATGCCTAGAGTGTTTCTGTATTGCTGGAGCTTGCTACCTCAGCACCTGCTTCCATTTTAAAATTCAAAAGCTAAGTAATCCTGCATCAAAGTACCCCAAAGAACTCAATTTGTCAGATATGATCTTAGCATGCCTTAGGGCTTACAGAAAGCCTAGAGTGCTTTCCAAATTGCAAGTGTTGAGCCACTGTTTACATACATTGACAGCTGTTAAAACAGTGGCTGATATAAGGGGTTTGAGTTAATTCCGTCTCAGCTGGGGGCGATTGAAACTCAGCTATCCCACATCCAGGAAAATTCTCAGTACACCAAGCTTGTAAGTGAAGACTGTTTTCTAAAAGGATTCATTTAAAAATTGAATATACATCAGGGTAAAGGTGAAGTGGTTTGTCCATGGATAAATTTAGACTTCCAAAAACACATAGTTCAAGGACTGCCAGAGATCAGTCACACATAATGCTCTCAGGTGCATTTGTCCTGATTCCCAGATAGCCAAAACTTATAAAATAATCTATATTTCCTCTTTGGTGTATTGATCTAACATGTACTAGATTTTGCAGTCTTCTTGAGTGTCATTCGTAGCAGGTGCAGAACTGCGCTAAACACTCCTGTATATACTAGAACTCAATCCTATGGATTTATTTTAAAACTGTAAGCTTAACTTTCAGGACTGCCTGTGGTAGTGCTTTCCATATTTAGCCTGATTTTGACACAACTCTGGCCTGTGAAAGGTGTAATAACTATTCAAGAGGTGTGTTTTAACTGCTGTTAGAGACACCTCTTATACAGCAGATAAAATCTGCTCCCTCAGTGGGAATTAAAAGATTCTGAAATTCTTGCAATTGTTTAGATGTAGATATTTAATTTGTTTGACTTTTACATTTGTAACCTTCCAGGTAAAAGCTTTCTCATCATGTCAGGTTACATTATAAGGCAGACTGTCCTCCCCCTTCTCCCTCTTCCTCCCTGCAGTAGTTAGCTCTCTTTTCTGCAGATAAACTGTTCTTGCCACCTGTTGAGTTACTCTGTCTAGAGATAATGCAATCCTTTTTCTGTGATGTGACATCACTGAACTATTTGTGCAATGCCTTTCATAGTGGAACTGTAGAATATGCATCCAGTGTCACAAAAAATAAGGCACTGTCAAAGAGAGAGCTGTGTTTCCAGGTAGTGATTTATCTAGTAATTTATTCCTTGGGCAATCAAGCCTTTGATTGGCATGATGAAAACAAAAGTAGTAAAAGCTGGGATTTATAGACACCAGGGGACAGACAATAAAACTATGATGCTTATGTTCTCAGCTACTCTTAGATCACTGTGAGCCTCAGCAGTACATCATACTTCCAATTACCTACGGCAGTTTTCATATCTCAACAACTGCCACCAGAAAAGGAAAGAAGTCAGCAGCAGGTGCTTATTACAGGAGTGCTGGATGGCAGTAGACTTTGCATTGTTCTTAGTCCCCATGGACTCAATGTGCATTGAGGCAGAAGATTTGAGATAATCTGGGAGGTGATGAGCAAGGGATTTGCAATATTGAAGCTGTTGATCCACCTGGCCCAGTGCTCACTAATGTGAAATATCTCAGAAGCAGGGAGAAATTCCACTCCCTCCCTTCATCCTCCAACCCCCTTGCACATAAGATTGACCATACTTTCCTGTTTTGCTTCAGGGCAGTGAAGGAATCATGTCTGCAGAATGCCGTTGTGGCTACCATACATTTATACTGTGAGCATCGTGGGGTGTATCTTGCATTTGTTTTATATCATATTTTGAGTTGCTGTTATGTCTTTTAGCTGTTACACGCTCATAGTTCACAAACCAGCCCCCCTCAGTCTCTCTACATGGTTTTGGAGTCAGCTTAGCTCTAGGTATCCTCTAATGGCAAGGTTCACCCCAAGCCAAGCTTTTTACCAACATAAATATGCAAAATCTCATTAAAGTCAGTGAAGCTGTACCCATTACAACAGCAGAGAATTTGGCATTCTGTGCCCATTTTGCATATTCTTGCAGGTGAAATGCAAAAGCAGAGTATTTGCTGCAGGAAATCTCTCTGATTTCCTAGACCAATGCCAGGATTTAATCCTCCGTATAGCTTTTTTATTTGAATTGCTTAAAATCTGTCAGAAACATGACCAGCATCCACACCTTCCTTGCAGAAGGTTTCTGTTTCAGGGCAGCACAATTGCCAAGCAGTTCCCCTGGCAGCTGGCAGCCAGCTCTGGGAGGTTTCACATCTCAGCTGGTTTTGTGCACATTTAACATAGAGGTAAATCAAGTGAGTGTGGTATCGTGAAAGCGGTGGGAAAACTGAAACAGAGAAAGCGCTGGAGTGGTGGCAAACCATTTCTTCCTTTGACTGAAAAGCAAAGTATGTGTCAGAAGGAGTGTCTTCCTGGATACAGCGCTTGCTTTTGTATTAAACTTACCAGTTGCCTGCTGAATTTCAGTAGCCCTAACATCTACTTGACAATACAAAGTCGCACAGCTGTGACACTGATTTCACTGATCTCTCTGCTCTGGAGAGCAAGCTGAGTAGAGGGTGCAGCTGATTCTCTGCATGATTTGCTTGAGGGCAGCACTAATGAGAAACCCCTAATGTGAAAAAAAGGGCTTATAACTGGGAGAAAAAAAAAAATCCAATGAATGTTTAAAAAGGAAGATTCAGCTCAGCTGCTCCCACAGGAAGTTTGCTGACCAGCTTTTTTCTTTTTGATATTGCTGCAGATCAGCAGTTCACCCTCTGTATTATAGACCTTTTCTCTAAAGCTTGACAGGTCTCCATTCCAAATGCTAGCAGTATGTTCTTACTCAGTGTGTGCAGGCACATGCTGAATTTGTGAGATCAGAGGCTAGATGTTTATTGTTAGCAAGAGAGTATTTTTCTGTGAATCAGGAGTATGATGAAGTGAGTGTACTTTAACAAACCAATAATCAGAGGAAATAAATTTCAGCGTTGTGTATCAACAGACTCAGATGCAGTGTGCTATCTTTTAGAATCAAATAAGAGTCTTCAATCTGTAAAGCAACACAGCTTTTTATTAAAAAGTGTCTGCTGTAGAATGATATATCAATAGATTATACGTTATATATTTTTATATCCTGCCTTCTAAAGTGACACAATTCAGAGCTCTCAGTAAGAGAAACCACAGAAGAACATAGCAGGGTCAAAGCAAAAAGTAGTTCTTCTGCCTCCTCCCATACAAAATGTTGAAGATGTCTCCACCACACTTTGATATCAGTTTTAATATCTTTCTGTAGCAAAATAGGAAATATGTTTTCCTTCTGTTTACTGAGATCTGATAACTTCTGTCGTTAAAATAGTGTTTTTGAATAAAATCAGGTCACTCATTAATTTAACATAACGACAGGGTGTATGCAGTACCTTTTGAATAAGCAATTAAAAGGAAGGAAAATACAGAAGATGATTCCTAGGGAAATACTGGTAAATGACTGACCTTTATGTACTGTGAATGAAATTCAAGTTAAGCATAATTTATCTTTGTTACTGTGGAAGCTTTACAGTCAGAAAAAATGGCAATTAGGTATGATGTGTTTTATTAATAGCTGAAATAACTAATAACAAACAAAATTAAAAGCAACAAAGGACACAATAAAGCCCTAAAGCCCTAACACACATCAGGCAATCCCTGAAGGCACATATTTTGTCTGTATAATGTATGTGCATATTTTCTTCTGCTAGACAGGTATGTCTGAGTTAAAAAGAATGGCAGAGTGAATTTAGTCTGGAAGAAGTGAAATGTAAAGCAATACCTGAAGTGTAGTTAAGCAACATACCCTACACTATCTTAATGCTCACATTGTAGCAATGTATTTCTATCCACCCCATTGTTTAATTTCAGTATAAACTCAGTGTGATTCTAGAACTTTGTGGTGTCAATGGACGTTACCTGCATTCACTGCTTGTATCTACTGATGCTGCAGTCTTGCAAATAGCAGTTTGTGGGTCAGACCTTGGACTGCTAGCCCCACAGGGGCATTTTCCAGCTGATGTCAGCATTGCTGGTTTGTGACAGGTTCTGTTCATGCTTCCCTTGAAGTTGGTTCTTAAAAGAGACAACTTCACGTACTTGAAAGCATAAGTGTGTTTAAATATTTATGGAATGAGAGGAATTTTTAAAGCCTTCCTCAAAAAGACTCTTAGTGGGAATTTGCATGTAAAGGTATACATGCCACAGGTAGAGATGATTTTTAAAACTGGCTTTTGAAATCACACCAGCACCCTAATTTATAGCTCATATTCACAAGAAAACGTTCTTTTCTTAATGCTTAGCCCCAGAGCAGGTAAAGCAGACCAGACCAGAGCTGCTGTCCCACAATGAACATGCAGTGCCTTGTCCTGTGTGTGAAGGTGGACAAGGGCTGCATTCCACATTAGGGGCTAACATATCCTCAGAGTCACTCTGTGTCTCTTGAGAGACAGTAGTTAATGGATGAAAGTTGACATCTTCATAGTCTTGAATCTGTTCTTAAAAGCTGTTTGTGTAAGTGACTGGACCCCCTGATTTTGCAAAATCAAATGGTTGGTTCAGTGATTGTTGAGATTTGCTTAGTCAGCTTTGCACAAAATAGAACTGGGAAGATGCTTGCAGACATTAGCTAGTAACTAATACTGGAGAGGTGACAAGTAGTTTCTTAAAACACCTCTGTGCTTAACTGTGATAAAAGCCTTTCTACTCTGTCTCAGGCATGGTCATCTCTGAGGTGGTATGTGTATATGTACGGGTTTGTGTACATGTACGTGTACGTGTATGTGTATGTGTGGAGAAGAACGTGCTCACCGGTGGAAGATGATGGCAGGCTGTGCAGTAGCTCTGGCTGATGCTACTTAACTCATGTCCAGCTCTGGGTTAGTGTAAGAGTGCCTCCTCCTCTTCTCCAGTGCAAAGTTAATTAAGTTGGTATAACCCACTGGGATCCCACTAGCACAGTGTGTAAGGGAAGCCATGTGCACTCAGCCAGGTAGAGGTGACTCAGAGGTGACAAATTTTGGTTGCTTTCTCCAAGGTGAGACTGGTGCCTGCCCGTGTGAGCATCTCCTCCACCTTGCTTTAATGCAAAGTAGCAGTAAGTTAAGCTCACCTGTTCAATGCTACAGTGAGCAGGAATGGGATGGAGGCATTCACATCTTCAAGGGTATCTATAAGGCAATGTAAGGAGACGCTGCCTCCCACCTTCCCTCCATCTTTAGCAGATGAGTGCTAATGCAGCTAACAAAAATCACATGTGCAGTGTGTGCAGGCATGATGACATGAGCAGTGGACTGAGAGCAGAGGTGTTCGCTGTGTCCACATGCCAAAGGTTACGCTGAAGACAGCTTCCCTCAGGTGTGGCACTTGTTGCTGGTAAGTGTCAGGTCTGTGCTGGCCAAGTTCAGAAATCCACAACGCTTGATAAATGTGCAGAGGATGCTATTCGTACAGTAGTGACATCTGTGCTGGCTACCTATGGCCTGTCTCTCCTCCCAGTGACAGCAGAAGGCCACGTGCCACCTCACCCATGCCATGTGCCAGGATGTAATGTCCACACCTGGTAGTCCTGCCACCACCCCTCCCTGCCCCTGGAACACAGCTTCTGAAGTTTGTCTTTAAGTCCTAGGTTTTGGGCTTTTGTCAGTCTCAGGCAGTACGCCAGAAGGACTACTCACGGGTGCACCTGGGAGACTCGGCCTTTCTCTGTGCATGACTAAGTGCACAACCATCGTCTGGTGGAGAACAAAAGGTGGCCACCAAGGGGATCACAGTTCCTGTGGCTGTCAGAAGAATTCAGCTGGCCACTGTTTTGCTCCCAGGCCTGACTGGAAAATAGCTCTAGGAAGGAGTCTAGGAAAAAACCTTGAGGTGTAGAAATCATGTTTCTCGATTGTGTTTTTACAAAAAGATGTTGTTGAGTGTTAGGGCTGTTGTGTGCTGTACGTGTTGTAGGCTCCTTGTATTACAGGCAGACCAGACGTCCTGTACAAACCAAGGAGCTTGCACCAGTTCTTCCAGGCATTGTTCCTTTTTGTGTTTGATCTGTAAAGGACTGCATTTTGAGGACTGCTGGAGGCAGTTTTCACTGCAAAGAGGCTTTGTCATGCCTTTTAGATTATTAGCTCTCATTTTAAATTCAGAACACTCTTTCAGCATAGTCCTTTCCAGATTGTAATTTTCCTCATCAGTTCTGCCATTCTTTGGGGCCACATGATCTACCTGAGAGCTGTGTGGTCCTTCTGGTGAGCCCTTTCTCTTCTGAAGACTGTTGCCACTGACTCTATGGGGAATCTTTGAAAAGACTGCGTGTCAACTGCATATTCTTGTATTTCAAACAATTGTTTTAGGGAAAGTCCACTTTTTATTTTTTGCCAGACCTCAAAATTTAGCATTTATAACATAGGTAGCTCACTTATAAAGACTGACTGAAATTATTCAAATAATCCAAAATTATATTTCTCTTCAGATAATCCCATGAACAGACAAAGAAGTTGAAAGGGTAATGATCGTTATTTTATAATACTTAGTGTGCTTACTGGCAAATCTCGCTGAGAGAACAAATAACAGATAATAGGCACAAAGAGAAGGAAAAATATTTTGCATCATCTAAAATGAAGGTCACAGTATCCAGGAGAGTTTCCCAGAACTGGAGACACAATCTCCTCCATTACAGTTTGGTCCAAACTTTTCATCAAAAGGAAGATGTAACTGAATGGATCTGGTTCCTGCTGTATCAGTTGGCATTGAATAGTAGCGTACCCCACACAACTTGTTAAATCTCGTTGTTGGACAACAAAGTCTCAGCGCTTAACTGTCTATATGCCTTTAGAAGGTGGGATTCAGGTTCTTAAATTCAAATTCATTTGGTTAGTTCTTACTCAGGATTTTTGCTTCTTGGAGACATACTGGTAGTTTCTGAAATATAATTTATTCTAAAAATCTCAAGGTCCTCTCAAAAACATTTGCTGTGTTTCTTTTTTCTCTGGATTTATTGCTGTGTACCTCTGAAAAAACCAATTAAAGATTATTTTTCATAACGCTTCTTTGAGAAAGCTCTTACCCAAGGTCTATTGGCAAGAAGACTGAGCTTCCTGCACTGCAGGCAAGGTGTTTATTTTTATTTTTTCCTTTAGAGGCATATGGAACTATTTTTCCAAGGAGATGACCCCCACAGGAGACAGATTTTTCATAAGTATTCTGCATGCAGAATCCCCTTGATTTATATGGCCAGATTTTTAAAATCTGGCCAACTTGTGTGTTATGAACATTTTTGCTAATTGGACTTGAGATGTCTGAATCAAAGCATATGTCTAGACTGCAGGAAAAGTGTGCTAAGTCTCTGCCCCTTAATCACCAGAGGTGGGGACCAGATGGAAAATAGTGTGGCTCTCTTTTGGCCCAGGTTTCCTTCCTACAGATTTGGAATATCCATCTTATTCAAAGAGCAAAACAGTTCTTTTGGGTCTTAGAACAGCTAGTAACATCTCTCCTGAATTACTGCCATAGTTATGAACAGAATACAGTCTTATTGTCTGCCTGTTGGATGACACAAACACTTAAATACATTTCCAATCTGGTAGAAAGTGCTATTACTAACTAAATAACCCTTTTCCTGTCTTCTGGAAACTATCCTAGCATTTTAGGGCAAAGTGTTAGCAGGCTGACTTGTTTTTTCTTCTCTTTCTTGACAGCTCCTAGATTGTTTTGTCATCCCAGTGGTGATACTGCTCTCCTGGTTCTTCTTGCTGGTACGATACAAGGCAGTACATTTCATCGGGATTGTTGTCTGCATTCTGGGCATGGGCTGCATGGCAGGAGCAGATGTCCTCGTTGGGAGACAGCAAGGAGCAGGTGAGTAAGGATGGGTGTGCTGTACTAACAAGTTCTGATCGGAGAAACTGTTATAAAATCATAGAATTGTAGAATCATTTCAGTTGGAAGGAACATTTAAAAGACCATCTAGTCCAACTCCCCTGCAGTGCACAGGGACACCTACAGCTGGATCAGGTTGCTGAGAGCCCTGTCCAGCCTGACCTTGGAGGTCTCCAGGGGTGGGGTATCCACCACCTCTCTGGGCAACATGTGCCAGTGCATCACCACCCTTATCATAACTGTCCTTATATCCAGACTAAACCTCACCTCTCTCAATGTGAAAACATTTCTCCTAGTGCTATCACAACAGAGCCTGTTAAAGAGTCTGTCCCCCTCTTTCTTGTAGCCCCCCTTTAGATACTGAAAGGCCGCTATCAGGTCTCCCCGGAGCCTTCTCTTCTCCAGGCTGAACAGCCCCAACTCTCTCAGCCTGTCCTCATAAGGGAGGTGTTCCATCCCTTGGATCATTTTTGAGGCCCTCCTCTGGACGTGCTCCAACAGCTCCATGTCTCTCCTGTACTGAGGACTCCCCATCTGGACGCAGCACTCCAGGTGGAGTCTCACCAGTGCAGAGCAGAGGGGCAGGATCACCTCCCTTGCCCTGCTGGCCACGCTTCTTTGGATGCAGCCCAGGATGCACTTCGCTCTCTGGGCTGTGAGGGCACACTGCTGGCTCATGTCCAGCTTGTCACCCACCAGCACCCCCAAGGCCCTTTCAGCAGGGCCCGCTCAATCCTTGCATCCCCCAGCTTGTACTGATTGCGGGGGTTGCCATGACCCAGGTGCAAGACCTTGCATTTGGCTTTGTTGAAGCTCATGACGTTAGCCTGGACGCACAGCTCGAGCCTGTCTAGGTCTTTATGGAAGGCATCCTGTCCCTCAGATGTATCGACCACACCACACAGCTTGGTATTATCTGCATACCTGCTGAGGGTGCTCTTGATCCTGCTATTAATGTCCAGAAGATCGGTCCCAGAACAGACCCCTGAGGGACACCACTCATCACTGATCTCAATCTGGACATAGAGCAACTGACCACCACTCTCTGGGTAGGAATTTGCAATCAGTCCTTAATCCATCGTATGGTCCACCCATCAAATCCATATCTTTCCAGTTCAGAGAGAGGGATATTATGGGGGACTGTGTCAAAGGCCTTCCTGAAATCCAGATAGATGACACCAGTGACTCTTTGCTTGTCCTCCAATGCAGTTACGCCATCACAGAAGGCCACTGGGGTGGTCAGGCAGGACTTGCCCTTGGTGAAGCCATGCTGATTGTCTCACATCACCTCCCCGTCTTCCATGTGCCTTAGCATAGCTTCTGGGAGGATCTGTTCCATGATCTTCCCCAGCACAGAGGTGAGGCTGACAGGTCGGTAGTTCCCTGGCTCACCCTTCCTATCCTTCTTAAATATGGGTGTCACATTGCCCTTCTTCCAGTCACCAGGGACTTCACCAGACTGCCATGACTTCTCAAATATCATGGAGAGTGACTTGGTGACTGCATCAGCCAGTTCCCTCAGGACTCTGGGATGCATCTCGTCAGGACCCATAGACTTACGGGTGTTCAGGTTCCTCAGGTGGTCGCAAACCTGTTCCTCACTTACAGTGGGAGGGACATTGCTTCCTCAGTCCCCACCTTTGAACCCATTCACTTGAGGGGTGTGTGAGGAGCAGTTGCCGTTGAAGACTGAGGCAAAAAAATTGTAGAACACCTCAGCCTTCTCCTTGTCTATTGTTACCAGCCTGCCTGTGTTGCTCACTAGTGGGGAGAATGCCTTCTTGGACTTTCCTTTTCTGGCTGATATACCTTTAGAAGCCTTTTTTGTTTTTCTTTGCGCCCCTTGCCAAGTCCAGTTCCACTTGGGCCTTGGTCTTCCTGACCCCTTCCCTTCACAGCCTAGCAGCATCCCTATACTCCTCTCAGGATACCTGTCTCTCCTTCCACTGCCTGTGCATATTCTTCTTGTTCTCCAGTTTGACCAGCAGGTTACAGTGCAGCTCTACCAATCTCCCACCTTCCTTTCCTGACTTCCTACACCTGGGCATGGAGAGCTGTTAGGCACTAAGGAAAGCTTCCTTTAACATCTGCCAATTCTGCTCCGCTCCCTTGTCTTTGAGGGCAGTTTCCCAGGGGGCGTTGTTGGCTAACTACCTCAAGAGCTGAAAGCTGGCTTTTCTAAAATTTAGTGTCCTAACTTCCCTCTTTGTCTGCCCCATATCCCTTAGGAGTGTGAACTCCACCATGACATAATCACTGCAGCACAGACAACCTCCAGTCCTGATGCCACCAACCAGTTCACTTGCATTGGTGAGCAACAGGTCCAGGATTGCATCCCACCTGGTGGGGCAATCTATTAATTGCCTCAACAAGTTATCCTTGATGCATTCTTAGAGCCTCCTGGATTCCCTACACCTTGCCGTACTACTTTTCCAACAGATGTCAGGGTGGTTGAAGTCCCCCAGCAAGAGAAGAGCCTGCAGTCGTGGTGCCTCTTGTAGCTGGGGGAAGAAGGTTTCATCAACAGGCTCCACATGGTCATGTGGCCTGTAGTAGACACCAACCACAAGGCTCTCTTTGTTGCCTCAGTCTCTAACTCTCACTCATAAGCTTTTGACTTGCTTGTGGCTACTCTTCAGGGACAGCTCTTCACACTCCATTCCATTCTTGATGTAGAAGGCAACACCTCCTCCCCTGCTTCCATGCCTGTTCTTTCTGAACAGCTTGTACCCATCAATAGCGACATTCCAGTCATGGGAATCATCCCACCATGTTTCAGTGATGGCAACTATGGCATGGTTTTCTAGAAGCATGGTGGCTTCCATCTGCTCCTGCTTGTTTCCCAAGCTGCATGCATTGGTGTAGAGAATGTTCTGGTGTTGACCAGAACAGTTCAGAATGGGGCAAGAAAAGGGAAAAATTGGCAAGAAATCCTGTGTCTTTGTGGATCCAAAGCACTGCACCATTCAGCGGTGCTGCCTTTTCAGAAGGGATAGAGAACAAAAATGGGTCAACAGTTAAAAGAAGTCAGAACTTCTGCAAATGGACTTGCTCTGTGTTTGCAATGCATACCACCCTCCATACAGGCTGGGGGCACAAGCTCAATTCTTGTAGTTTCATTCTGCTTAAGCCTAGAAAACCTCAGTTGCTTCCTTTCCAAACTGGCTACATTTTTCAATGTACTGCCTCTCCTGTCCGCTATCTGCTCCTACTTCTTAACTTTGCACCCTTTTTTGTACAGGGACAAAGTCACTGGTTAGGTACTAAAAGACACCTAACCTACATACTGACTGTACTAACTGGGTTATAAACACAGTCTCAGAGTACGTTTGAGATTTGACTGCATAATCATTGAGAAGCACCTACTTGTGAATAAAGTATTCTTTTTTTATGTATGGCATCATATGAATAGTGTGTGTGTAGCTATTAATGTAGACTAGACAGAGGTAGATTTCATTGATCAACTTCCTCTGTGACATTGGTTTTTCTAGTGCCAACCCAAAAGATGTGGGAAGGCTGGAAATTCTTTTCAAAGATAGTCAATTAGGCACAGTTTTCATTCTTAATTAAAAGCACTGAATTGTGAGCTGAACATAATACACTGGGATTTAAAATTCTCTCTGAATACAAATGCAAGTTCCCTAAGAACAGCATTTGCCAGGATGCTACTCAACAAAACAAGGAAGTTTGGGACAGTACTCACTACATCTCCCCGCCCCCTTTTATTCCTGTCCTGAAGACCTTTCGTTCATTGCTCTCCTCCAGAAATAACTCTATGCCACCTATAATGGAAAGAATATACTCTGTACTGTGGAGTCAGCCAGTCAAAGCTGCATTAGGAATGTCTAATTTCAGAGGGACTGGGATCCTGGGAGAAACATCCCGTATAATCCCTATAATCTAGAGCATAGCATGCTAGGGCAGGTGAGTTGTGGATCAGCAGTGGCATGCAGGGCGATAGAATTCAAAGGCAGACAAGCAACAGACTGAAAAACACTGACACTTTGCAGTCTACCTACAATAATTAGATATTATTTACTGTATTAGTTACTAAAGCATGGGTATAACTGTTAGGTAGTGTATCTGGAAAAAATCTGTTAGCATACATTGTTGCTTTTTAATTTGGACCTTTGCATGAAAAACTGCGTGTGCTTATCTCTAGGCAGAGAGAATAATGCCCAGAGCCATGCAAGACAGAGACTGCTGCTTTTTAAAGTGGCAAAATGGTGTTCTTGAAATGCAGGAATATATTTCCAAATTAACACATTCTTTTTAATGGAATAAAATAGGTGTACTATTTAACTGAGATGGTTGAAGGGGTAAAAGTATGCCTTAAAAATCTGCAAATAAAAACAAATACTGGCAACAAAACAGAAGATTTCAAGAAATTTGTCATTAAAGAATTCCATACCACTTATAGGATGTTTTTTAGGACTGGGCAAAGAAAATAAAGGAATTCGTCAAAAGCAGTGAAGCTGTATTAGTCTTCAGCAAACTCCTTTGTTATTTCTATATTTTAAGGGACGAGAATTGTTGACACCTATTTGTCTCTGTCTGAAAGTTCTAAAGTTTGAGGTTCACAGTCCCCAAGCATGAATAAGGTCTGGGGAGAGCCATCACAAGGTGGTGCTTGGGGCCATCTCATTCCTATGAAAATGCTCAGCCTCTGAGTTGTCTTTGACTTGCAGGTGCAAAGGATGATATTTTTGTCTCAGAAGCTCAGCACAGCCAAACTCTAAGGTCAAAAGCTTTTCAGCAGTACTTCCCTGAAGTGCCAGTGAGTAGCTGTAATAAATACCAAATGAGTGAGCTCAGTGAGGGATGATTCGAGCCACTGTGGAACATCAGATGCACTAGGGGTAAGGTTCTGCAAAGTGCCGATGCTTGTTTTAAATTAAGGGCATCTTCTGTGGCTAATTGCAAAAAGGTAAAAGGAAAATAGCTGCCAGATATTAAAAAGATAAATTTTCAGATATGAACATACTGTTAGCCAAAGTACATTCAAAACAGAAATTCAGTGAGAGACTGGATGTACACGAAAGAGAAATCTAGTAATGTTTATTAAATACACAGAGGCCAAATCTCTGAGTCAAAAAAAATAGATTGGATATTAGCAGCATATTAGTAGGAGTGCTTTGAATATTTGCTCTGTTCCTATTTGCCCCTAAACAACTTGTACTTTTCTGGTGCTTGTTGCTAATGTTGGAGACAGGGTAGTAGGCAAATGAACCCTTGGTCTGCATTGTTGAGGCCATTCTTATTTTCATAAATTCCTTTTCACTGGAAACTTCAGAACTGTGAATTGGAATGAAAATTGAAGTTTTGAAAATTTCCACAAAGCAAAATTTTGAAAAGATCTTTTTGAACCAAGCAGAATGTTTTCCTTCCATTTCTATTTACTGCAGCATGTATTTTGCTAATCAATAAATGAATCAAAGTACTTTAAAAGAAAACAAGGTTTCTTTCAGAAGAAATGCAGTCTAATATTTCAGCATTTCTACTGATCTTTTCAAAGGAAATTCCGTTAGAAACAGTCTTGCTGGCTTTCTGTTGTTCTGCAGCAATGTCTGGCAGCTTTGTGAAGCTGCAGCTCTTACAGAAATCATTCAGTAAGCCTTATGTGCAGAGGGAGTTGCATGCATCAGTCTGCAAAACAGGGCCTCAGTTTTCAAGCTGAAACTTGATCAAACCTCTACAGCTCCCCCTGGCCCCAAGTAATAAAAGACTCCAAGACTTAAAAAGATTTCAAACGTTCTTTGATAATGCAGTGTTTTAGTAATGATGTATACCTGCAGGTACTGAAAATGTATTTTGCTCTTCATTTTATGAATTAGGTACTGCTATGTTAAATGAAACTCTTTTAAAAATCTCTGTCATTATCATCACCCTGTCTACACCTCATCCTTCCTTCTCCCTTTCTTGTCAAACAGCTTCATGTGAGAATTAGGTCAATATTGAGGTTGTAACGATTTCTTCATTCATTTCACAGGTACACAGAATTTTGCAGTTGGTTTCCCATCTAAATACCAGACATGTTTTTGCTTAGATTTCAAGATGAGATGCAAACTGTTCTGTATAGCCAAGTCTCATTCTATCTGAAGTAAATAAAAAAGAAAAGAAAAGAAAAAAGTGGTAAATATAAAAGAAAAATAATTAGTCACTGAAGAGTACCACTTGGTTTCTCTAGTTTTTGCAACTTTTGCTTATCTTTAAGATTTTTTTTATCCACAGCACAGATAACGTTCTCCCTTCGCTTTTGCTAGAGTTTGTTGGGATAATTGAATGAAAACTGTTATAATGACAAAACATTTGTGTTCAGCTTATTGACCCAGATAAGGGCTATTTAGTGACTGAGTATTCAAATCTACGGGGCAGAACTTGTAACAGTTCTAGGCAGAAGGTTGTTTTGAGACGTTCTGATTTTTCCCCTGTTTATTCCTAGGTGAAAATAAGCTGATAGGAGATCTCTTAGTATTGGGTGGAGCAACACTATACGGCATCTCGAACGTCTGTGAGGAGTATATCGTCCGAAATCTGAGTCGAGTGGAGTTTCTGGGCATGATCGGACTCTTTGGCTCCTTCTTCAGTGGAATTCAGCTGTAAGTGAGCAGGTTTGAGCTCCAAGGTCATTTAAACAAGTGCAGCTGTGCCCTCCTTTGACGTACTGTGCCCCTCTCTTCAAAGGTAGCCATTTCTTGTGGAGAGTATGTATCCATGGCTTTGGGAATTTGCATTGTGTTTAATATTTGAGGTGGCTGGATTTGAGTACAAATCCAAATTTGAGTACAAATCCAGCTACACAAATGTGTAGCGAAGTACTCTAATTCAAGGACTGGTTTCCTAGAATAGTGCCATGGGGAGGGAGGAGTACCATCATATTGCCTGAAGACGAGTGAAAATTTCACGTTGGTCTGACCTGTGAACAGGAAACTCTCTACAGCCCCCTACAATTCTGTTTCATACTTTTCAAAAGCCACTTAGATTTCTAGAAGGGTGGGAACACATGCAGTCAGAAGGTATTTTACTGGTTGGTTTGTCCTGTGTAATTACATTATGGTATGGCAGAAGTAACGAAAATGTCCTTAAGAAATCAGCCTTTTCACTTTAAAATATTTAGTACTCAGTAGATTGTCACATGGATTTTAGGAGTTGTATCTATTTCCACATCTACCTAAGGAGCATCTCACCTGCAGGCCTAGGAGCTGGGAGGGAGCTTCCGCTATTGCAACACTGTGACTGATGGGAGTGTACTGTAAGTCACTATGCAAGGTCGCCACATTCTACACAGATCCATCACTGGTACTTGTCACACACAAAAACTTGTGATTATGAGCCAAAAACAAGTTGCTTACCTGCACGTCTGAGTTACTCAGCTTCTAAGAACTGAGACTCATCAAAACAATGACCGAGTGATTCCTGCGTAATTAGTTCTGTTTCTTTACTCAGAAAGCTTCTTATATTTATGTGGGACCTGAAAACGTGGCTTAAAATGATNCAAGAGTATGTAAATGTGCCTCATATCTTTGGGTAAAGTATTTTTGTTACCTAAAGTGTTCAAGGTAGCTGGGTACTGGCTGGTTCTAAAGTCATCAAAGCAATGCCCTTGTCTTGCTGTGCATTTTAACAGTAATATAGGTGCCTTGTATTCCTGAATTTAATTATAGTACCATTGTCACCCTCCTTGACTCAAAAAGGTTCAACAATTCAAAAACAATTCAGTTTATAATTTATTTTACTGGGTAGAAGAAGGTGGTACTGGCACAAGGTATCTTTGAATACAGAGGACACAACTGGAAGGAAACACTAAGAAACCATTTCTTTGCTGATAGCTCCAAGGATTTTCCAGTCAACCTTTGGCCCAAAAGTTCTTGCCAACAGGTTTTTCTCCGTGACCTCTGCAGCTTTTTGCTACCAGTGCTTTTGTGGCCCTTTTTGGAGCCCTGACCATGCTTTGCTTACATGTGTGCTTTTGTGATGAGATGGCAAAAGCTTGCATTTTGGGAGAGGCCACTAATGTTTCTGCTACTTGGTTCCATGAAGCAATAAAACTCTTTCTTATCTTTTCCTATAATGATGAACAGATGTC
>VXAV01001817.1:217496-247273 GCA_013399715.1 Alectura lathami
AGGTTTATTATTATTATTATTATTATTATTATTATTATTATTATTATTTTATCCTATACTACAAAAACATTCATCTTCACCTCATGTCTTTCAAGCTCTTCTTTAGATACTTTGGTTTCTGTGAACTTCAGTGATCCCAGGAATACTGAAGTCAGCCTGTGTAAGATTGGTTCCCACCAAACGCAGGCAGGAGGAGTCTTCAGTGTCCTCCCAGTGTGGGAAATGAACCTGCGCAGCAGAGCCAAGGGGCTGTTTTGCTGGTTGGGTTTCACCTATGCATTCTGTAAATATCATTGATTGTAATCAGCTCTGGAACCAAACAGGAGGATGCAGTATAAATGCGGGATATGCTTTGTACAAGGGTGTCACTCAGAAGGTGAAGGAAATTTAAAATTCTAAATAACAGAACTGTCCTTGCCTTGTCAGAGGCTGCAATGGCCTTTCTTTGCTGGCAATACACAGATACCAGTGGTGCTGGGAAATTCAGGGCCAATTCGGCACTTACAAGGGATTGGAGCTTTAATAATAATAACAATATTATAACTATTATAAATAACAATAAGTTTTGTTATTTCTTAGCTTGGGAAGTGTTCATTTTTTGCGTTTTAGCCTCAGCCTTAACTTTATTTCAGTGTGAATTTTTAACATTCATAGTTTTTATTTGCAAGCTTATGTTGTGCTTTAGTCACTGTAAACAAATTGCATTCTCACTAAATAACCTAAGCAGCTTATTTATGTTTTCCATCAGCTAGAGCATGTATACTAGTTATGCTTTGCACCAGCAGGTCCAGTCACACTGTATTAGATCATTACCTAGCAATCCAAGCACCATCAAATGTATTCTGCCTTGGCAAAATCATTCCTTATTTTATCCAAGATTTAGCTGTATTTAAAAAAAAAAAAAAAAAAAAGCATATAGTAACAATTTCCAAATGAAGAAAATACATATATTTTGCAATAAATCAAGGAAGTTGTATATCTTATGGACAGTAACAGTGTCAAAGAACTTGGCTACACTAATAAACATGATATTTAAAACCTTTCAGCACTAGAAATCTGAGGGGGTGCTAGTTGAAAACTCAGTTATTGATGCTTCTAGAAATGGCTTTTCAATGCTAATTCTATCAGCACTCTTTCCCATGGAAGGGAGCAGATGACAGCCTTCCCATTGCATCTAGAAACAAGCTATAAGAGAGAGAGGTTTTTAACATAATGGAGGTTTTAACATAAAAGAGGAAAAAGTTGGGCACTGCATTCCAATTTCATTTTTGCCTGTACGGATCCTCAGCAATGACCATACATTGTGGAATTACGTAAACTTCACTGAGATGAGGATTTGGCCTTTACTAGAAATAAAGGAGAAGTGTAGGAAGCCCCTAATTCCTAACTAGGAACTTCCTTTAAAGGCATGTGCTTTGCTATCCTGATCCAAGATCCCTGAAGCCTGTGTGAAGTTTTCTGCTGACTTCAGTGGCCTGTAGTTCACTTTCCTAAACAGAGGAAGTCTACCTCAAGTCTACCTTTGAGTCTATCTACTCAAAGAATGATCTTAAAAAAAGCTTCACAGCTTAATGGCTGTAAAGATAAAGACCATGCTTTGTTGTAACTCCATATGCTCCATTTCAACATATCAACAATGTGAAAGAAGCAGTCAGTCACTTACATACAGAATTATTTTAAAGAAAAACTTTCTTTTACAGAAAAATTCTAAAGGGCATTACACTGCTTTCAGATAGTTCTGGTTTTTTATTACTGAGAAGGCTCCGGGGAGACCTGATAGCGGCCTTCCAGTACCTGAAGGAGCCTACAGGAGAGCTGGGGAGGGACTCTTTTGAAGGGCATGTAGCAACAGGACAAGGGGTAATGGCCATAAACTGGAAGAAGGGAGATTTAGGCTAGATATTAGGAAGAAATTCTTTCCTGTGAGGGTGGTCAGACACTGGCACAGGTTGCCCAGAGAGGCTGTGGATGCCCCCTCCCTGGAAGTGTTCAAGGCCAGGCTGGATGGGGCTCTGAGCAACCTGGTCTGGTGGGAGGTGTCCCTGTCCACGGCAGGGGGTTGGAACTAGATGGTCTTTAAGGTCCTTTCCAACCCAAACCATTCTATGATTCTATGATTATGATGTCAGTGATTTGGGAGCAGGAGGTAGAATTGCTTTGGTTTGGGGAATTATTGTTTATTAGTTTCCTTTACACATGGTGGCTTTACTTTTACCCTAAGCACGAGAGATTTTTCCAAATCTTCTGACAAAGCTGGGAAAATACTCCAAATGATGTTCTCAGCCTTTTTTAGCTCATCTGCAATGAGCTGGAGTCAGTTAGTGCCTTTTCTTTACTTGCACTTGTTAGGGGATTGACACCTGCGTATTTTAAATTTTGACAGTGGTGTTGTCAGTGATGCATCATTATATCACACAGAGCAGGCATTGGAGGCTAACAACTAGCTTTTACAGTATTACTTCCTCAGTCATATACTTCAGGATATTTTCCCCAATGAAATCAGACATGCTATCTGCGTGACCCATAAATTCTCTGTTTGAATGGAATTTAATCTCACAGGGACTTTATCCTGGTGAAGGCTTCTGAGCTTCTGATAATAATGAGGATAAATCACATTACCAAATAATTGTTTGTGCCATTGGTAATGTACAGAAGCATAGGTACAAGTTTCCCTTTCTTTTACAGAGTATGAAATTTCTTGTAATGGGAATCCCTCTCAACAGCTCAGTTCCTGAGAAGCTATACTGTTTGTGTAGGCCTTTCATATAAGCATAATTTTAGAAGCTACTTCTTTATAGGTCTTCAAACATATTTGTTTGTTTGTCTGAATTTCCCCCTCCAAATTGTAATCAACTACAATGTAGGTCTGGGAGGAGAAGTTAGGCATCCATACCTGAAGAGCTACCTTGAGGTGGAAGGATGTTAGGGGTGTCTTTGGTCACACTTGCATGTATATTCACATGATATAAAGGGCCACATCCACTTTGCCTATGAGTGTGCAGGATGACATACAGTAAATAAACTCTGAAGTAAAATGGCACAAGGGAGTAAAAGCTAGCAAACAGAATTACTCCTACCAACATATTGCACAGTCTGGCAGCAAATGTTTACCAGCATTGTTGCACTGCTATGGCAGCTTTCTGAAAACACTGCATTGTTAAAAGGGATTTCTTCATTCCTCAGTGCTACATTGCAATAGATTCAATAGCTGCAGGCCAGGAGTAGTGAAACATAGATATTTGCTGGTTTGGACCCATCAAAAAAGAGTGTAAAAGAAGTGGTATTTGTATTGCAGAAGGTGTGATGGAGGCTTCCGTTTCAAGAGTATTTTTTATCTCATTATAAATGTCACAGTATGTAGGTCATTTTCAGGGCTGTTAGTTTGGGACTTTTTTTTTTTTTTTTTAATCTTTTTTGTCTCATGGAAGAAGACTGTTCACAACAGCAGCAGTTAGGATTTTTCAGCAACATGTGCTTTTGTTGGAAACAGCTAATTATCAAAATATATTGGTATGCTCACAATGAAACACAGGCTGACATTTCTCAGACCCTGAGTGCTGTTTTGCCTGCTCATGTAAAGAGTTGCAGTACAGCTAAGCTTCCAGCCTTTTTGGCCAGGTATTCTGGGACTGGAGGCTCTCAGTCACAAGAGAGCATGAGGTACACAGTTCATTGGTTTTGGAAGGAAGAGAACCAGTCTCTGGTCTGATGTTAGGCAACGTAGAGCTTCAGGTTTTAGTTCATCTCATCTTTTTTTCTTTACATATACAACAAAGATTTGTTTTCCTAGCAAGAACTACTTCAGACTTACAGCAAAAGAACAGCACGGATCTGATCTTCCTACCAATGCACGGCTTTAAATCCTCTTCACATAATAATTAGTAATAATGTCTGAATAGTCTTAGTGAATGCCTGGTTAACAGGGTTTAGTGACAACAGCACTGTTTTGTGCCTTTCTAGTCCACAGCTGGCTGTCAGCTCATTGTGTGGTTTCTGTATTTTGTATCAATGGTTAAAAGACCATTCTCTTCTTCCATCGTCTCCACCCTTGCTTTTATTGTGCTTAACATTTGAATATAAATATTTTTCTATCTTTTGTGTCACATGTCCCTACATAGCTTAAGCATTAGAATGTTAAAAGATTTGTTTGCGGTTTCAAAAAAAGCATCTCAATTCAACACATTCATACCCTTTTTTAATACCTGCATAAGATAAGTGCACAAGTAAATTTTCATTTGTATAGAAGGAGTTTGAGGCCAGCTGAAACTCATGTGATCACTAAATAGAACAAATTTCAGTATGAAGTAGGAAGTAGTTCGTACTTGACAATCCAGCCAGTCAGGGAGAAAAAGCTATTACTACATGACTGAGTTCTGCCTTTGGTAAGATTGGACAGCAAATTGCCTAATGGGTATTGACTACGCAAAATACATGAAAAGAAAACAAAATTTAAATGTTAACTGTAATAAACAAATCAACCTGTCCACAGACAGTCCCTAGAGAAAGAAAAGAGCTGGTATATCTGCTTCTGCAATCTACCGAAATTGGTGGTCAGGCTTGCTTGCAAAGAGCTGCTTAAGTGCTCTGACCTAAAAGGCACTGGGAAAGTGGTTTACCTAAAGTGTGAAACTGTTATTTTTCAAACAAAAATGAATGAAGTTTTTAAAGCCCTAGCGTGGAACCTATTAGTTTCCTCCATTTTTTTATTTTTTATTTTTTTAATACAAAATGAAGAGAAACCACAGGACTGTAATTTTCCAACACTGACATTTCTCTATGCAGTCTTATGCTTAGAGTTGGAATTGCTTTCAGTTATTATCATAAAATAGTCCATCTGAAGTGTTTTCGACAAGAATTCTAAGAATTGTCCTAGAGTGAGAGACTGAGTTGAGCATGGATAAATAAACAGAAACATACTTCAGCTGCTTGAAGAAGGTAATTCACGTCACTGTCATGGGACTTAAGTTTTCAGCACCCTGCAGAATACCGCGTCTGCCTCCTCCAAGTTTTCATTGCTTTGTTGGCAGGGGTAGGAAAGGAGGAGCAGTGTTTAGGGATGTAGTGAAAAATGCTTAGAGAACTGGGAGCTCTTTGTAATTTAAATGCTGTTTCATTTTGTATTTTGAAGTCGCAGCTGTCTGCAGTCAGAAGAGCAGTCCCACCAGTCTTTTCCATCCCCATCTTTGCTCACAGGCCGACCAATGCTCCAAACACATGAACACTTTAGCAGCTGAAGGGTAGCAACAGAGTTATAGCAGTGGGACACGCACTATCTTCATGTTCAGCCGTAAAGCCTGCATCCATCAATCATGTTCATTTGGTGTTCATTTGGATATTGTTAACTGAAAGAAATGTGAGGTGCCAAGTGCCATACCAGTGGGCTTTGAGCACTCAGAGCCACATAAGGCTTACCTCAAATTACTTTGAATTAGTTTGACTTTCAATTGAAGGAAAAAGTTGTTCAGAGATGTCTTAAATATGCTACAGATTACATTATGAAGATTAATTCTTACATCCTAAAGGAAATAAACAGTGTTTTGGAAAAGTAGTGACAAATCATGTGGAAAGTAAACATGAAGTGCCCATAATTTCTACTGAGTGCAGACATATTAGTGGAAATCTTTGTTGGAAATAATTGTTATTGGAAATAATTAACTTTTGCAAGGTAAAGATTCAACAAAACCATATGAGTTTTGAAGGTGCTGGTGAGCATGAACTGAAAAATGAAATATGAGAGGAGTGGAGTAATACAAATCCGTAACAATAGGAAACAAGAAGAGGGTCTGAATGAACTGCAGAAACCAAACAATAATGTAACAAAAACACCTCTACCAACTGCTGTCATGGTTTTGACTAGGATAGAGTTAATTTTCTTCATAGAGCCTCATATGATGCTGTGTTATGGATTTTTGAGGAAAATGTGAGTGTTTTAGTTGTTGCCGAGCAGTGCTTACACAGATTCAGGGATGTTTCAGCTTCTCGTGCTGCCCTGCCAATGGGGAGCTGGGGGTGCACAGGGAGCTGGGAGGGGGCAGAACCAGAACAGCTGGCCCAGACTGGCCAAAGGGATGTCCCATACCCCAGAACATATGCTCAATAATAAAAGCTTTGGTAAAGAAGGAGAAGGGTGTATGTTTGGAGTGTTGGCATTTGTCTTCGCAAGAAACTGCTACAGGTGATGAGCCCTGCTTTCCTGGAAGTGGCTGAACACCTGCCTGCTGATGGGAAGCAGTGAATTAATTCCTTGTTTTGCTTGGCTTAAATGTGGCTATTGCTTTACCTGGCAAACTGTCTTTATCTCAACCCACGAGTTCTCACACTTCTGCCTTTCTGATTCTCTTCCCCATCCCACCTGGAGAGAGTGCACGAGTGGCTGCGTGATGCTGAGCTGCCTGCCAGAGTTAAACGACAACAACCACATACGCATTCTCTAACCTTTTCTTTTTAATACTGCCTTTCACTTTATCATAAGAAAAAGTGAAGACATAAAAATATAACAAAGACATCCTATTGAATGAGCTGGATCTGAACAACAGCATTGCTTTTCTAAACGAAAGCTCAATGAATATGAAAAAAAAAAAAAAAAAAAGCCCTAGAGGCTTACACTTATAATTAGTTGTGGGGAAAAAAAAAAAAAAATCAAATTAAATGAGAACTTCAGCATTTCCCAAGTTGAGCACACTTCTGAAGACAAGTACAATGAAAGTGTCAAGTTACATACCTCACAAATAATTTGCAGCCCAGGGGAGGCAGCCAAAAAAAAAGTAATGAACCAGCAAAGCAGCGGTAGCATTCAAATGCTTAAATATGGTTCAGCTAGCAAAAATATAGAAAGATTTCCAAATTATGATTCTATGAATTGAATGTTATTTCCACCTTAAAACATGGAAACAAAGGCTGGAATTTTCCCAAAGACAGAGAGAGAATGATCTTTGAAAGTGAACTTTAGAGTTAAATACAATACCTGTATTATAAAATTGGAGATTTCTTATGGAATTAAATAATTCCTTGTTTCCAAAGGTGACTAGGAAAGAAGATAGGAAGTATGTTAAGCATGATGCCTGGGCACCAACACCATCCATTTGCTACTGGGAAGAGAAACACAAAATTGGCAAATGAATGAATTTATCTAGGGATAGCTAGATAGAAGAGTTTGCAAGATTTAGTAAGCTGACAGCTACACAGGCCAGAGGCTATGGAAGAGACCTGCTTGTGTCCTAAGTAACTCCTGACAATGTGGCAAGAAATTTTAATTGGTAGTGAAGAAACCTGATGTTTTGATTAAGTGGATTAAGTGCTTAGTCCAGTTGTGCTTCCTGCCAGCCAAAGAAGTGAATGCTGCAGATAGATAGGCTTAAAATCTCAAAATGACCTCGTATTTCCTGCCAGAATAAAGGAATGGGCCAACAGGCAGACATAACATCAGTCAAGAGACATCACTTACGTGTGCTTTTAATCTAAGCAGAGTATTTTAGTCACTGTTAGGAAGTCTGCAAAAATCTTATTTTTGACATCTTTTTGATGTAACTGGACAAAAAATCCCTTTAGAAATGTTAGAAATAGAGAAAAAACAAGGAATACAGAATAATCACAAAAGAAAGCTAATATTGTACAGGTCAAAAGGAAAAGGAGTAAATTATAATTGCTATAAGAGATAAACCAAACTTTGCAATAAAGACGCAAGTTAAACTAACAACAAAAAGATCTTCTTGTCAATGAAGAGAAGAAATAGTTTCACTAGACAGAGACAGCAGAGTCCAAAACTAAGCAACCTCTTTTGTATCACCAAAACTAGATGGGAACCTTTTGTCACATTCAGTGAGGATGAGAGTTAAATACAAAGACATTGCATAATGACTAATAGAAATTACTGCATGGCTGTAGAAAGAAAACAGTGATCTGAATACTTTCAAGCTTGGGAATATAGATGGAAGAATTATCTATGAAGTGGGCAATAAGCTAAAATCAGAAGTAGACACTAGGGAGGAATTGATATGGACATGGAGATAAATGGAAAATTGGATAAAATGCAACCATGCCAGTCTAAATCTCATGTGTGTCTCATAATTTATCAGATTTTTCTAGAAAAAAGACAAATGGTAGATCCGATCTGTAAGCCTTCTGTGTGGTGCAATATATGAAATTATCAATTAAGCTGAAGTACAGGATTACCACTATAAAGATTGTAAGATAGGTAAGTAAGATGCTGGCTCGTGAGGGTAAAGAACAAGACAACATGCCAAGACAAACAATTTGCTAGAAGGAGCTTACTGATGGAGTTCCCAGAGAGCAGGTCTGAGGACTGCTCTTGTGTAGCGACTGTAGTAATAGCTTTGGCACCTTCAGTAGGAAGAAGTGTTGATATACCAGGCAACAAGAACTGAACGACATTGAGAAATGCTATGAAGCACAAAGTGCAAGGTCTGCGGTAGCAAAAGGGAGGAGTTCAAGCACGTTTGTGGTGTAGTTGCTTCCAAATGGGTCAGTCTAGGTATTTCTAGTAATGATGGAGAAATGTTTATGCCATAAGACAGCTTATTATCTTAGGACAGCACTTTGCTCCCTGTAGATATGGAGATTTTTGATCAGTCCAGGAGGGCCGGCAGACCTTTTTCTCTTGTCCTCTCCAAAGCCTTGACAGAGAAAGTGTACATCCTCTGAAAAAATACTGGATATGCAAATCACAAAAAATATATATATTTGTAATATATAGCATAGCTGTGATTTCTGACAAACTGAGAGGGAATATGATACCTCAAGATATATAAATTAATCTATCAATACACAGGGAGGTATGGAGAATTATTTGATCTAGAGGCCAATGCTGACATAAGAACATATGGGTAGAAACTGAGAAGGTATGAGTTTGGAATAGAAATTAGAGTGATTTTTGGCTATAGTAGCAGGGAGATTCAAGAACAGATTAAGGGGGCAGGACAAAACCCCTAACAATGCTTACAGAAGGACAGGGCATATTTGCCAGATGGAATATATGATCTGGCTGCACATAGCAATGGGGGATTGGATTCAATGGCTGAGGACATGCTTTCCATTCTGATCCCCTGGTATGCCTGTCTGGTGAGTTGATTCAGTTGAGAGCTTTCGTTACTCCTATAGTTTTGCCTCATGCTGCCTGCAGCAAACACAGCAGACCATGCAGCACCCTGATGAGAAACAGCAGTATCACACCCTCCTCAGGCAGCTGACCTAGTGACTCATGTTAAAGGCAAGTGCAGCTGCATATACCTTGTTTCTCAGGGCAGGAATGCTCCCCATTCGTATGGCTGAGATAAAAGAATGCCGTTCTGGGAGAGCATGACTGCATGAGTACAGTGATAGATTCAGCAAAAAAAAAAAAAAAAATACAGAGGGATCCAAGCTGTATCAGTTATTGTGACCTTGGTTTTGAACACAATTAGCCTTATATACAGTAATGCAGAACCAAGTACAGCAGACAGCTGCTACTGTGTTACTTATAGACAAAAACAGAAAGGCACATGGCAACTGATGGCCAATAAAACAAACCAGAAAAGAATATTGAAAAGTAAAAGTGGAGAGTGGAAGTTGCTTTTTATTTTTCTAATTGTTTCTGTTCTGCTCTTCCTTTTAACATTAAGGATAACACTTAAAAGGGTAACGGCTTTACCGCTGGTTTTCTCCCTAGACTGATTAAATTTGTCATGGTCTGATGGTCTGCTATTCACATGGAGTGAACACAGTAACCCCATCCTTATGTGGACCCGCTTCTTCTTATAACAGTGGGTTCCCGCCCCGCTCCCCCAGCTTATCTTAAAATATTCTGGCCAAGTGATTGATATAAAATAACGAGAAATGAAGCCCTCTTATACCACAGTGAAAATGCTGACAGGAAATTAGAGCGGTGTAATATAAATGTTTTAACTTCACATAAAAACCTCTTTCCTATGTAGATAGGAGAGGATTAAAACAGACTGCAGGACTCATTCTACCTTGCACTATTTAATTAGACAGACTGCTGATATGGCAGGCGTACTGAACTTGTTTTTTCTCTACATCTCATGGTGGAGGCAACAAAGGGAAGCAGAAGAGAAAGCAGCATTCCCATTTCTCCCAACATCCAGGAAAGTAAGATAAGCCATTTCAGGCAAACATCTTGCCCTGACAGGCACATATTTAGAAAGGGTAGTCAACTATAATTTTTTTTTCTAATGATATTGTTTGAGAAGCATAAAATCATGCAGATTTGTGCAAAACAAGCATATGGCTGGTGATGTGGCTGGCGTGGCTGTGATGATGGAGGGAAGAGCTCCTCAGCAGCTCCCAGGGATGGGGCCAGGCCTCTGCTGAGGCCTCTCACGGCTGGACATATACACCCTGTCTGGGCTGTTCCTGAGCACAGGCAGCCAAATCCCCAGATGGGGGTAATGCACCCAGAGCCCTGACAATATGGATACACAAGGAGAAAAAAATCACACAAAGTTAAGGAAATATTTCCATTTCAACACATGCTTTTATTGCTCACTGGAGTTTTTAGGGGTTTTCCACTCTGCACATTCTTACAAGTGTCCACCAGCAAATACCATATAGGGAGGGTAAGGAGGGTGCTGCTGGTACCACAGAAGGCACGAACCACTATGTTCTACCTCCTGTAAAACAGACAGGCACAAGAGCCAGATCTTCGGGAATATAGCATAAAATACAGAGAATGTGTCGTGTGATTGCTTCACATTATAATCTGTAGGCAACATTTGCAATTCAGTATAAGCAGGGGTTGATTAGCCAACAGTAAGAGGCAACATTTAATCTCTCTTATAGCAAACTGAGGGTGCAAGTAGGCAGCGGGGAGAGAGGAGTATGGCCTTTTTCCCATGCTTGAAATGACAGGGACTAAACTTCCTTTCGCTTCCTTTTTTTTTTTTTTTTTTTTTGACCAAATAGCAATGAGGCTGATGTCAGGTTTTCACTGTTGTTGAAGCGTACCTGATGCCTCTTGCTTGGGATTATGGCCAGCATGAGAAACAGTGAGGGACTGAGACATGCCCTGCTGCTCAAGCCCTCTTCATCCAGTGAAAAACTTCTCATTGGACTTCTAGTGGACAGAAAAGACAAAAGATGTGAAGGAACTAGCCACAAATTTCACTTTGTATCCCAGTTGAGTTTGGAGGGCAAGATTCGGCCTTAAGTCATCACTTAAGACTATATCCTCACAGTTTGCCTTGGAAATAGCTGGAGGTCTGTGTGACAGATTAAAGTGTGACAATAATGTAATCTTGCTGCTAGTGGACAGACTCTCAGTCCAGAAGTTGGCATAATTACTGAAGATAGCCAGCACCCCTTGTTCCTTCCTCATCAGGTTAACCAACACTGCTGCTCAGACATTCAATCTTCTGCAACTGGAAAGCTGAGAAGACATGCTAAACTTTATCTCAGTGTTTTTAGCCCCTCTAGGTTTCTGTAGGTCTGTGTGGCCTGAGGGATCTGGCCATATATATAAAGGCTCAAGTGGGTGAGCAACCCTTCTGGTTGTTGGGTGCCACATGGTTTTTATAAAACTGGGGTAGCAGACCCAATTTCTAATATGACACTTGCCTAGAGCTTGTTTCTGCATATTTCTGGAAAGATGTTTAGGTAGTCCTAGGAAATATTCTGCCCATAGCTCTCACCTGGGATCAGTAATCAGCCAAAGATTAGGTCTTCATCTCTCACTCTTGAAGACAGAGAACAGTAACTGAGGCTGAACCAACAGATCGTTGTCCTGATAAAGAGCTGGGCAAGCCCTGAATCCAAAAGGGAACATGCCTTCCTTCCCATTAGGAGTAAACAGAAACATCTCCCTCCCAGGCTAGAACAAAAGTAGTCGGGAAAAGTTTCAGTCCCAGTCCCAGCCTGTGACCAGCTTGACCAGTGCCTTGTAGGGCTGCACCGAGGCAGTTGCAAGAAAGAGCTATGAGCTCTGACTAGGTTGCTGGCTCCCATTCCTGTTCATAAAATAATGTGTCTATAATACCCAGCTATGCAAGTGAAAGCACTGCACTTCAGAGCTCTGGGCATTCACCCTTCCTGGTACTCCTGGCTGTAATGTGCATCCCACAGGGCAAGTTGTGCACTAGGTCACAGTGAGCTTCATTTGCTATATTTGGGGTGAAAATAGAAAACAGTGTGAAAACAAACTCAGTCTCTAGATCAATTCATCAAATTGAGTGGAAATGTCTGTTTGCTATATAGCAGATAATGAGAGAAATTTGGCTTTAGCTACCTCAGCTCAGTCCGCTCAGGTAGTCATGTGTGAAATTACCCAAGGGGAAAAGACATAAGCCGGTGCAGGAACCCTTATTGGCTTTGGATTTGATTGGCTGTGCAGCATACGTTACAAACTGAATTAGTGTGGAAAGCAGAGATGTTCATCAGACTGCACAGACCCACTGATTGGAAAAAGCATTGGTGGGAACTGCCTGACTGGGGAGCATGGAGAGGGTCAACAGGACTATGGGACTAAATGAATTCCACCCGATATGGAATTTTTTGTGCCTCTTCATCAGCACAATTCTTAGGATATTGCTTCTCTATAAGGCTTAAAGTTGAATGAATAGGCCTGATATCTTTACCCATTTTTGTCAAAATGTGGAGGGTTTCTAGATGAGGTAAGGAACATGGCAGCTATTCCACTTCATAGTTTATCAGGGAATACATGAAATACAGCAATTCGAGGTTCTCAGTCATATAACAACAACAACAACAAAATCCTTTTCAAGATGTAGAAAGCACAGCTAGGTTGCCACAGGCTAGGAGCTGGGAGATGCATTACCTACCAAGATATTCAGTCTATGCTGTTGCAAAATACAGATGGAATTGGAATGCCACAGCTGAAAAATCTGCTCTCACAGACTATTTCCAGTTCAATGGACCGAGTGAAAGAGAATTTGCATTTTCATAACCAGTTGTAATAATAGTCGTGATCATTACCATGATAGCTTAGTGAAAAAGCAAAATTAGCAAATCATTGAGTTTCTTTGTCAGCATGGGCTTTTCTGCAGACTCACATCTGTCTGTTTCTGTCAGTGTAGATGTCATTTTGCCCTCGTGCCAATGGTAACACGGATGTGGACATCTGTGACAGTCAGAAATACTTGTCTGCAAATTCCCTGTGCAGAAGGCAGCACAACGTTTCCTAGCTGTGATATGGGGATTCTGTTCTGCCCTTTCTTCCTGCTTTGCCTCGTAGTCATGATCCGTGTGCTGAAGAATTACTTGCTCTCTTCCAATCCAGTTTTGAATTCACTGCCTTCTGAACAGTTTTTCTTCCTTTGTATTTTCTTCTACCATCATTGTCTTATCACTATTCAAGATGATGAAATCAGGTGCACTCTTTGCACCCCATCAAGCAGTTTCTTTTGCACCTGTTTTTTATTTTTTTATTTTTTTTTTTTTTCAACTGGACTGCTTTAAAGCACAAAAAACTCAAGCAGAAACACCAGTAGTGTTTTAGCCATAACGGTTTACAGATATATGAGAAACGTTTTGCACAGAGAGATAATAAGAAGTAAGGAATAGGAAATAGTGTGTGGGGTGGAAGTGGAGGGGAGTGTAGTACATTTTGAAAGGCTTAATAGTTCATTCTGAATTTAAAAAACGTAGTTTTCAATGGCTTTGATTTTGTTCTTCATTTTAGAAATCTCACAACGCTTAACTTATTCTTCAAATGCACAGTTTTGAATCATATGGAACAAAACCACTTTGTGTAAACTAGATTTCAAATAAGCTTTATAAACTTCATCAACAATTGCATGAGGACTGTTGTGAGATATGAATGTCCACAGAAATGTTTCAGTTCATTCTTAACATAAATGAATTTGTGCATGGATAACAGAAAGCAGGACTGGTTTTACCATGTGTTTTATGTGGTCAGCTAGACCTTAGTGCTGCACTGTTTTTCTGGCAGGGTTGTGCATTAGCAGGTCTCAGAGCAAGGAACTAGGTCCCTGCTCCTGCAGCTGAACCATCAGGTACCATTAGGCTTTCTGCTAAGCCTGGCTGGGTGAATGCATTCAAGTACCAGTTCCCTAAGGAACATCTCTTAGATAAATACCAGAAACATCAACTCACCCAGAATCAATGCAGTTTTTGATAGACTGAGCAAATTTTGTTATATGTTATCTTGCTGTATTTGTCTAGTTTTTACTTTGTATGCTTTTCTTCAAATTGACAGACACTACAATGAGCTTCTCATTAACAGTTGTTTAGTGCAAACTATTTTCAGTGCAGGTACTAAATAACGTCTAGAGAGAACATCTTATTTGTCTTTCTAGTATTCAATTGTTGTAAATATCTTTGTGTGCGTTCCCTGTTGAATACTTTCGACTGGGAAAGCACTTAGAGACACCTCTTATATGAGAGCAGAGCTGCAATGTTGAGATGCACAGGGCTGATCTAAGTATTTCATCTGACCAACAAGTTTTCACAAGTGCTTTTTGTCAGTGATGAGATCTGACATGTTGTTGTAACAGAACACTTAGTTTTTCTTTGAAAAATAAAAGAGGTCTCTGTCTTCTCCTCAGAGAATGATATCCCTGGTTCTCTTCGTTATTCTGTAGTAAATTAATCTCCCTTCTTCTGACTCAGGTGATCAGAAGCACTCTTCTTTGTTTACTCATTCGTTGCTTGGCAAAACTGGGCAGTATGCAGCAATACAGTGAGTCCCTGGATCTTACTTTGTAGCAGTCTCCATTTGAGTCGGGGCTGAAAGCTAAATGCAGTGTATCCGTGTGTTTAAGGGATGTATTATACAAGCAAGGAACCCAATAAAATGTCAGTCGCTAAATATCATTTGCTTTTAAGCTAAATTCTTGCTTGCAGTGAACTTACACATTGGCGCAGCCATGTGTATCTTACATGACAATCAGAGGATTGTATCTAGCAGAATAATATGCAATACGTATAAGCAGTCTAATATAAAAGACTTTAGATTAAAGATTGATCTTACGGAGTGCTGAATTAATTGCCTAACTCTTGTGTGACCTGGGGTGAATAATTGTCTCTTTGTGTCTCAGTCTCTCAGCTGGAAAATAAGGATGTCTTCTTTTGCCTGCTATGTTTGTAAAGATCCTAAGCAACTCAGCACAGGAATAGTTCTGATTGTTTTTTGTTGCTGTATACAGCAAACAGCACAATAGCCGAGCATCCAGTCTTTAATGTTGCCTCTGAGTTTTTACTGCCGTCTGTGATATCATCAATAACTTTCTCCATCATTTTATCACTGAGACAGAGACAGGATCCTCTACTCTGTTTCCCTATTGTATCTGTAGAGTGTCTCTAACACATCAACAGCTTAGTTCTTAGAGCTTGTTTTAGTTTTGGTACATTGTTGCTTCAGTTTGGTTTGATTGTTGTTTGTCTTCTTTCATTGCAATGACATTTTCATCTATCCCACTGAGGTCCATCCAACCACAGATTTAGATACAGCATCGACATAGAAAACTTCAAACTGCATGGACTTCCCTGGCTGCAGAAGGAAAGTACTGATCATTGTTTCTGCCTGGTTAGGCAGCAGCTGAGATCAGAATCCTATTCTTTTAGGAACTATTGACTAGAAACATGATGTGTGTCAGTTTTGTTCTTTATTTTGTAAACAGGTAAAGAAAGAAACCAAGTGCTGCATTCTCTTTTAAATGGGTAAGAAACTGAGGGTCATCTAAAATAATTTTCATTCAAAAAAAATAATATTTGGCTGAAAATCAATCCAAAGATGCAAGAGCTTGAACAGCTTGTTATTATCCTGTGTAGCATGAATGGAGGTGGGATTTGGAGAGGTGTACAAATCTGGGTATTTTTAAAATATATTTTCTTAGAGGAAATAATTTTGAGTAGAAAGTGAGAAATATGTTAGGAAAATGAAGCTCAGTATCATTGTCAATTAGCATTTTAGCCACAGAGAGGAATTGCACACTACCTGAGACCTTGCGGCTTGCTAGTGCAGTGGCATGTAGAATAGAAGTGCAAAATGATTTTCTCACACTTCATTTTTTAGGAATAGCTTTCTCTGCTGTTTTTGAAACCATCTTCTTTGCTGTCTATTAATAGTGACTCTCAGCAGATGAGGTTTGCAGGTCAAGATCAAAAAAACCACATGTAGACATAGCAGTAGAGTATGCCTGGAAACACTGTCTTAAATAAAACACAGATTTCAGCTGGAGAGTCTGAGGGCCGCAGTACAACAAATAACAGATTTTGCATTTGGTGAACTGTCTGCATCCTCCCATCACACTGTGGATTCACAGCCATTTTTAAGAGGAGGAAAATATCTGCTGATTTCAGGGGACTTTGGACAGTCAAACAGAATATTGGGAAAAAAAAAAAAAAAAAGATTGTTCGGATGCCTACAGTATATATTCCCATATTAACTTTATTAACAATCCTTCTAGAATTGCAGGGAGCTGCTGCAGAAAACAGTTCAGGCTGAACTTAACTTGTTTCTAATCACGAGAGGAAGGTAAAGACTGGTATTGCTATAGGGTGGTCAGGATCCAGGTCTCCTTGCAATAACTGTGCGTAGACACCAAAGACAAATGACTCACAGGCCTTTGTTTAGATCGCTCCTGCTGTGTCCAAAGCCTTTCTCCCAGGCTGGAGAGCTGTCACTGGGGGACACACTGCTTCGGAAAGAATATTATCAGGCGAAATAGCCCGCCAGCAGAGAGAAGAATGAGAAGTATGGCCAAGAGGAGGGGAAACTGGGAGAGCTAAAGCCATAGAATAAAGAGAAAGTGAATTGGTTTTGGCTGGGCAGCTCCCAGAGCAAGAGTAAGGGCACATTTAGCTGCTGGAAGCCCCATGGAGTCCTCACAGCAGGGCACAAGGCAATCACAGATCTGGCTGGTACTCTGGTGGAACAAGCCAGCTGGCTGTCCCGGGCAAGAAATTCAGGCTTCAGGTGGGAAACTAGGGAACTAGTTCCCAGTTTGGGAAACTAGACATATTTTGCTTTACTTAACTTAAGCCACTGCTGCCAAATGCTGCCCAAGTTCATGAAATGGAGGGGAAAGCAATTAGAGAAAAATTAAACTGAAAAAAAAAAAAAAAATAGTCCAGTGGAAAATGCTTTGAAAGGCCAGACTTAGGTTTGATTGCCACATGGGGGAGATCTAAGCCAGCCCTTTCAGAGCTGTGTCACACAGGATAGATCCTTCAGCAGACTTACTGTGATGCTCAATACTGAGTTCACACTTGGTGCGACAGTGGGATGGCTCCATCAAATCGTACTGCCAGATGACATGTGAAGACCTGGTGACATTCCTGGGAAAGAGCAATTAACAGCTGATGAAAAGCAGCACTCTTCCTACATAGCAATCCTTCTGACACATTCAAAACTTTCCCCATTATGGTGCTTTCCCTCTAGAACATGTATACCAGCTGTAGGAAACAAAAACAGGTTCAGATATGTCACCATGCATTATATGCCCAAAGATTTTGGAGATTATTCAGATTCTGTAAAAAAAGTCAAATGCTTCCTCAGGCAGGAGGCTGTACACAGATTCTGTAAATCTATTAAATGACACAAAATTAGCATCACTACAGAGTTATCTTAAGTAAAATTTGCCTTTACCACAATGATTATTTCTTTAAATATTAAAAGCAGAATTGCTAGAAAGCTTCTGCCAAAGTCACACAGCCTGGTCTATCCATTTTGTGCCATGCTGAAATGAACCAAAGGAAACAAATTGGGCATCCATCAAAGTACCATATAAATTAGGATTAAGGAACAGATTTGCAGACACCTTCATGTAAAATAATAAAGTACCTCATGAAGTAGTTAATCACAGGTAGCAGCTGATTGTTGGGTCCCTGACAGTTGCAGAATACAGGTACTTTCTAAAGTCCCATTGAATACTGATCTGTGCTATAACCCCACCACCAAGTTGGCTGGACAACTTGTCTACCACAGCTACTCACACAAAGCATACAAAAAACAATAACTTGTAGTCTAGGATCAGGAGACAAGACATATGGCCTTAAAGCCACTTTTGTGTCGTCCCCCATAGCAGGAAACACACAGTTCTAAAGCTAATATTCAGTTGTCTGTGCTTTTAAGTCCCTGGCTTTACCTTTACTTGTAAGAACTAATATATTGCCAAAAAAGTTATTTGTGTTATATTCTTAGTCCAGGCACCCCGTGTCTGACCCACGTCAGAAAATTCGAGCTGATCTCTGATCTAGTGGAGTTCTGTGCCAAAATATTCATACTCAAGCTTTCAGCTAACCACCTTCGTAAGTGGTGTCAAACCTCTTGAGGTCAACCCAGAGCATGTTTCACAGCTGAAGCTTGTCCTGTTCTAACTCACACTGAATCTGTTCTCAGTTTACAAGCAAAAGAAGCTTCAGATGGGCTTCTTAAGCACCTTTACTTAAGGTTTGTTTTTTTTTTTTAATGATGTTCAAGATGTTACTTGAATTATTTATATTTTTTAGTGGTATTTTTGTATTACCAATGGCATGTTGTATTTCACTAACATGGTTTAGCTGTAATTAACTTCACATTTGTTCACTGCCTGTCAGAAAACTCTGAAGATGATGGAACCCCACACTGGATGTAGAAACACTTGCACTCAGCAAGCTCGTTGCCTTGGCTAAAGGCACAATAAAATCAGCTGTGCCCACAGCCCAGCTTTCCCAAGTCCCATTTGACTAATACTTCATACACCTGGGCCATGGGAACGTGCCAGCTAGCTGTTGCTTGTGGAAGGTAGGGGAATTCATGGGAGCAAACCAACTTTCAAAGAGACATTCCCCCAAGTTTGCCACTCCGTTAGCAGGTTTGTTCTGTGATGTGCATGCTCCAGCAAGGATCTGTGCCTACCTCTGTCCATGGGTCTTCATGAGTTCAGGACAAGCAGTGCTGTGTCTAAAGGCTGTACTCTTCTTTCTGCTTAGTTTTCAGGACTCTACTTGCTGTCGTTCTTCACCATCCTCATTGGGCTGGTGCTCTACTCTTCCACGTCCACCTACGTAGCCCAGGATCCTCGGGTGTACAAGCAGTTTCGAAACCCTTCAGGACCTGTCGTGGACCTGCCAGCCACTGGCCAGCTGGAGCCTTCAGTAACGTACACCAGCCTGGGGCAGGAGACAGAAGAGGAGCCTCACGTCAGAGTTGCTTAAACCCAGGGCCGCTGGTCACATGCTGATGATTCAGTGGAGCTTGTATATCCATTATCTCTGTATTGTACATAGAGAAAGGTATTTACCAGGTGCAGTTACACCGGTGAGCTGCAAGGTAGCAAATAAGGAAAGCTCATAAAAATACCAATTAATTATTCCAGGGTGTTCATTGCAAGGAGATGCCAGTCCCTTGTTTATGATGTGAACAGCACGTTTGCCATACAAACTGCTGTATCTGAATCAGTTAATGTCAAACTACCTGTGAAAGATATTCAATATAGAAGCTGAAATTACAAGAAGAAATTCATGGAAGGGTGTATTTGGACCCCAGTGAGAGTTATTATGCCTAATCCACACCAGTTGTGGAAAAGCCACATTTTTACAGCAAATGCACTTGTGCGGTCACTGTTAATTTCTCTCTAAGATTTGTTTGTTTGTACAAAATGATGGATTACTCATGGTAGCAACACCCTGACACATTTTTGCTATCACCTTGGATTTGGCGAGGGAAAGACAATAAATTCATCTGTGCTATCTAGTTGCCCTTTCTAGGTAATCTGTGCCATGAATCCAGAGGAGGGACAACTTACAATATCCGTCTCTATTCTAGGAATAGGTATAAGGTGAGCATTTTAGCCTTTCTATATTTGCAGAAGAGAAGTACTCTAGCATTGACCTCTCTATGATCCATGGCAGATTTCTTAGTGGCTGAGGTTCTGCATCAGGTGACAGGGAGTTAATTTCTCTGTAGTCGTGACTAACACAGATTTCTTACTTTTTAAATTTTAATCTGTAAAAAGAAAAATGCATTTTCTAGTTTCCTATGTATTGTATCTCTCCATGGTAAGATGACATATCGTGTGGATCAGGGCACTTATTTTAGATACTCAGTGCATCAAGGGCGCCTTCTGCTGTTCCAGTTTGCTTAGACTCCTGTGGTTCATTGTTCTAACAATAGCTATTTAGAAATGTGCCAGTTTTTCACCAAAACCCACAAATTGTAAAAATCAGGAAGATTATGTGAGGAATTCAGGAATAGGAAGACTGGACCGTCTGCTGGTTTAGCTGCAGTAGCACAAAGGCATTCATAGCAGGCAGGGTGTAGCTAATTATCTTCCCTTACCTGCTGAACTAGCAGGAGAATTCAGACGTTTTCTTATGTTCCTGAGAATACACGAAAGTGTAAGGGTGCACTCTGCAATTTCACTCCTGCTCCAGGAGCCTTATCAGAAGGGGGAAAATCTTAGCTGTAGCCATGAGAGTCCACATCTGCCTGTATGTTTGCTCTTATGAGAGCACAATAAAAGATAATAATTACTTCAACACCCATCACCTATTTTTAATGTAAAGTTAAGGAAGGGAGATGGTTTTATGCTTCATACATAGGAAAGGGATCCAGGATAGCTTGGTTTTATTCACAGATTTGCCGCATCTCTGCATCATCTTGAGCATGGCCTACCTTCTGTGTGGCTGCCTTTCCCAATCTATATGTAAGGGAATAATGATATTTTACCTACCTCACAGGGGTACTATGGGACCAAGTTACTTAAAACATTTCAGGATCTTTAGAAGAAAGGTATTTAAGAATTATGCAGTAGTGCTGTAAAAGTGTACATATATTCATTTTATTTGAAAATGGGTTTTACAGCTGGGGTGATGAACATTTTGCTTGAGGGCGTATAAAATGAATTTGGATTGAATGACATTCTGCTGGAGAAGTCTGTCTAAAGTGAAAATGTGGGTCTTCATGTTTGAAAAATACAACTTTCCTCTTTCTATTTCAAAAAGAAAAAAAAAAATTCTGTACTCTGGAGATTGGAAAGGCCACAGTTCAACCAAGCAGGATGAATTTCTGCCGAGGTAACATCCATCTTTTATCATCCTGTTCTGCTTTAACATGGAAGGGACTTCCCTGCAGCAGACTGGGATAAGTATCTATATAAATATACGTGAAGTGACAAATACCAAAATGCTGCTGAACAGCAGACATATGTTGTATCTTACTCGTGCTGTGGCTGAGATGAAGAAGCGATTTCTGTCCCATTGTGCTTAGGCTCCCAGCCAGGCACCCACTGCAGCTGAGAGAAGGGTCTGCAGCATTGTCAAACCATGCACGAAACCATTCTAAAATCTTCAGTTAAGATTCCCTGGTTTTAGAATTGTAACAAATTTAGGATTTTTTTATTGCCTTCTGTTTTTTTTTTTTTTATAATCTTCTTTAGCAGTCAAATTACTGAGCTTTTCTCCTAAGCCACTGAAGATTAAAAAAAAAAAAAAAAAGGGATTTGAACAGACAAACAGAGTCCATTTTCTGGAAGTGTTAGGGAAATTCCAAACGCTACAACATTCATGGTGGTTTGAAAAAAAAAAAATAATAATAATAATAATAACAAAAGACCTCCCACACTCAAGAATGATCACCTGGTACTTCGGGTCTGGAAGGCGGGGAGGGTGGAGGTCCAGGTGGGAAGAACATGGTGGGGTGAAGCCCTCATGCGCAGAGGGCCAGCAAGCATCCTGGTTTCAGCCCAGGCAGGTTTCACAGCTCTCCAGGAGCAGGGGCTCTGGTGCCAAGCACCACGGCTCTGTCAGGTGCCAGGAGGCACTGTCATCTTGGTCTTTTTGCTACCTTTTATACCAATTAAATACCTTTCTCTGAATATTAGTCCCCACATTGGTCTTGAGACCTTTGAGGATGGTGTGCGTATTTGTTCTATGTTTACAATCCCTATGTTTTGCATAACTGTTTTGGTTTATTTCACTATTAGTATTTATTTTCAAGCCAAATGTTTGTAGTCCTTCTGCCTCCCTCTCTTCATTTTTCTGCCACTAACTTGTAGTTGTTTGTTGGAGTCTTCTCAAAAAGAGCTGGGCAGAAGGCATGTCCTGGGCAGTTTGCTGGGCTGAGAGAGATACATGCAAGAGTTTGCAAACCATGGGTGTCCGGGACATGCCATGTAGCGATTTTTAGAGGCTATTTTAAAAGGTTCTGTTGTTCGGAAATAAGGTGTGAATGTTTGGGTGTGCACTCAGTGCCCAGCCACCATCCCTTGTGCTATTTGCACAGGAGTTTCATGTGCAAAGTAGGTCTGCTTTACCTTCTGCATCTCCCATTAATAAGAGGTGGGAACTTCAATTAGCACCAGTATGCTAGCGCTGGACGGACCTGAAAGGAAGACAGTAGTATAGCTTTACAAGTATGGACTGAAAAGCTGAGGTCTAGTGAAGGAAAACATGACTTCTACCTGCTTGTTTCCTGCAGTTCAAGACCTCAGTACGCACCAGCAGATGTTCAGCTATCTAGCTGGCAGCTACTCTCCATGTTGCATTAGGATGTCACTAGTTCTGTGTAGATCCTTGCCTGAACAGACTGAAACCCTGTTTGTACTGCTGGCACTGAGCAGCCCTTAGCAAGACTGATGTAATTTTCTGCTACTGGATGAAAACCTTCACTGGAAGACAGACTTTGTCTTTGTTCCAGCTATAAACTTTCAAAACAACACAACGAAAGACCAAGCAATTGAAAATTTTGCACCACTGTGTCATATGAAAAAGTTTCAATGTATAGTGTAGAGATTGCTAACTTGTGCTATTAACATTTTGACAAGCGTGTAGTATTGTTTTCTTTTTTAAAAAACCACTTAGTATTCCTGAGCTAGCTACGAATATAAATTTTACCCCATGGGTAGGATTTTACTGTTAAATGCCATAATAAAGCACACTAATCATGACACCGCAGATGGAAACATGAACCAAAACCAAGCAAACAGAATCCCAACCCCAAATCCTGCATCAAAAAGCTGAACGAACCTTTCTTCATTTTGATATTTGCATGCTCCTATATGGACTGGCTGTGGCAATGTAATGCCTGTATAATGTTTTCAAATAAAAAAAAAAAAAAAAACCTGCTTTATGAAAGCAGAGTTAGTCGTTTCCTTGTCTGCTTCCTTACTGGTTTCTTAGCCTCAAATGATTTTTCTGAAGTATAAATTTTGACCACAGGGCATAATTTTTGGATGTGCTGAGGGCTTCTTTCCTTTGAGAAGTGGTTGAGCTACAGCTCTTTCCAAGGGAACAATTCAGGTGCCTACAAATAGGCACCTCAGGTATCCTACCTGGCCCCCAGGTTCTGCTCCAGAAGGATACAGGGTCTCCTACAGGGTCTCCTGTGCACCCTCTCTCTCACATGCTGCATTGCAAAGCCAGCAAGATGCTGGTTTATGTCTGATTCTCCAGTGTGAATGTTTCCTAAGTCACCAAGAGCTCCAGAAGCTGAGTTACTGTGCATGGCTTTATCATGCTAACAGTTGATCTGTACTTGCCTCCAATGCTGGTCAAGAGTCTCTCAAGCATTACGAAAATCTCCTTTTTTTGCCTGGCTAGAATTCAGCCTGAGTGTTTGAGTCCTACCAGTAGTAGTTACTTGGAATTACTCCATAAATTGATTATGAATAGGTATAAACAGACTTTTTTTGCTCAACAAATGTGTTTCCACACTACAGAATGCTCCATCACCTTAAAACCACCAGACCAGTTTGGTTTCGTTTGTTTAGCACCAGCTCTCCAAAATACTGCAAATCTGAAAGGCGCCTGCTCAACAACACTATGCAATAGCATACGATTCAGGAAGCAATATTTTTACAGGGATGAAAGTTATTGTATTAAGTCTGCTTCACAATTTAAGGCAAAAGATATGCAAAAACTTTATGAAAGGGCCCATTGTTGTTTGGGCAACCACAGATCTCTTGCCACAGCAGTTGGGTACCAAACACTAACAGCACAGCAGTGTTGGTGACGTTGGAGTAAGAGCATTGGAAATGTCATCCTGTCTGAAGTTCAGGGTCATGCACTGCTGTACTTACTAATAAAAATTTCTGCTGTATTGAGGAAGCTCATTCCATTGGGCTGGGATCACTAATTAGTCACAGACTGGCTGTGAGCCATGATTGTGAGACCAAAAAAAAAAAAAAAAAGGCAACACACAAATTGACTACAAAATCCAATTGTAAGCCCCAGATATTGCAGCTCTGTTGCAGTTGGGATTTCCGTTTCGCTGCGTGGCCCACATTGTCTCTGCAGGCCACATTTCTTGCTGGGTGGCGCAAAGCAGCATCCACAGCCTCAGAAAACACCACAGGAGGATTATGGTTCCATTAGGACTCTCCCCTGGGTGCAGGGAGGTGTTGTTGATCTGCTTCTCACCAGATTCCCTTAGGCATGTAGGATTCCCCGCTGCTGTAAAAGTAACTACAGGTAGGAAGTAAAATCTGGCTCAAAGGAAACAATGAGGCTTTCAGTAGAAAGTCAGCAAGCACCACTCTGTGCAGTCCTTTCTGTTGTAAAAGAATAAAGTTGACATTATTTGGCAGCATTTTTTTTTGCTCAAGAATTTCCATTTTTAATTCAAAATTATGCACTGGTATTCATAAAATGAGAATCTGGCCCTTTATGGATAGTCTGGAGTTGAGGAATCTCTTTGAAGAATATAGGTTTTGCCAATCCCATATACTAGACAAACATTTTTAAATTGAGACTAGGTGAAGCTGATTTTATTGGATTTATAAATTTTGTTCTACTTTAGATGATCATTTATAACATTGAACCATTGTTGACTTTTCTGTGACTTCTGATTATGCACAATGCCCTCAGGCAATTGCCTAGTGCTACCCTGATCTTAATAATACATCATTAATTCCTCACTGTCAAATACATTATTTATACTAACGGGTGCATTTTATTCACCATGTCTTGATAACAGTGGACTCATCCAATTTTAATATAACTGCAAAGTTGTATGAAATCTTCCCACCCTCCTATGATTCTGTGTGAAATATACATACATTATTCTCAACAGCAAAGTATTGGGTTACCATGAATAAATGCATGACTTTTTTATACGAGTCCTTGCCAATGAAGAGAGAGATAATGAACATGTGCTGAGTTTACATGATCATTGAGCACTGAAATGCTAAGCAATTCAACAACGATGCTAGAGACACTTTGCATACAGAATAGTAACTCTGATCGTTGCTAGGCTTGAGTCTTTACAGGTGCAGGATGCCTGCAAGCCTGTGGATCAACATTATGCGAGGTCATGCATATTTAACTTCATGCTGCCTATAGTAGCCAGCTTTGCAGAAGTCTGGCTTTTTGCCGCATTCATGGCAAAGGAGCAATCAGCATGTGAATATTTTTTAAATGACTGCTTGCCTAAATGAAATTCCTGAGTTAGAAGGAGGAATGGACTGGACTAATCACAACAATATTGAGAACAGTCTTATTATGTGACTCCCTGTGAGCTTTTGCTCAAATTATCTAATGTAGTTCTTGGCATTAAACATATTTGCAGATGCTAAATAGGTCACACACATATGCAACCATCGGAATGGATTTCATGAGCCTTTGTCCCCAGATGTCTTCTGTAGGTATACACTTCAATGAAAACAAAAGGAGAGTACCCACAAAGCAGGATGACAAATTTGTTCACATTAAACAGCTGCCATTCAGATTTGCCCCAGTCAGCCTCCCTTCAGCAGGATGCAGTTAACAACCACCTTGACGAGGAGCATTGGAGTTGCAGGATGTGCACCATGGCGTAGCCTTGGGGACACCGCTTCCCACAGTACAGAGGGCACCCCAGCAGGCAAGGAACATGGGAAAATACACAGAATAATAGCCTTTATTACAGTCTTGATCTCTAATACAACATAACAAAAAAGGAATAAGTTTTTTAAGTGAACAGGCATGTATTGAGAAAAAGGATACCGCGTCGTTCCCCAAATTAAAATACTCCCTGAACACCATCCTGCTATATGCTATTCAGCCAATGGTATACCGATATGATATGCAACCAGTCATTAAAGATTTGGAAAAAACAGATCTTAGAAAATGTATTTTTGCCTGCCATGTGACTTACAGAGAAGGGTGAAAACTCTTATTTGCTAAGGCTGTCTCTGGTTTTGAAATTAAGAGGGGTGGAGGGTGAAGGCTGAGCCACAGATATTCCTGAAGTCACTGAATACTGCAAGTCAGTAACAAAAAAGCCATATTACATTTCAGCCTGTGAAGCAGCATATAGGTTGAGTGAGTGATGGTGACCTGTAGCATCTCTTCTTGGTTGAAAAGAGAAACAGACATAAAAAACAAAGTGCTTCCCTCACTTCTAATGACTTTAATTAATTACAGGTGTAACAGGTGACAATCCATTGACATACATAGAGACCGGCTTTATCTTCCCTGTTCTTCTCTCCTGCAGCCCATGTTTTCTTCTGCACCTGGATGTACCAAGGAAAGGCTTAATTCCATTTTTTTTTTTTATAGGAAAGGAAAAAAATGAAAAAATAAAAGGCTCGTTCAAGGTATAGCTCCTGATTTCTCCTTCTGCTTGTACAGATGCCTCCTTTGGGCTGTGTTTGGTGCAAACATGAGCTGTGGCTGAACTGGCATTTGTCATCACAGGCTGTGAGAAGGGCTGTGAGTGCTCAGCCCCCAAACCTAGGCCTTCACTTGCACTGCAGACCTCACTCCATGAGAGAGGATGGAGATGTAGCTCCAGCTCAGCTTTTTTCCTGTATTTCCTTTGTTTACATGATCACCTTGGTCATGTAAACTCAGCACATGTTCTCATTGTTTCCCAGGTGCTGTTGGGGAAGCATGTGTGCTGAAGACAGCACAAGAAAGCTTGTGCTGTTGCAGCTCCTAGAGTTCAGATTTTGTGGATACTTGTAGGGCCATGCTCTGCAGAGCCAGCAGTCTGGCACATTCCACGGGTTTACTTTATTGAGAATTACTGCCGTAAACTGCTGAGCTAAAGAAAGGAATTGCAGCAGCTGCAGTAGCAGTGGCTTGCCTCCACTACTGTAGAAAGGGAAACGCTGCTACCAGCTACAGCACAGGTATTGTATTATGACAAGGGAATACTTATAGACTTTGTTCTGAATGTGCATCATGAAATGTCTGGGAGAGGTGATTTTCATTAAAGAATATACCACAGCTCTCCCATTTTAATTTATACACTTTCCTTATGCATTTACCTTTTTTTTTTTTTTTTTTGCCTACACATGGCACCAAGAGACCTTTTCCACCTCAGTGTCTGAGACTTGAATTAAAAAGCTGACACATGAAGTCAAGAAAAAGCTTTGGCAGCACAAGCCACCCAAAGCCCAGTCCTGGGCCTAGCTCACACAGTGGGTGCTGAAGGCAAGCTGGCGGCCCAGTGTGGGCTCCTGCAGCACCCTGCGGTCAAGGTGGGCCTGGAGACTGCTAACTCCACACCTCCATGTGTGCTCCAGGCTGCTGCTGGCCTGGACCCCTCGCTGAACAGCTTCATGGCCCCTCCAGGGGCAGCTCATGAGAAAGCAATGTATACCTCACTTGATCATTTGGTGATTCATGCCGATGGGCTTCTAAACCTTCCCCTCACACCGAAGGCCTAGCCAGCTGTGTCTCCCTGCAGTCAGGATGGAAATAAAAATGAGCTGTGTTTGTAGGTGGTTCCTCCCTGCGAGCTGCATCATGAAGTGTTTGTGCTGGATGTGCGCAAACCCAAAGCAGAAACTGCCAAAGCCCAGCACCAGCCCCTTCCAGACATACAGGAGAGAAGAAAAATTCCTCAAACAAGGATGCTACTACGGGAAGGTACTTTGCTCTTCTTATCAGACAAGGGATTCATGTTGCCTTGCTTGTTTTGTTTTCTCCTACCACCCATAAATGACTTTTAAAAATGTAAGTTAATAAAATGAAGGAAAATTTTTGCTGTGTTGGATGTTTGTATTGTGGGGTGATTACATCTCTGTGATCATGAGAGATGATCTGTATGCCTGAGAAGAGGGGAAATAACCACCCTTGTCTGTTTTTCTTTATTTTACTGTGTTGTTATTGGCTGTCGTCTTGCTTTTCTTTGCAGAAGCTGAATGGCAACTACTAAGTATTTATATTTGAGGCTCCTTTAGAGGAGCATCTGGAGTTTGCCTGTGACAGCTTAATCTAATGAGAAGTGCCAGGCACTTTTTGTTATTTCAAAATATTTTATTTGGAAGAATTTTAAGACTTTTTAAATACCTCAATCTGATTATATCAACATTTCTGGTCCAAAGCAACTCCCAGATTTTATGTTCAACACTTCCCCTCCTCTTTGCTTCCTACTTGGCTTGCAACAGGCCTAAGAAAAAAAAAAAAAAAAAAAAAAGGTTNGCAAAAAAAAAAAAAAAAAAAAAAAAATGGTGTCACCTTTGTTCACGGCTCATCCTGCAAGGAGAAAAGATGAAGGGAGAGAGATAAAGGGAGGAAAACCATTGGGACTCTGGGCTCTTGTGTGACGGTTTCACCTCTGAAAATATGTTTTCATGAAGCAGCAACAGCCATGGCCTCTGGACTCTTCCTCTCCCGTGCCTAGAGATGTGCCAGCATCTTTGATAGAAGAGTCGAAGGGGTCCATTTTGATACACAGGTATGATAAAGAGAGGAAATAAAAAAATATATATATGAGATCACACTGAACAGGAGCTTACAACCATTAACCAAGAATCATTTCAATCTCTAATTGTCACTAATGCATTTTGAAAAAATAACACAGCTAAAGGGCTGTGATTTCCATGAACAATCCCCAAATGGAAGATGTTTACGAGGGAATATACTGCAGTACTGCAGTAGACTGCAGTAGCACCTACTGAGGATGAAAGCACTTCTTCCATAGAAGGTAATTCACTTCTGAGGCAAGGGTATTTTTCCACAGCCCCACAGAACAAATCTTTCTCTAAGAGCCTTTCACTTTCAGTTGATGACCTGAATGCAACCAGTTGCTTGGGCTTTGTATATACAAAGGTGATTTTCACATTATCAGTTTAATACACAACTATTTGTATTTCTTAGATATGAGCAAAAATAATTTTCAGCCTGCTGAGGATGTGGCAGGTGATGCTAGCTTGAATGCTAAGGATATTTTCGCTATCCAGTAGCATTTCAAGAGAAAGACTGTTTTCTTTGTTTCTTGTGGAGTCTGAGGCTTTGTCTTAGTCACATGGAGAAACCTGGTACTTACAATTAGACCTGAATGCTTCCGCTATGCCTGCAGAGCTGTGTGTTAAAGCCTGTGTACACAACTACATATACCTAGTGTTGCTCCATGTATCTGGTGGGTATACCCATTTTGCCTTCATACTTTCTTTTTGCTGAGACAACTGATTAGTGCTAATCCAGAGCAATGGCAGACACGGGTGTTTTTTCTTTGTCATGCCATGGCAATTAATTACAGACAGTATCATGATTCAGCATCCAAAATTTTCAGATGTTTACCTCTGTGCTTGGGATATACTTAACAGTCCTATACATCTGAAAAACTCTTAAAGGACATAATTGAAAATGATAAATTGAATAAGTACTTGAAATACGCTTTTTTGTCCCTCCAGTTTTATGGGGCTTAGCTCTTAAAATTCGCATGTGTTGCTGTGTTTAAAACTAATGCTATAAGTGCTAAATTGCTCTTACTGAGGTTTCCTGGAGGTGTTCCACATTTACACCCGTTTCTCCAATGAAGTGCAGAAATGCTTTATGTATTGCATTTAACATAGCAGCAGCCTAATAGATTTTGTATTTAAGCAGAAGAGAGAACTGCTAAAAAAAAAAAAAAAAAAAAAAAAAAAAAAAAGAAA
>VXAV01001817.1:261882-317570 GCA_013399715.1 Alectura lathami
GCAAGGACTTCTTTGGTGGATGGTTGCTGTAGGTTGTGTTAACCCGTGTATCCCGCCTTCAAACATGAGGGAGCTTAAGACTCAAACTGACAAATGTATGTCTTGCACATGCTTTGTTATGTGTTAAGGATTTGCAAAAATGCTGAGGTTTTGAGATGACCGTGGGGTGGCTTCAAGACCTTTTGTCTGCTGGTGCTCCAGAAGTAGGACACCAGTGCAATCCTGGGCAATGCATCCATGGGAGTTAACCACGCCAGCTTGGAGGGTTCCGGCTGGAATAAGATCACAACAACTTGCTAACTTTCCTTTTTGCTGAAAATTCAAGGATAAAAGGAAAAATCGCAAAACAGTCCCATCAACTAAATCAATGTTTTCTGAATGGAGAAGTTCAGACCAATGCTATGGAGGGACTGGACAGGCAATAAAGAGGGTAAACAGTAAAGACCGGGTCTTCTTTTAAAGGATATTAATGCATTTGTGCATTTGTGTGTGTACATTTCCAAACATTAAAATCAAATGTAGAAGAATGAAAACACTAAAAAAAAATTAAAACATTACAAAAAATCTGAAATAGCCAGAGTCAGAAGAGCGGAATGATAGACTACCACCATCCATTCACAGCAAATTTCACCTCAAATATCACTGAGGGGAGAAAAACACCCCAGGATTGTTTTTATCAACTGCATTGTTTATGAAAAAGGGTGGAATGGTAGCTATGTGTTTTAGAGTTGGCCAAATCTTAAAATAGTTTTATCCCATTTAGTTTGTCTTTCCTTGGAAGCAGAGGATACACACCACTGACAAAGCAATGAACTTGCTGGTCGCTTTGGACAAGGGGAGGATATGGCAAGCAATAGCTGTTGCTATTCCCAAGGCTCATCAGGATCCAATTCAGTTTAAATTAAGGCGTGGGAGGACCAAGAATAAGGCTGTGGTTAACCTCTTGTGTTGGGGGATGCAGATGTCGGGCTCGGAGCATCACTACAGAACTGGAGGGAGCATCTTTGTGAATAGCTGATCCTGGGGTAAAGTGGAGCTTAACAGTACTTCCCATGTGCATGAACGGGAGACGTGGTTCATATTTACAAATTCCTATAAAAGTCATGTTCTTGGATTGCTGAGCAGTGTCTCACAACATCATGTGTGCATAGGGAAGCTAATGTACAAAGGAGGGATAATATTCGCTATTGCATCTTGACTGTTTTTATAATATCACTGAAATGCCAGTACTTGCTGTGCTTTCTAAATGTTGATCCAATTTATGAGAGTTTTACAGAAAGTGTGTGGGTGGCTGATCAGTATGGGTTTTTTGTTGTTTTATGTGAAACGTTGCTGTCATTTACCAGAGGGAAAAGAGTGATCCCTTGTGTTTCTACTTCATTTGTGTATTTTTTTTTTCCAAACAAACAAGCATGTAAGTTGAGAAGGGAAGGATATAGGCTGTCTAGTATACTGCTGCTTACTGTGGCTTATTTAAACCTATCCTACGCAGATGCTAGCAGAAAAATACTAACATCTAAGTTTCTTCATTGATTTGCTTGTAAACTAAACTAAGGGCTCAGGCTAGTTTTTAGTACCACAAAACATTATAAGTAACAGGATGCACTGGGTGACTCAGAGCAACTGGAGATTCAGGCTCTCATGCAGACATGTGCTTAACTATACACTTTTGGTTAAGCCTGAGACCTATCCAGCCTCTAATTAGCAAGCCCTTAAGCATGTCAATGGTCTCAGAAACTCAGATAGCCTTCTCTCCCATTGCCCCTAATAATAACATCTAATTAGGTACAGTGCTGCTCATAAAGCTTTTTGCTCTCTGAACTCTGAGAGGAGAGACCTGCCCCAGAGGGACTCTGGATTTGAAGGCAGAAATTTGCAGTTGGAGGTACCGCTGCCAGAGTTGCATCTCCGCACAGGCTTGGCCATGGTTCCTCATCGTCAGAGGAATGCAGATTGTTTGCACCTCACCCCTGAGTCTGCCATTTCTAGTCCCTCATACAGTGTCTCAAATATGGCTGCAATTTGCACAGCCAGGACTCATCCAGACTCTTGCACATTGCACCATGGTAGGAACCATGTCGGCATCCTCCAAGAGGTCCAACGAGCAACTTAGGTAAAGGAGGTGTATTTGAAAAATGAACACTGAGAAACCAGGCTGACGGAGAAAAACACCACAGCCTTTGGTGTCCACCAGCCTGTTCTGTTTGCGTTACAGGACAGCAATGACAAACCTTTTGATGTTTGATGCCAAACTAATTTAAAAGACTTTGCAACTTAGTGTCAGCTCAAATCTCTGTCACTGGCGCCAGTGCCAAACCTGGTAGTGAATCATCACGCCACGAGGGTATTGCTTCTGAAGTGATGCTTCTGCTCCATCGCCTGCAGCACGACATTCAGAGGAGGCCAGCTTTAACCTAATCCTGTTCTCTCCTCAAGGAGACCTCTGAAGGAAATTGAAGGTACACTTATACAATCACGTTTTCCATCCTGTTTTCAAATAATCAGTACTGCATGTGTGCCAGCTGCAGAAACACCACGACTGTAGCTCCTAGAATGTGAAGAAGTTTAGAATATAAGAAGTCGGTACCAGCAAATGCTGCATGACAGAATTTCATAGAAGAGGAATTTGTAACGCATTCTCTACTAATACAGAAAACAGCACAGAACAGAATAAAAGGAAAAGTAGATGTAAGGAACTAGTAATTTTCTCATAGCCATGTCTTCTTTTTAATTGCAATGTGTTTGGCAACCTGTGAATACTGCTAAGCAGTGGATGAAAATACAGAGGAATAATTGTTCAGCATGTGAAGTAAAATCTGTCTTATCAATTGTACTTAGCTGACAGCAGCTCAGGTTACTCTCTGTTACATATGGAAGAACTTTTTCCCCACAGTGTGTGTGAGGATGGTAAATGCTCTTCTTTGGACCCACCAGCAGACCCAGCCATCATGTGTACAGAGAGCAGGATGTGGATCCACTTGCAAAACTATGGAAGAAAAGGTTCCTGGGCAGTTTGATCTAGTGAGCTAGTGGTTGGCAGCCCTGTCCATGGGAGGGGGCTTGGAACTAGATGATCTTTGAGGTCCCTTCCAACCCAAGCCAGACTATGACTCTATGATCTGCTGGCTTATTTTCACTTCTCTGTAGCAATATCTTTGCTCACAGAAGTATATTCTGAAAGCTTACTCTTTTTGGAAATTGCAAAGGTCTCATCAGGTACCCAGTGATAGCTATGCCAGTTCTATTTGTCCCAGCTGCTTATTTCCTAACCGTGCTGTTGGTCCAGGTGCGTGAAACCAGAAAGGTTTTGCACAAACCACAGCAAATTAGTGAGAAGCGAGTTCACAATCAAGCATCCTCTTCTAGGCTATGACAAAGAGGCAACAAACAGTTTTATGGAATGGAGGAGAATTTCTGTCATTAAAATAAAAAACTATGCATTTCCCATGATTTATTGTGTGGTAGATCCGCAAACAGAACTTCTCAGAGCCTGAAATCCTGCTTTTGTTCCAACCAGTAAGGCTGGGTATCTGTTCACATTGCCTGATCTAAATTATGTCTAACTGGGCATTGGACTTCAATGAAAAATCTACTCTTACATAAAGATGTATGATCTGCTTAATGTGTGACAAAGAGAAGAATCTTTGTCAGTAACAAGCTGATATCCAGTCCTAGCTTACATTAAATCTGCTTCCCACCCCACTTCTTCCACTTCTGTTTATTCTCACTCAGAAAGGAAATAGAAAAGAAATCAGAAGAACTTTCTGAAGAGGACCCTCTGAACCAGGCAAGTGCTCACCATTAGCACTGGAGAACAACATTTATAACACTGTAGACTTCTGGAGGGATAGCTTTTAACTCCCTGACCCTCTCTCATTGTCGAGTTTCTTCTCTACACAGGAGATTGGGACTATGTGTTATGTAAGGTGTTGATTTCATCTGTAAGTCATGACTTGAGATTCAACGTGTTTGTAAGATAGAATTGCATTTTTATTACGACTTTAAGCATGTGTACAGATAAGTCTTCTTTTCTGTTACTTCGTTTTTAACTTTCACAGATTGTTAAGGAAACTGCTTCTCTTCATTGGGAAGAAAACATTGCTTTAATTGCTCGGACACAAGCAACAAGCCTAGATTCCATGCATTGATTTTTGTCTAAGTACTCTACCTGCTTTGTGAACTTGCTGGGCATGCTATTCATTTCTTTAACCCAAATAAATTCCTTTTCAAGAAGGGTTCTCATTTTACCACGTTACAGGTTAAATATTATTTTTGTACTTTGAGAAACTGAAAAAGAACGACTCTTAAACAGGTGCTAGATGTCTGGACTTTAAAATTAGACTCATTTTTACTGAAGGCTTGCATGTTGCATTGGGTAGATGGAAAATCTGATTCTAGAAAATGGACTGTTTATAGCAGTGTGTATGTAATCTAGAAACCTATAACAAAGTCTGTCTAGATTACAGCCAACTTCAGGACACTGGAACTTTATGCTGAAATACTTTGAAATCTCATTTGAGTACAGATCTGGCTCCATTCCATTGTTTCAACTGATGCAAAATCAGAAGGGAAACACTTTCCATTACACTAACGTTCCTAGATATTAGGCTAAACCTGTCAGCAGGCATTGTAGGAATGTTACTGTTCATATTATGCACCTATTAGGCACAATCTAGCAGCATTACAGAAGTTTTCCCGGTAACAGTGCAAATATCACTATAGGAAATGTTATTTTTAGTTTCATTCTCAAACTGTTGTAAATCATTTTATTCAGAATATCTGAATAAAAGATGATTGAGTTTAAAAGCTCTGTGGTTCATACTCTATTGTTGCTCCTAAAACATCTGAATCAGAGATATGTGTGGAAAGTAATATTCGGAGTCATATACCATTGCAGGCACTCATTCCTAAATCATCTATAGATTTTCCCATTGCCAGGTAGCTTCAGTTTGTGTTTTTCTTAGGGAAGGATAAACGTGGTGGCATGGGGCTTATCTCCTGGTGACTGAGAGGGTCAAGAGAACCTTTGAACTCAAAGTTCAAGATTTTGGACAACTCCTGCTTGCTGGTGTCACGGTCTCTGTGCGTTACGTTGAACGTGTTCCCACACGAGTATCTCCTTGTGAGACACAGCCAGCTTAGTTAGCACAACCCATGCTAGTTCATCCCGGTGCCTGGCTATCACAATGACATGAAATAATAATTTATTGACAGATGTAAATTGCTGATGGCTGATCTGCTTCAGGTTGCAGCAATGACAACATTTCTGCCATGCTGGATCAAACTCTTGGAAGTGCTGAGACTTTGCTCTAAGCACTGGCAAGAATTTAGTGAGGGTAGAAAAAAAGAGTAATCAGCTTTCTGGCTGCTATGTCTCGTCACTTTAAGGGAAGAATTTTGACGAGAATGTGATCTCTGCTCAAAACATCATGATATTTTGCCTGTCAGATCTGCCCCTTGTACAATGGATCCAACATTCTTGCTACGATGATACGAGGATTTAATCTTCTCCCAGAAAAACGGTAATTTTATTTCAAGGTGTTCTTTCAACATCCTTCTTGATTTTTCTGTGGTTCATAGACAAATGCAAAGTCCTTCTATTCATGTTCCTTGTTATAGGAATGCTGAGCACTACTTGTGTTTTGGTGACATCTTCTGGATAAGGTTGCCACTGGAAGGAGTAATTAAAATACATCATTACTAGCCTTCTTTGTGCTTGTTTCCAACCCACTTTGGAAAAGTCACACATCTACCTTGTTCCAGTGATTTGCATCCTATTTGAAGTTTAGTAACGACTTTGAGACTCGGAAATGAAAGATGAAAGCGGAGTGTATTATAAACGCCAACAGAAGCTGCTTACATGATTCTTCATACAGATGCACTGAGATCATTTGTCTTGAACTTGGACAATAGATTTTTTTATTTACATTTATGCATCTCACTATTTTTCTTCCTAAGACAGGTCTGCACTGTGCTTACTGTTGTCTAGGCTAATCAGAGAAAAAGAAAGGCTTTCCTTGGTTAGAGCAAAACCACCCAGAGCCAAGTTTCCTACCTTCAGCAGCAGACACATAGAGGAGATGCAAGGTAAGCCAGGACCAATAATTCCCAGAACATATTTCTTGGCACAGGCAGAAATGCTGTGTGGGGACTTTGAGATAGAGGTGGCAACTTGTATATAGCAGGTCATGATGGATTTTTCTTCAGTCAGTATTTCCAGGTGCTTTCCTGAGCGCAAAGAAGCTTTTGAGCATCCACAGTGCCACTCAACAAATCTATCATCTTGTTGTGTGGGGATTAAACACTTCTTTTTGAACGACACGTGTTAGTGTCACTTGATGCCCCATTTGCTTGTATTGTAAAGGACAGCAAATATCCCTATTCGTTTCTTTTACAATACTTGCAATTTTATAGACAAGAGCTCTCTCTTTCTCTCTCCTTCCTTTACTGTACCATCTTTGAGAACTTCCCACAGCACTCAGAGTACAGACGCACCCAGCATCCCAGCTGTATGTTTGGGCCTGCATCCTGTTCCAGATAACTCAGTAACTCTGTCTATTCTTCTTTTCTTTCTTTTACTACTGAGCTGATATTTCTGTTGGAAGTGGCTGTTTTGCACTGCGGGTGATACTGGGTGCTTTTAACGACACACGGAGCACAGTGCAAATCCTCGTTGTCATTACCTAGGAGAAATGTGTTCGAACAAGAGCACCTCTAGTCTTCAGTGGGAGGGAAGCATAACTCTACGGACACAAGAAAGGCAATTAATTTTGATTTGGAAAAGGAGTTACTGAAACCATGTTCCTGTCACAAAAGGTTAGCGTGGACAGTGGTTTAATAGGGTTGTAAGAATGGGAGATATATCAATATTTTTAAAAGTTTTATCATTATTCTCACTTTCTTTTAAAGTAGAATAAGTTTAGGGCACAGGGTGACAACCATTAGGTCTCAGTATTTTCCTCTTCCCAGTACTGACTAATTCACAATGCTAACAAGGTAGATCTGGTCTGGATCATGCCAAGCAGCCATCTAAATAAAGCCAGAAGCAAAATGAGGCACTACAGTAAGAGCCACCTGGCTGAGAGAGTGGACGCAAGTTGACGTCGGAGCAGGAGGCATTCAAGCGAGAAGAACCTCTGCTCATCACACGTCACCTTGAGCACTGCTCAACAGCTGTCTGCCAACATCTGCAGCCGTGTCGTGAATTTGTCAGCCAGCTACAGCACTGAAGAGAAGAATTCCCACGCTCCACCCAGCAGCAGTTGTTGCAGGTATCATACAGCTACTACAGCTCGTTGGACACAAGGTCCAACCTTCTCATCCCTGTTGTAATGAAATTTGGCAACTTCTGCCATTCTCAGGGAGACAAAGTACAACACCCAGAAGGCTGCTCTGTTAAAAGTCCCGTAACTTGATAAGCTTCTGGTCAAATAATTTAATGATTTTCTTTCAGGAAGATGGATGGCTCTTCCCCAAATGGCTCAGTACCACTTCCTTCCCTTGGCCTCGTGTGCTCTGGAGCGCTTGCTTTTCTGAGGCCTGATAGTGACATTTCAAATTTAATCATCATTTAAAGTCCCAGCAGGAACCAATTTCAAATCAAATCTAAATCAAGGGAAATAAGTAGGCTTATTCCACAGGTGAACTTGCCCTGATCTATTTCATGCCCTTCAGATGTCAAAAAAGTCCCAGAAATTTTAAAGTGGATGTTGAGGAATATGCAGTACTTTTATTGTGAGATGTGACCATCTCATGAGTCACAGATCAGCAGCTGGCTTCTTTCTCTTGGATCCTACTAAAAAACATTTGTTTGCTGGGAAGTCAATGGAAGCCTTTCTGTTGATCCTGGAGAAAGGGCTCTTCTGTAGATTCACAATTTCATTAGCATGGCAATGGTTTCATCCACAAGCTCTCCGTGACTGCAGCAGCTTGCTTTCTGCGGGTCAGGATTGCTGTTTGTGCTTGCTCCCGTGCTGTCTGCACAAAAAGTAACAGTGGAGCATGAGGTCAAGTAGATAACCCACTTGTAGGGCACGAATTTGCAGTATCTAACACTGCTTGTCTTATTGAAAAATCAATATCCTATTATTGAAGAGTGCAATTCCTATCATATTTCCTCTGAAGATTCTCATATTTCTCGGAGGAATTCTCATAATCTAACAGTTGTTTTTTCTTTTTCTTATTCTGATTCCACCCTCACTTTCAAAGCTGTCTTTGTGGGCAGCAGGCATGGTCTGGTGCAGGCCATGCCTTTTCACCTACTTATCTAATGCTGTGTGACAGCAAATTATTTCCAGTTTGGGCAATACTTTTCATGAAATATCCTCCATGACAGTCAGTGCAAATTCTCTTTCCACCTAGGCTAGAAAGATTTCAGTGGTTAACACACTAGGCCTGCTCTAAGCATCATTCAGATTCAGCTGCCTGCTCTGCAACAGCTATGGAATTCAACCTTTGTGTTTCTTGTGTATAATAAACAGTTGTATCTCCCTCCTTCTGCTTGTTTACTGCCTTGGCTGTTTGGTTTGTTAGTCACTCAGCTTGGGGGCTGTCTTGGACAGGGCTGAGCTGTGCACTGCTGTTCAGTCCTTTAAAGATAAGGTGCAAAGAACTTACCTTGGAGAAACCTTTGAGCAGCTTTCAGGTGCTGACATTGAAACAAGAAAAAGAATATTAGATATAATCACATAAATAATGCAGAGCAACCCAACATCCAAATGTCCTATGGCTTTTTTGTAGGAACGTAAACATCTTTGTATTTTTTGCCATGAACTTCTAAATCATGTCACAAGTTGGTGGCTTACTTTTTTGAATTAAACTAGTATGCATGCATGGTTGTCATTACATGTATGCACATATGTATGTATTTACATTGTGTATTCATACATAAAACATTTGTAAATATATTCCACTTATATATACACAAAATATTTTTTCCAGAAATTGGAGGTTTGTGCCAGATTTTATTTCTTATTTTCAGTGAACTCTTTGAGATTACCGTATTTAGTGAATCACCTGATTCATCTTTTTGATGTCATGAGTTCTGGTCTTGTGTAGCCTGGTAAATTCATTTAAAAGTATTCCATGGAGACAATTTTCTGGTATCCCAAACATTGTTTCAGCTATGGTGCATTTTTTTTTTCTGAGGTTCTTGCAAATGTTTTAGGTATTGAAGATGTTGCTATAAATTTTCACTGCATACAAGTCCATTAGATGAGCAATGCATGTTATTCTGAAAGATGTACAATTTAAAGAGTACATCAGACTAGCCTTGCTGTAAGGAGCAATTAATTTATCACGTTTTCACATGATAATTTTATCATTCATAAGCTTGTGTGGTAGATTTTGAGGTCTCCAGAGCCTGTGTGCTTTGTGTCAAATATTATTCTGTAAGAATGGCATCATTGTGCAATTCAAAGAGAAATTCATTAGTCTAGCCAAGATGTTTTGCTGAGATTTGCATTTCAATTAGGGAGTGAGGTGAGTAGATTTAAAATTAATGGATTTTAGATGGCTTTTTTGACCATGGATGTTGGGTCCAGAGGGACAGGGCTTAGATACATTTATCAGTTTAAAATTCCTTTCTCTTTTATTTAAAAATGTGGACATTGCCCAGGTAATGTGTATAACTAACGGAGAGCTTAAGACTTCCTGGAAGCTATTAGGAGTGGTAGAGTTCCTCCTGTTAGGGGTGTGATTGTCTCATTGGGGTGGGTGAATTGACCCCATCTGACAGAGTGATTTCATGGGTGCCTTCTAGGCATGGAAGTGGATCTGAACAGTTGTCAGGTTCAAGGCCTCACAAAACACACCCCTATGAATTTTAAACTGTCTTCAGTGTAGCTCGGTAAGAAGGAGGCAAGGGCGTGGCTTTTTGCGTTTTGCTCTCATTCCTCCTCCCTCCTAACAACATAAGGACTTGGAAACTTGGGTTCTGCCTTCTTTGGAGTCAAAGTAACTTAGTTACAGGACAAAGGCTTAGGTACTTAGTGTGAAGTCATTTCTACTTCTGTTTGTTCTGGGTTTACATGGCAAGGTTCTGGTAGCAGGGGGCTGCAAGGGTGGCCTCTGTGAGCAGCAGCTGCCTCACATCAGATCAGAGCCAGCTCCAGCTGCTCCAAATAGGAACCACCACTGCCCAGAGCTGAGCCATGAGTGATGCTAGGTGTGTTCTGGGGCAGCAGAGTTAAGAAAGGGAAAAACTGCTGCACAACTGCAGCTGGGAGAGAGGAGTGAGAAATGTGAGAGCAGCATCCCTTCAGGCACCAAGGTCAGTGCAGGAGCACAGGAGATGCTCCAGGCATGGAGCAGAAGCTCCCTGCAGCCCAGCAGAGGCCCATGGAGGAGCAATCTGTCCCCCTGCAGCCCATGGGCACCATGCAGAGCAGATCTCCACGTGCAGCCATGGAGCAGCCCACAGGGCAGCAGAGGCAGAGAGTGACCAGGAAAGAGTGGCAGAGACGCAGCTTTATGGGATGACCGCAGCCCCCATTCCCCTCTCCCCTGCAGTGCTCAGGGGAGGAGAGAGAAGACGGTGGGTGTGGTGGGAAGGTGTTTTTAATTTGCTTTTATTTCGCACTGGTCTGGTCTGTTAGTAACAGGAAATAAATTCTATTACTCTCCCTCTGCTGAGTCTGTTTTTCCTGTGACAGAAATTGGTGAGTGATCTCCCTGTCCTTATCCCAGCCCTTGAGCCTTTTTCCATTGCATTTTCTCCCTCTCTTCCTTTGAGGACAGAGGGTAGGAGAGCATAAGTGGTGTTTAGCTGTCCATCAGTGTGAAACCACCACACAGTTTGATGGTTTTTTTTGTTTGTTTGTTTGTTTGTTTTTCTTTTTCTTTTTTTCCCCTTAGCATCTTCTGGTCTGGCAAGGAAAAAAAAAAAAAAAAAAAAGAAAGTGAAATAATGTATAAATTCCAATGCTAACATAACTTCCACTGCTTTGTAGGAATTGTTCTTTGTAGTGACAGCCATTTTTAGTGTGTGAAATATTTTATGAATATCTTTGAATGAAATAGGCTGAGTGTCTGTCAGGATATAGACACCTTCGTTGCTCTGAATTTAAATGATATGTCAGGGTGAAAAAAAAAAATTGATTCAAGCTTCACATATATTTTAAGAGAAATTTGGGTCATTCTGCGCAAAGGTTGAATCTCTTCCTTTTTGTGAGAGAGCAGAGCACAGTGATCCCCCTGGCAGAAGCACCTTTCTGCACTCCACCACTCTTCTTTATCCCACTCCCCATCAGAGGGGTCAAACATACAGCGAGGAAGAGACGAGCCTGCTGTGCAAATGTGTATGCGATGCATGCTTCTGACAAGCTGCTTGTTTAGGGGCACCCTTCCCTTCATCCTGCAACCTAGGTCTTGGTAACATGTACAAAACTCCTGTGTCCCCATCTTCAGCCATTCCCAGCAGCAACACGGCAGTGCTCCTTGCCAGGTCTGTGCCATTGTGAAGAGCTGCCGCTGTGGCAGACATCAGGAGGAGCCTGGCAGTGGCACCAGGCAGGTCAGCCTGGCCGGGAGGCCCGCACACAGTCAGGATAAACATGTTGGCAGCTGTTGTTATGGAGATAAATTAGGAGCAAAGGCTGGTTTTAAACACTTCTTTCTTGTCCTTGCAAGAGGAACAGAACAGCTAATGGAGGAACGTAATTCCTTGCTGCATTAATAGTGCAGCTGATGTGCCCATTGCTATGGTCAGTGTTGCTGGTGATTAAACAGTGACTGGACATAAATCACTAATGCAGATAAAAGTTAATCCAAGGCAAATGGCAGTCCCAGCCCTCTTCTTACTGTAGAGTCCTAGCATCCGAATGCTTTTGTTTTGTTCCCAGGGAAAACTGCAGAGCAGAAATGAAGCTGGAGAGCCTGCAGGAAGTTCTGTTGGCTTCTTGTAGCCCCAGAGGCCCTGCCAAGAGATTTCACAGCAGGAAGGAGCGTGCTGGGGGAGCACTGCCCTGGGTTCCTCACCCCATATCCGGGCGGGTTTGGCAACGACCCTGAGAGTTTCCACTTCCCTGCGTGGGGCCTCGCTCCACAGGGAGCAGGGAGCGGGGCGGGAGCGTGAGGGCCTGGCTGAGCAGCACCAGCCGCAACCAGCATGAGGGAGGGAGGCCCGGGGCGAAGGGAGTCCTGGTGTGACAGGACCGGTTGGGAAGATTCTTTCCATTCCCTCAGGTGTTCTTTGTAGCCATCCTTTCTGTGGGGACACCAAAGCAAATACAGAAAGGTCACCCCGTGAGGGGACTGTCATATACTAGGACAAGCCTGTAAGAGCCAGCGTGGTGGCTGGTGGCTGCAGTGAGAGTTGTCATGGCCCAGCTACGAGAGCTGTGGTGTTGACTCCGCAAATATCAGGGTGCATCTCAGGAAGGTCCCTCACGTTTGAAGCTCTCTCTCAGTCATAACGAGGTACGTAGGAATGAGCAAGTCTGGCATGTACTGAATGGGTTATCTCTGAGTTAGTGATGCTTTTGATGAAACCTCTCCAACCTTTTCCTCTGCTTCCTTTGGAGAGAGAATAGGATCTGCTTGTTAGAAAGACTTTGATGGCATATGCTGCCTGCGTGTTGAATTAGGGAGCCGTATTCCACAGGATTTTCTTTGTACAAACACAGTCTTTATTCCTCAGGTGAATTCACTTTATTTCCACTTGAATTCAATGTGGTGTTTTATTAGCTGTACGGTTGGACCGTTTTCCTTAATTTAATTTTCACGTCTTTTGCTTTAAAGAAACTGCTGGTGCCAAAGGTGGCAGCAACAGTTTCCTGTTTCTTTTGCCTCTTCATAATGATCTTGGAAGATACTGATGCTTGCACACTGATAAACCAATTCTTTAAAATCTGATGAAGCCATTTCACCAGTTTTTCTTTGCAACGGTTTTCTACTTCACTTGTAAATTTACTACTTCCTGGTCAGTATTCACATGCCCTTACCATTTTATCAAGCAGTGGTACAAGCATAGTCTGTGGTGACGGCAGACTCCTGACTGGGCAGCCCAGCGACAGGTACCAAAGGCACTCAAATACAAAGCTCTGCATTCTGAAGGTGCAGCCCATTGCCAGATAGCCAGTATGCCTTTCTGCAGCTCTGCTCCTCGAGGCTGCCCGTCTGTAAAAGAGAATTCTTTACATGGATGGAGTCTGTGCTGCTTCTGCCAGAGGCACTTGGGTGTTTCTAAAACAGTCTGTGACTGTATCACATTTTGCCTTTGCGTGATATAGTAGGATAAGGCTCTGCTGTTGAATCTTCTTTAGGAAAAGGCCAGGCACACTGTTCATTAGCTAGCAAAATGCCGAGAAAGTAGAAGAGCAATTGGTGGTACCAGGAAAAGGTGTGGTAATGAAAATCTGTGAATCATGACTGAAGAACATTTGTGTTGCAGTTGTTGGAGGAAGATGTGCTGTGTTCCCTGCATGTTCATGGGGACAAAACCTTGTTCATGCTGCCTATTTGCAGCAAGACCTCACCTGCATTGGCAAGCAGCTGCTGCTTCAGGGGCTACTTCAGGTGCACCAGCAGCCTTTCACATGGGTAGTGCTGGAAGCATGATTTACAGCAGCCAGGCAGTTCTTCATCTGCCACCGCTAAAATCTGGTTCCTAATGGGATGTGAGGCAGAAGGACCTCGAGATAGGACTACTGTTTGTCAAAGGATCACACAGCTGTGCCTGAGCTTTCGAAGTCTTTCATAGTATTTTTTAGCTCATTCTCCATTCAGTATCACGCATACCCAGCACCAATGTCCGATGGAATGTTGGATGTTTGAGCAGGGTCCCTTAAACTGGGAGAATTAAATGACAGAATAATGTCGGCATGGAACAACGGCTGGCCCCAGCCCACTGGGAGATTTGGTGGGGACCAACGGGATGGCCTGAGCCGGCGCCAGGCTGGGGCTTGTGGGAGGAGAGGGAGCGGGAGCCAAATCTCTGCTCAGGGAGATGTGCAATGTTGCTGATATTCTCCTGTGGTGCTCGGCTCCCAGGGGACCGCTTCCCAAAGAAGCCAGATGCCTGAGTTATGCTCTAGCTTTTTCCACTCTCTTGGTCATTCCTCTGCAAGGACATGAGGCCAGCAGTGCTCCACCACAACATGCAAGCACAGAGTGAAGACCTCCAAACTACAGCTGAGCAGACCCCAATGTGGGGAGTCCAGCAGACCTGGGGGATTCAATATTTAACAGATTGATCTGGTTCTTGATGAAAGAAAATACTCTCCTGTTCTGTGCTAGGTCTACTGAAGAGGGAGAGAAATGTAGCTCTGGTCTTCCTGCAGTAGTGCCTTGTGCACATAGAATCATAGCATGGCTTGGGTTGGAAGGGACCTCAGAGATCATCTAGTTCCAACGCCCCTGCCGTGGACAGGGCTGCCAGCCACTAGCTCACTAGATCAAACTGCCCAGGAGCCCATCCAGCCTGGCCTTGAACACAGCCAGGGATGGGGCATCCACAGCTTCTCTGGCATGAAATGACAGAAATGACAGCTGACATGAAATGACAGCTCACTGAATCTGGCTCCTTTGGGACCAGTTAGGAAAATTGTTTAAAAAATTTTCACCCCCACTGTAAAGGAACTGATTTATCTTTGTGCAGCTCAGCTAATCCCAGTCCTGGGAGCAGGACAGAATTTTCCTGTGCTGCTGACTGCCACGGGGCAAAGGGGAATTTAAGACAGATATAGCACCCCGCTGTTGTGTGTCGCTTTTGAAAACCACTCTATTTTTTTTGGCATCTAATTTCACATGCCCAATTTCCACCTGCGAATGCCGACTAGTGGCAATGATGTTTATTTCTTGTGGAATTTGTCATCCAGAGGTGTCAAAATGCTTTCCAAAGGAGGCTGTGCAATCTCCACTTGAGGTACACATACACCAAGGCACTGAGAGGAAACGATTGCCCAAATCTGTCCCGCACATCCAAAACAGAGCAGGCAGTGCTGCACTTGAGCAGCTTCTGCCCTGTTCAAGCATTCTTATTTTCTAGGACGTGGTGCCTCTGCAATATATTTCAGGCATGCCACAAATGCAAGGTCAAATTCTGCTTGTTTTTTGTGTCAGGAAGAAATTAATTCTTCACAGGGTATGGTGAGATAAGTCACAGCATTTAGAAGTCGGACTTCAAATGTGAAAGTGAAGGGATAATTAATTTCTTTTTGTTGAGAGGTCAGTTTACATAGTAGATTTTTTTTGGCTTTAATTAAGCAGAAAACAACATTGTATTGATGTGCAAATAAATAATAGTACCATGGTGCTGTGATATTTTTAGAAATTCTTTCTGGACGTCTGTGTGAAGCCACAAAAAATGTCATTGTTACACCTTCGGACTGCCCTCCAAAGAGACCTTCTTTTACCCTCGTTTCACTCATTTGAGACTGGATGGCCCTGTGAGCAGTTTGCATGCAGACATCCAAGGCAGAAGTGAGCTCTGAGTGCTTGCCTCACTCCTCCAGTGCAGCTCAGCCACTGCCTGCTGAGGGCCTTTCCTCTTCCCTGTTCCCCTTCCATGGGGACCACATGGACCTTCTTAGCTCCTCGGTGCTCCCAGCTCTGTGCTTCAGTGTCTGGCCACTCTTCCTGTCCTGGTTTTCACTTGGATGCTGTACAAGTGTTGTGTTTTAAGCCTTAGAGAGCAGGGCTGTGCCACTGCCCTGTAAATTCTGCATAATATTGGCAAGAACTCTTCCTCTCTGAGTCAAAGCAGCCCAAGTGCTGAGCTCTGCGATGCTGTTCTTCATCCAGAGCCCACATACGCTCCAAGTTGTGAGATGTCAAGGCAGAGAGTGTTTGATTTGCAGCTTCCTTACTCCCTTTTCTACAGGCTGGTGAAGAGCAGCAGCTCTTTGCCTCATTCGCAGGCTCAGATCCGTGCCACACACCCTGCAGTGCCAGCTCCATATGAGTGTGGCTGACTTGGGGCTTGGCAATGGACGGCAGCGCCAGTGGGGTGTTTTCCTCATGATTGTAGAATCATAGAATGGCTTGGGTTGGAAGGGACCTCAGCGATCATCTAGTTCCAACCCCCCTGCCGTGGACAGGGCTGCCAGCCACTAGCTCACTAGATCAAACTGCCCAGGAACCCATCCAGCCTGGCCTTGAACACAGCCAGGGATGGGGCAGCCACAGCTTCTCTGGGCAGCCTGTTCCAGCGCCTCACCACTCTCTCAGTGAAGAAAATGATGTTGCCCTGTGTGTACTAAGAACAACCCTTAACTCTCAAAAGAAGTAAAATGCTCCTTGGAGAAAAGTAGGTTTCTTTACAGAGCGGCTGCCCATTGTTCCAGGAATGGCCCCCACAGCACAGGGTTTCCAGCAAAGTAATGGAAAGGCTTTGGTCCTGCCTTGAGGAGCTCACGTTTCAGCGCAGCAGCGCTAACAGAGATCTGGATGCATGGGAAGGGAAAGGAGCAACAGTGACCCTTCAGAGGGCTGTACTTTGATTTTGGGGGTCAGTTGTTGGAAAGATGTGCTTGAGCTGGCAGAGATTTGCTCATCTTCAAGGTCTGGGACCTGTTCACTGTAACATGGAGCAATGAAGCCTTACTCTCAGTGGAGAAGGCTCAGGTTAGACCTTTAAACAAGCCAGACTAATCCCTGGGCCGTTATGGGATGCAGTCACAAGTGCTGAGGGAGCTGGCAGAAGGAAGGAAACCTGATTACCTCTGGATGGTCACAGCAAAGGGTTGTGAGGACTGGAAGAAAGCAAACATCCCTTCAAGAAGGGCAAGAAGGAAAGATGCAGGTGGCTACATGCTGGTCAGTCTCACCTTGATCCCTAGGAAGGCACTGGAAATAGTTTCCAAATGTATTAAGGACAAGATGATTGGGAGTCGTCATGTGGATTTATGAAGGGGAACTCATGTGTACCCAACCTGACAGACTTCCACAGCAAAATGATGTCCTCAGTGGACAAGGGGAGAGCAATGAAAGATCTTGTCTTGACTTTAGCAAGGCTTTCAGCTCTATCTGCTTTAGCAGCCTCATGGACACACTGATGAATTATGGGTCCTATTGCAATTGCCACTTAATTTGTCTGCAAGCCCATAGCAGTGCGGTTCTTTGCTTATCTGGAAAAAAAGATCTGATTTTCTTCCCTGGACTAGATGTTCTTACTTTATGTGATCAAGGTCTTTGACTTAGCCTTTTGCTTTGTAAAGTCACCACTTACCACGCACGTTACAAACAAGCTGTGTTTGCTACTTTTGTGGAAATAGATGGTTTTATTTCCAATTCTGTGTTGTACAAACAAAACCACTTGGTATTTTGAAAATTGTAGATAAAAATTGCAGTACTGAAAGCAGCTGTTACTTCCCAGCCCCAAACAACTCTGACCTTCTCATTCTCCAGGAAGTGACCTCAGTCATAAGGATATGTCCCCACTGAGAGCAGCAGTGCCTGAAAGTCCTTCTTCAGATATGGGGATTTGGCAGCCTTCCTTCTGCAGCATGAAAAGCAAAGAGAACCTTCCAGATGACTGTTGGATGTTTATGTCTCTCAGCATCAGCAGCATTAGATCCTAAGCACATCTTGAAGCTTAAGACCAGCTTCAAACGTCCTAAAACAGAAAATGAAATCTGATGGAGTAGATTAGGTTCTCAAATGTTCTCATGTTCAGCCCAAATGTTGGCTGAAAGATCCTTATCCCCTGGTATGGGGATATGGTGTGCTGCGCGCACACAGTTTGAAGCCACCTGGGATGCCAAAGGTGCGTGTAGCCATGGGGGCAGTTTGTGCCCTGAACTCCAGAGCTGCAGCAGCACAGCCAGCTGCGCCTGCCCGCACCTCTAGGGCTGGATCTGTGCCTGCAGCCCCAGACAGCCACAGCCCTGGGCTCTGAAGCGTCACTGGCCAGGAACAGGGCACTATGGTGGCTCGTTACGGTGGTAATTAATTTTTAAGACTGCAGGAAGAGGGGGGAAGAGTGTTAGAAACAGATTGGTTATAATCGGCTTTTAATTAAAATTTTCAAGCCATAATTTAAACTAAACAAATCCTATTGCTTATCTTCACAATTTCACGGGCACTAGGGCAGGGTGATAACGTAACCAATGATCCGATTGCCACTGGCTCGTGTAACAAGGCGTGTCTGGGGCTGGCCCTCACACTCCCTCCGGCAGCGCTGCTCTCTGCAGGGGGACTGCAGCCTTTCCTTTTCTGTCCCCAAAGCTAGGAGGGAGGTGGGCAAAAGTGAGGCTGTGAGGTTTGGTGACCTCGGGCTCTGGCTGCAATGCTCCAGGGATGGGCGGTCCCTGTGCCAGTCACAGCCATCTCCTGGTGGTGGCCAGCCCTGGTCAGAGAGCTGGGGGGTTCCTGATCGTCCCCCAGCCCCAAACCCTGATGGACAACACCCAGTTGCTGAGGTTGGAAATGTAACAAGAGTGATTGCAGAGGCCTGGAAAATAATTCAGTAGGTGAAATAAAGTGGGTATGATCATTGAGAGTGTAATGAGTCCTTGCTCACATCATTACATTAGCTTCAAACCCTCAGCCAAATTGGTTTCCGTAATGTCTTTTCCACAGCACAGGCGTCATAAAAGGAGAACGGTAATTAATTTGTCATCAGAGAATCAATACTGGAGGCTGGGGGAAAAACATGTTAACCTGTTCAAATGTAGTGATTAAAGTTCTTGTCTTTAAACATCTTTAGTTCTTTATTGCCAACAGTAAATCATACTGTGATTCTTAAGTACAAGGCAGTCTCATCTCAACAGGGGAAATGTCTGGGTCCTGTTTGCTGTTTTCCTTACCTTCACCTCTACATATCCCAAACACTTCGAACTTGTTTTCTGTCCCAGTCTGTACGACAGCCCTGGGGACAGCTAGGAGGCAAACCCGGCTTCAGAGGTGCCTCTCTGCACGCTAACCTGTGTGGAGCAAGGTTACTCTCCCTGCGACTGAAGCCAGTTGGTGCCACATTCATGTCTCAGCCACACAAAGCCCTCAACAGGCCAGACACTGCCCGAAGGGGCTTTGTGGAGTCCCCCCATCACACCATCCAACAGCAGCGGGCTGAGCCAGCTTTCCAGCCCGGCACATGGCGCACCATGAAGCTCAGCACAAACAGTGCAGTCAGAGTGGGTTTGGGGACATCTTCTGGTGGTCGGGAGCTGCTTGATCTCGTAAAGCAGACGAGCTTCTACGATGTTAAATCCTACCTGGTTCCCCCTTGAGGAGGAACTTCAGTCAGAAAACCCTCTTACCACAGCCTTCCGCACTGCAATTCACACCAGACCAGAACTTGACTACAGCTTCTCTCCTTCTTCCTCTAGGCAAATGCTTTCACAGGTGCACAGACCAGTGAACTGGTTTTCTGCTCTATTAATACACACAGGCTGCATTCCTCAGGGCAGCTGCCAAGCTGTTCATGAAAGAGCCCAGCAGCATTAGCTGAACCTATCGAGTTCCCTGCAAACTGTGTCACTCCACGGCCTGAATTGTGGCTTTACCTCCATGAAACTGAGACCTGCAACATCAATAAAAGATTGAGAAAAGCAACAGCAGCCCCCAAAGGGGGAGTAACTCGCAGAAAGGAAGAGAAATATGCATACGCCATAATGTAATTAACATCATAGTTCATCTTCATATGCTCTCCCCACCATTTGGAAGGTCTCCAGGTACACCAAGCCCATTCATTTATAAAAACAACTGACCCAGTGTCGTTAGCAAGTGCTGCAGAACTGTTTAAGTTCCACACAGCAGGTAATTACTGCAGATTTAGCTGCGGCAAGTTGTCCTCATTCAGGATGCTGGAGTGGCACCTGCAGTGTTCCTGTCCGACGTTTTATTTCTAACCACACTTGTGTTTTGTTTGTAAAGGCAACAGAACATTTTCTACCACTACTATTGTTAGCAGTGCTTTCATCATGATACTCTGAAACCTAAACCTGAGATTGAACAGTTCACAAAAGGTCACCCTCAGAAATCTTACGGAAAGTTGGCACCTGCAGCTCTCCTCATGCATTTATACAGGGCACAGGGTGTTTTTAATTGAATTAGAAGCACATCACTCAACGTTCGGTCACAAGATTTGAGAAAAGCAAGTGACCTGCACCATATACAATGCATTAGCTAATGAAAGTGAATTTCCCAGCATCTCTGAAAAGGCGAGGAAAGATCCTCAACCTCTGTGCGCTGCACAGTGCAGACCGCTGGGGGCTGAGGGGAAGATCAGTCACCAGCAGAGCCCACTCAGCCCTCAGCGCTCCAGATGGGCTCTACAAGCAGCAGTGTGAAAATAAACTATTTTTGCTGAGGACTCTGTAACTAACGATCTGTAACTAACGATCCCAACTCTTCTTCCTACCATTTTGTGCTAACTTGGTCTTTTAAAAAGTCCCACCTAGCATCTCTCCCACCAGGCAAGGGACAGCAGCAGCAGGGATGTACAAGCCACTCTGCTCTAATGTCCTCTCATGACACCGAAGCAGTTCTCCCAATGCCTTGGTTATAAAACAAGGGTTAATGCCCGGAGGAGAGCTCAGTAAGCTGACGCTCAGGCACAGGGATGGGAAGCTGGGGCGGGTGTTGGGAAGATCCTTCCGGGTTCATTTCTTGCCTCCTGCAAGCTTTGTTCCCTTCCATTACATGCCCCAGGGTGGACAAATGACAGAGAGGAAGAAGTAAGTTTTGTAACAAAATTTATTTTTGCTCTGTGGATACAAATCCCAAACATCAACAAACAAATTCCAGTGGAAAAATACCAGTCATTAACAATGAAAACTTTAATTATTATTTAATAAATAGAACTTTGGCATTCAAAATTCTAGCTGTAAACCTACATTAAAAAAATTACAAAATGAGGCAAGAACAACAAGCCTAAAGCTGAGCCAGCCAGTGGCTCCTTGACTTTTTACAATGAACACCTTTTGATTAAGTCATGACAACTCTATTTACAGATGAGGTATTCTGAGCGGTTCAAAAACGGAACCCAATTTACACAACTACCAGTCTGCAGGGACTGATCCAGTACGTGAGTCGGCTGTGCTTTTAGAAGATGGCTCCGGACGCTCCTCTCCCCGAACTGCTGATAACCAACACACCAAACCCAACAGGTCGCACTTGGAGCTTCCTGCTCCCACTGCACACCCAAGAAAGCTGCATTCTGCAACCAGGCTAACACTCGAAGCGTACGCCTAGTAGCTACGTTAAGTACTTCTGCTTCTAGGCATTCCGCAAGACTCCTTACTACAAAAGCCTATGAACAAAATCTTGGCAGGTAAAAGGAAAACAAGGTGCAGCCAGCAGCACTCTAACAACTCATCTAAAGTTCAAAGGGAATTTACAGGGATTTCAGGCAAAAAAAAGGCACAAAGGTATGCAGCTGTGGGATTAATATTGCTACTGAGCTACTGGAATAAATCATCCCTCTCAGTGATAGCCACTGACTTGTTTGCAGCCTACGGATGCAGTCTAATTCAGGAGATCTCCCCACTCCTGACTGAACTCCTTACATCAATGGGAAGAGCCCAGTTCTGCCTGCAACCCCACTGACAGAACATCAGCGACAGGGACAAGTACTAGAGCAGCAGGTCGTGGACGAAGGGTTTTTATTTTGTCCTTCTCTTCCTTGTGCTCCTACCCTGCAGAAAACCGTCTGCACCAGGAGGCAGCAGTGAGAGCAAAGGAAGGGAAGAAACTCTTGAAGCAGAAAGGACAAAACTTTGGCCGTTGCCTCCTGGCCACCAGCAGCTTCAGATGGTGAGGTCTGAGGGGGTGGTGGCAGCAGCCTCAGCAATTTCACAGCGCTGTCGCACCGAACAGCGACATGGCTGGGGCTAGGGACCTAAATCACGTTCACGCAGTTGAGCTGCATTACTTCCATACAGTAAATAGACAGCATCATCTGTAGCATGTCCCAAGACAGCTACTTTCCAAGTTTTTTTCAAAATACATTCTTGAATACAGTAGTTACTGTAAACACCTTCTACAAGGAGTGTATAAATTCAATCTGAAACTATACAAAAAATCACTGTGCCGATCTGCTGACAGACAGAATGGTACAGCATCCGTTCATTAGCAGTTGTTTTCAGCCCTTGAGATTGTCTAACGGCCACAGCAAAAAGTTGTCATGACTAAATCTAAGCGATTCCAACGTTAACATTCATTAATCATCTGTGTATTAAATACGCCGAGTGAGACCACACACACTATAACCAATTAAACAGCCATGCATATCCTAGACAAAGCTTATTCCATTTAGAGGCATCTGTAAACTGATGCAGATATTGTAACTGCTACTACTGCAACAGGCCCAGTTTTAAGAAACCAAAGCAAAACGCTGTATGGGTGTGGATATTCAGCCAGCAGCCTGTCTCTTTGGCTCAAACACCCATCACTTACCTCCCTACGCTAATCTGACTGAGACAGATAAACTCAGCTGCTGATTTAAAAACAAAAACAAAAACCAAGTGCTTTAAGGTCAACATAAATATCACCGATTCCCTAAAAAAAAAAAAAAAACATTAAAATGCAAGATTACAGCATTGCAAAAGTATTACAAATGAAATGGGACTTCTTCCCTGAGGGACTTGCAAGTGATACCTACAGAGCAAAGCTCCCGAGGTGCTTTGCAAACATCACATCACTGATCTCAGCTCTGCAGGACACTGAACAAGTGGGACAGCGGAGCCACAGCAGTCAGGTGACAGCTCAACAGGACAAAGCGACTCGAAAAACCTCTCGTTCCTATCCCATTGCTCTATTAAACCCATCCTCACTTCCACAAAATTCAGAAAAATGTGTTGCTTGGTAATTTTGATAGGTACAACATTTCCATCTAAGGAAATAACAATGTGCTACCAGAGGTGTTTACTCTCTCCCTAATATTTCTAGTTTATTATCTGAAATCCTGTTGCTAAATTTCTGATAGCAGACAGCAGCCACAGACTGGGGACCCTGCCTTCATGGCAGGGCCAAAAGCAATGAACTGCATCAGAGGAACCAGCTGAGGCCCTTCCCATAAAAGTCAATGCATTAAGCACAGGAAAATCTGTGCAAAGACCCTTGTTTTCAGTTTTGCACTATATTGCAGTACACCTTCAAAACTGTAGAGGAAATGTAAAACAGAATGGCCTCCTTTGTTTACCTGGCAGGAGAGATACTATGCCATTTCACTTGAGATTTAATCTAGACAATGTTTTAATGCTCACAGGAGCTGGACCAGTCAGACTAATCTATCTGAAAATACCATGTAGCAATAACATAAATTGCAATACTATTTTTCACAGATTAGTCCATGTGTAGGTTCATGATAGAGAAAACTGTCAAATAAATAAGTCCATATAGTTAAAAATGAAATCACTCCATTACAACAGCATCAGCAGTAACTGTGTAACAATGAGCGGAAAGCAAAACATCACCAAGGTAAAATTAGGACATTCAGCCTACGTTGCTGAACCATTTTTCTTCTGTTAAAATAGATATCATCAGAAAACTGCAGATACTGACATTTCTGCTATAAAAATGCTTCCCTAGAATTCACCTGGCTCTAACCTCTATGCTAACCAAGCGATTTCTGCTGTTATCCACCTCACAGGTCAGGAGACTGACCTGCACCTCAGCCGCTTGAACCTTTCTTTTAATACCATATACACCACCGATGCTCAGCTATTTTCTTCATAAAGCGATTGGAGAGTGGTTTTGCTCCTGATGAGCTTTTGTTTCCTTCAGTCCAACACTGTTTTAGACCATGCACAGCCGTTCTGCTGACTGTCCAGGAAACTGGAGGTGTGGATATTTTATCTGTCCCACGGGAGTGAAGTAGCACTGCCAAGTGACACTCACTGAATAAACTACAGGACATGACCTTATTTTTTTAAGGTAATCTCTTCCTATGAAAAGGGAGAAATCAAGAATTACCAAACAACATGGAAAATTTTGCAGTCCTCAGATACTGATTCAATTCAATACTGACACGTGGAGACATTCTGTTCTGAGCCCTGACGTTGCCAAGTGCCTCATTTCGTAGCTGCAGTAAAAGATGGTTGAGGTTGTTTACAACCTTGTCAGAAGTCTTCAGAACATAGATATAGACCAGTCACATTTTAAAATGGAGATGACAGAAGGGAAAAATAAGCACAATCTGAACACTAAAACATACTCTATTCTTTTTGGACAGCCACATACGACACTGCAGTTTCACGCCTCCCAGCCTCTCTGGGTTTGTCGCAGACTTGACGTTACTGAAACTCCTCAAAACAATGTGATAATGGTTAAATTGTATGGACTTCATGTGTGCAAAGGAGGTGAAAGTTGAATTTCTTCCACTGTTCAGCAAACAAGCTGGACATCCATGACTAAAACCAATACATTTCCTGCATCAAATTCTTCAGGCAGCTTGAAGAGCGGCTACTATTTGTAGCATTCCAAGACTGTTCCAGTTGCAGTTCCTACAGTGAAATGAATTTTCAGAAGCCTGTCTTCACCACATACAGCCACGGGACGCTTGACCCTCCGCGCTGATTTCAGAATACGGGTTATGCCACCCAAACCCTTGAAGGAGGAAAGGACTGAGAGTAGTAGCAGCACAGCTGTTCCAACGCTCTGATTCCAGAAACTAGCTGAAGCAATAAAATGAGCCCTAATGAAGGACACAGAGAATCCAACTGCAGCATTCTTCACAGCTTGTTCCTACATTCAGTAGTTTGGAGAAAAGAAAGATTTCTTGTACTTTGCACCACTCTGTTCAAAGCACAACTCTCCCCTCCTCACCCGGCTCCCAAGATTAAACACGCGCGATCCTCGCAGAGATGCATGTGCAGTGCTGTTTGCAATCTTCTAATATGGCTCCTTAATAGAAATGCAAAGGCCTGTGACACAGCAGCGTTTAATAAGTCATTTGCTACCAGATGAAACGTCGTCATTGAGTAATGCAATTGTCCCCCATGTCCTGAGCATAACGGTCTGACATTATCGTCCTTAATTCATCAATATCCTTTCGTAACTGACAAACGTCCGAGAGCTTCTTCGAAAGAGTCTCTGTGCTGTGGTAATTTTCATTCTCTTCAGCTGAACAGCTCAGTGCTGCAAAAAACAAAACCAAGGTTAAAGCTTTGACAGCTGTGCTCTGAATACCTGAAACAGTCAGCCCCTCCTGAAATAAAGGGGAGGTCACTTTAACTCAAGAAACAACATGCTTCAGTATGATGAGAGGCCAATGAAATGCTGTTCTGTGTGAACTTAAAGCCAGCTGAGAGCCCATCCCTGCTTCGCTGAAAGACAGGCATCTCTGCACCAAGACCTAGACTTGGTAAGGTCTAATCACTCTCAATAATGGTGGAAAAAACTGAGTACAACAACCATTTTCTAAAGAGTTTTGAAGTTTCTAGCCACTCAGAAAAGAAGGGTAGGGAGACTTGGGAAACAAGGCCGTGTAAGATTACAGGGTCCGTAAGAACACCCAGCCACCCTTCTCCTGACCTGACAAGGGCCTGCGCAGTCTTAGGAACCCAGGTGCACTGAAAGCCCGGCGTTTCCAGAGAGCTCCAGGAGGACACTTCATGCACAAGTGCTCCAGCTGCACAGTAAGCGGGAGACTGGCCTGTTGGAGAGCCACTTGGCTCAACTGCTACTCCTCTATGTCCAAAACACCATGAAGCACTGGAGTGACAACATCACTTACATCTGATTCCTAGCAGTAAGGAAAGGTTGGGCTCCTTGCCCTGAGCTCTCTGGGTAAGAATACTGCACAGAGCTTTCAAGTCAAACAAGCAATGGGACATTTCCTTGAAGAGCTGGTCTGCTACAGGCATCTTCTCAGATACTGGCTGCCGGGACTGCTCCACCTGCCGCATCTGCTCCTTCAGACAGGCGTTCTCTTCTGTCAGTCTTTGGTTCTTTGTGAAAAATGGAGAGGAAAAAGGAACAAGTTAGTCCGCAGCATGCAGTGCAGCAGAACATTTCCTGTTTCAAATCACAAGCAATACTAACTAAAAATAGTTACTTCCATACATAAAAGCAGTTAACTCTGCACCCCTTCAAAGAACGGTAGATAGACAGCTTTCACACAGCTTCCTCTTTAATGTCACCTTTGCTTAGTGGCCTTCACCCTCCAAACTCTCCCTCCTTAAGGCAGCGATGGCATCGATTGTATTTCTGCGCAGCATCTAGCACAGTGAAGTATGCATTAAGCTCATTAAGCCCTACCACAAGTTATAGTAATCATTTTGTAAGGTTCTTCCTAGCTGGTGCAGTCATGGATTGGGTTTTCAGAGCTTTTACTTACTTCAGAGAGAGTTTTATTTAACTGCTCTATGCTCCTTTCCTTCTCCTCAAGCTCACTGGTCATCTTCTGCACTGTCCGCTTTTCTTGCGAGAGCTTCTCTTGCATAGACTAAATTGAATGAAAGCACAGGTAACGATTTTAGGTTTTCATACTGTGCATTACTGTACATTGCTGTACATTAAAAAAAATGCATCCTCAGTAAATTCCCAGGTTTGCTATTTATTGCTTTTGAATTAATCCTTTTTTTTTTTTTTTTTTTTTTTACCATGTTCCACCTTGTAGTGTTCAGTTGGACCACAACAGCTCTCTGGATACTAGCTTAGCTGTTCCAAATATCAGTGAAGCTCTTTAAATAAGTAGCATCTGTTTATAAACAAAAAGACTACATATACAAAATGTTACTCCAACACAGGATAACATGGGATGTATGAAGTCCACAACAATCATGCAATCTTGCTTATTCTATTCAGATTATTTCACTCGAAAAAGCAGCAGTTAATGACAAGTAAACTTTATTTATAAGATTAATATTTTTTTGGCCTCTATTTTCCATGAAGACCGTGGCAGGGGTTCCTACAACCTTTCACAACATGGAATCTACCTTCTGAATTTGCTATATAGCTCAGAAGAAAGCTTTTGGTAGTTCACAGAGTACCATCCTCTTTAGAACCATTTACACCCAGGATAAACCAGAATAGTGCACTGCAGTGCAGTGCAACAACTGCAGGCAAAAAAAACTAACTTATTGTAGTTCATAGTGTTATTTTTTAATAGACACAATAATCAATATTATTGGTAATAAAATCAGCAAAAAGTTCCTTGCATAGTGCTGGACTTAAGAATGGGAACTTTCCAGGTTGACTTCCAGTTCAGTCACAAGCAGCAATAAACCAACAACTCCTGCAACATGGAACCAGCTGCTGTCAACTCCCCAGTCTTCACCTGCAGAGCTGAAACTGATAAATCATGAAATATTTCCAAAGTGTTTTCTTTTGTCTTTCTAATGAATTCAGCATGGCCACAGTCACCATAGCTGTAAGAACACATTCACTCTACTATTTGGCTTTCAGATCCGTAGATTTGTGTTTCGAAATCATCATCAAAATTCAGAAAGGCGAAGATTCAAACCATCTTATCGGAACCCTAATAATAACGTATAATGATCAGACAAGCTTCTGATGCTTCAGAACAGAGATCTTTTCAGCTTTCACAAAGAAAAAAAATCCTCTTCTGTCATCAATGGCACTACTCACAGATCTGATGCTGTGATACCACAGCGCATCCCAAGTGTCTTCCCCATGCCTAGCTCAGCACATTGATATATAAAACCTGTTTCAGTTATAAGATGTAAATCCAGTCTCATCACGCTCAAAATACAGCTGGTGCGCTGGTGACAACAGTGCATGCTCTGGCACAGTTTGACTGTAACCTTCCACAGAGTGGAACCAGAGACTGCGTCAAGGGGAGGAGAAGGAGCGTTTCATGAACCCAGAGATCTCAATTTACAGAATGACACTGTCTGAGAAGAATGGCTTGCCTTGAATCCCTGTAGTTAAAGCACTAAATATTCATCTTCCAAGACAGAGAACTCTCTTGAAGGGAATTCTATGTGGTGACTTAAATAATGTTGTAGAAAGATCAAAGTCACTCCTCAGTAGAAGATGCTTCTCAATTGCTGCACTATGACTCTGCAACTTTATTCACAGATAGAAATCGTTTCCCACTTGACACAACCACAGCAACTTGTGTCAAAATACGTTCGTTTTCGCGTCTTAGGAAAACAATTCCTGCTCTACTCTGTGCTGGTGTGGCCTCACCTCAAGCACTGGGTGCCACAATATGTGAAGGGCATAAGATGGTGAAGGGTCTAGAGAGCAAGAGGTGTCAAGAGTGGCTGAGGTCCCTTGGTTTGTTCAGCCCAGAGCAGAGGAGGCTGAGAGGAGGCCTCATGGCAGCCTACAGCTCCCTCCCAGGGGAGCGGAGGGGCAGGCGCTGAGCTCTGCTCTCTGGGGACAGCGACAGGACCCGAGGGAACGGCACGGAGCTGTGTCAGGGGAGGGTCAGGCTGGGGGTTAGGGAAAGGTTCTGCACCAGGGGGTGGTGGGCATGGAACAGGCTCCCCAGGGCAGTGGGCAGAGCTCCAAGCGGACGGAGCTCAGGGAGCGTTTGGACACCGCCCTCAGACACAGGGCTTGGGTGGTCCTGTGTGGGGGCAGGGGTTGGACTCGGTGATCACTACAAGTCCTTTCCAACTCAGGATAGTCCATGATTCTATTCTATGATTCAACTACAGTTTGGGAAGAAAGCCAAACTTACTCTTATGTGTGAGATATTCCTAAAGGGTATGAAGAATGGAACTTTCAGGGTACTAATACTGTGGACTGTAGCACATAGGAAACTATGTCTACATGCAGACCTGCCCTACACCAAATACATGGCTTACGTAGTGGAGGAGAAGCCATTTAATTGACTCTCCAGCTGTAAGAACGCTGCTGACAAGGAGGCAGGGAGCAGTGAGAAGCAAGGCAGGGCCAGCAGCGAGTGGTGTGCAGTCTCGACAGTTTCCTAACATATTCAGCTCAGCGCTGCACAAGTGATGAGAAACAACAGTACTCTGTCATGCTTTTTTCAAAACCAGAACACAATGGTGTTAAAATTTGCACGTTTAATCTAGATGGAAAAACCTTTATTTTCTTCTAAGTAATAGGAATCACTAACCTACTCATCAAACCCAGAAATGACTACGTGTTTTTAGAACATTTTCACATGCTTGATGTGCCTCTCCGTTCACCCACACCATGCCCCTAGCAAGGAAACGCTGCAATAGCGTGCATCCTACAGATAAGCCGTGCTAGAAAGCACAGCTTCATGCTCCAGAGGAAGGGGAGGAAGAATAGGGGTCACGGCTCCATGTCACAGGAAACACTCTGGGCCAGGACAGGGCAGGAAACAGCTCTGCTGGATGCATTTCCTTTGCCGTGCTTGCAGATGAGCATAACCTGCAGTGGTTTTGAACAGTCTTCTACTAAAAGCGGAGATCAGTGTTACTAACATCTATCACTCTGTGCTACCCTAACCTTAAAGCTCAGAAAAAGCACAAAAGCTTAGCAGCCTGTTAGAGCCCATAGTGCCATGACTTCCCAGTGCCCGTAGTGCTGTGAGTCTTCTGTAGGTCACTCGTGCTTTTTCTTTTTGCTTTCTGAAGATACAACTCGGAGGCACTGTTCCCAGCCCTGACATAGTTCGGGTTTGTTATGACTGACAGGACTGATAGATGTACTTTGCGTAACACAGGTACCATACAAGCTGACTTCAGTTTTGTACAAACATTGCTAATTTTGCAATATATAAATTAATCATGTAGATAAGGATTTTTATTTATTTATTTTTAAATAAAACCACTCTCATCTGTAATTTTTGCCTTTTGGAAGACGTGCTGTATATGCAGCATGACATCTTGTCAAGACCAACCACAATTTTAATCCCTCACAGCCAGGAGAACAAACCAACCAAGCAAAATCATATAAAGAAGATCAAAATCACTCCATCAAGATTATGAGCAAATAGAAACTAGTACTGCTCAATACACTGCTGTCTGCAAGTTAAAACCAAAGACATTCTCAAGCATAGCTTTACAATGTGGCAGAAGACAGGGAGTAAAATAAGATTTCAGCTGAAGATAAATTATATTTCCCTGCTGATAAGGGACTTCAATTCCTAACAAACTATTTTTTCAATAGAACAAATGTGAAAGGCACTGAGGATCAAGGGTACAAATAAACTACTATAGTCTACAAGTTATTTGAGGGCTAACACCACTTTCAAATCTTATTTTCTGGCCTTATTCAAAACACCTCAAAATGGGAAATGTAAGAGAAGGTCCCAGAGAACAGAACACTACTTCGTTCACAGTCTGCTACAACTGTTCAGCATTTCCCAGTCTCATCTCCCTGAAGTAATTTCAGAATAAGCACACAAAACAGCCATGTGTATAAATGTGCACAAAAAATCACGAAGCCTCAAGATTAAGGTGATGTCAAGAAGAAGATCAGAAAGTTTGGGAAATACAAAAAAAAAAATTATGTCGGTGAAAAATACATGTAGGCAAGTTGTGCGTATTTCAACAAAACAATCTAACCTAAACTACGGAGAGGGACAGAGAACCTGAGAAAGGTCATGGGGTCCAATTGGTGACCTTTTTTTCTTGGGTTATGAAAGATCTCTAAGTACATTTGCCTGTATGTACATTCTCATATACAGCAGGCTGCTCTGGGAAAACACATCCATTTGACAAATTTTGTCTTCTTCAAACTGAGGAGAGCTTAAATGACTGATTTTGCTTTTCAGTTAACAGCTGCACATTATGTTGCAACTTAAATCCCCCCCTACTGCTTCTCTGCAGATATACCTCATACACCGTAGTTTAGTTACGCAAAAATATGGTTGTCAACAGACATCAGGCCAGCTGTTTACCTGCACAGTGGAAAAAGGAAGCAATTTCATAGAGGAAGACAACTTAGTTTCAACTGCTACAAATAAGAAAATTTGGCTCCAGTGCGCTAAGCGGAAGTAAGAAAGCCCATTCTCTATCAAGTGTTACACAAGCAGTTCTCTGTCTCCTGGTTATTTGGATTCTAGCTCCACAGAGAGCTCCCTTCCCCTTCAAAAGGAGCGGGCATTCAGACAATCGTTTACTACCAATTTGTTGCTCTCCCAAACCTAAAGTACACTGAGCCAAGTACCCTCTTCATCCCCAAGGGACGAACCTGTAACTTCATTTTTGCTAGAGGGCAGGGAAAGAAGAAACGTGGGTACAAACACCAGTCTAGAAGAACAACACAGAAACTAGAATTTATTGAATTTGGCTTCAATATTTAATGAAAATGGATGTTTGTTTATTGTTTTTAATGCTCAGCTTCTTCTAGTCATACCTTCTTCCTTACAACATGTATAACGTTTCCTTTTCTCCACAACAAACACTGGTCACTAGGTACCTTCCACCCTGATGCGTTAATCTGATCCACAGAGCTGCAACTGACTCCTAGTAACCTCTGCTGTCTTGAAAAACCCTTGGCTCTAAGCTGGGTGTCCAAGATGCACCAAGAGAATTAAGACACCTAAGTGAATGATGTGTCAGAAACCGTTAGAACAGGGAACTGCTCCAACTCTGAAATGTGAAGTGGTATGGCTAAGAAAGGCTCCCGTCTTGCTAGGGATCACAGCAGTGAAGCTTTTCAAGTCACTTTTTGTACTTTGGATTATCATCTGGGTCACAAAGTTTGATGGAGGGCTTAACCGTTGCTCACAAAGGCAGTTCTGAGACTTGAAATAGGCAATTCTGACATGATATCTACTAGAGCAGCTGAATAAGGATGCTACATTGCAACAGCTTTCCACTTCATATTGAGTATCTGCAAAGTGCTAAACCATACAAACATCAACAACGAAGACATTATATGCTTGCAAGAGAACACAGGTCAACTACAGACCGCAAGACTAAGTTCTAGGCATTTCTGTCTTTGCCCCCAATTTGGGAAGAGAAAAGGACAAAACACAATTTTAATAATGTCATCTTTATGAACTAAACATGGACAGTTAACAACAGAATATACCCTCTTCCTTACCTGCATGTCTAAAATCAGTCCAGCTATCTGCTTTTGTTGATTGTCTATGACCTAGAATATAAAATGGAGTAATTGAAAAGGTTTGAATCTCTTCAGCTCACTTTTTTTTTTTTTTTTAAATCAACTTACAGGTGTCTAGCCATGGATTTTACACGGAATCTTTGAAAAAGTAAATGAAAAGACACAGTTTACCCCTCATACAGCTGGAAATAAATACAAAGTAATTCCATTGAATAGAAACAGGTATTAAAGAGAAAGCTGATATAGCAATAAACAAATATATCAGCAGAGAATTAGACATTTCTAAAGCCAAAAAATAAAGAAATCCAGGATTCAAATTTAAAGATGCCATGAATAGATAATCTGCAGACCAACCTTACTGGCTTTCTCAATCTTTTCCTTGAGAGATTCATTCTCACTCTGAAGTTGTTTTGTGTCCAACATGGGAAGGCGAATACCATCCTCCAGGCATTTTTCTACCTTCTGCTGCAAGCTGCCATTCAACATGGAAGAAAAACTGAGTGTACTTACAGAAAGCATAAAGAGCTGTGTGTTCTGGCAAAAAATGAGAAAGTTGCACCATCTTCCAAACAGAACTGTAAAACCATAACTAGCAGAATCCAGCCTAAAGAATGAGCAAACCAACAGTGGATGAATGATATAAAAATCCTAAACTACTCAAGTAACCGTGGCACTGACCAGAAGCGATTCACGGAAGAATGGTTTTATGGGCCAGACTCTGTGCTCAGCTGCATCTCCCCAGAGGCCCAGGTCCAGCAGTACGGCATAGGGCGAGGGCAGAGAGGAGCAAGGAAACCTTTGTGCTGTCACAGCTGCTCTGTGCTGCTGAGCAGCATCAATCAGGGCAGCCTTTGAGTCTCTCCACGTTACAGGAGTTTTAAAATCTGACTCTCTCTCAAGGGCATGTACAGCTCAAAGCAGAGTCCAGAATCAGAGGCGGCCCATCTTCCATGCCCCCTGTGCCTCTGTGCCCTCTGTGCTTGTCAGGGGGGTCACGAAGCCACTTGTGCCAGCTGCTTCTATATGAGGGCGTGACATTCAGGCCCCGGGCAGCTCTGCTCAAGCTCCTAGGTATAGCTAGAGCTTTTGCCTGCCCACCTTTGCCCAGAAGGAACATACATTTTATTAGTATTAATCTTGCTGTCTAATTTGGAAACCAGGGGCCACGTAAGCTATTCGCAGGCTTTCAGAAAAGACAAAATGATCCCCCTCTAGATTATGAGGGCAGGAAGAAAAAAGGCCTTTCATTGGTAAGATGGAAACAATGTGTCAACAATTTGGCTGGCAAGGTGTCCCAGCCAGCTTGCCTTTCATCATGGAAACACTTTCAGACTGCTGTGGCATGCACCTTTACCCAACCCAGGGACACTGGACAGCACTGACATCCACTTACAGTGATTCTCCCCGCCTTTTTGTTTGTTACTAAATATCCACCTTGGTTTCGTTTTTTTTTTTTTTTTTTTTTTTTTTTTTTTTTTTGCTTGTTATTAAACAAACATTTAAGCACCTCCCCTGATCTAAGATGTACCAGTAACAGTATCTCAGTGTCTCACTGGAATCCCCTCAGAGCTACCTGTCCTATTGTTTTTCTTCTTTTAATACAGTTATACAAGTCCAATGACAGCAGATGAGCTACAGCTACATGTCCCGGTAAATATCCCCCAGCCTCCATGAAAAGGTAAGAAACAGCTACAGGTTATTTAAATCTTCGACCCCTAACTACTACACCCTCCAGCCAATATCCAGACAGCTTCCAATATACACAGCTCGTGACAGGATTAGTTACCAAGTAGGAGTGCTGACAGCTCCTGTACCCTGCTCCTTTGCTGCACACGTTTCCCCTACCCTCTGCCAGCACTCTATGATGCCATTGTGGTGGTGTCCCACATCTTTAGAAGCGATAGTGAAGACTTTCTAGACACACTTCTCTGATATTCCTTGGGACTTGATACAGATTTTGTTGAATTTTCTATTGCATTACACTATCATTCTGCACAGTAATAGATTTATGCCATAAAAAGTCATTAGTACTATAACGGAGTGTAAGTGGAAAAAACATTATGTCTTGACAGTAGCTGGGAAAGTACAGCTACACCAGGGCACAGTTTGGGCAGCTATTCATACCTCTGCACTGTTGTGACCAGTTCTTTTTCTTTTTTCTTCTGACACACCAGCTGCATTTCTCTCTCTTTGCACTGAGATCGAGCCTCCCCAAGCTTCTTTTCCAACTCAGCCACAGTTTCTTGAAGTTGCTTGTTCTTCTCCTCTAGAATTTGCAGCTAACACAGGTTACATTAGTCAGACACAACGCCACATCAGCAGAAGGGCTTGCAGCAGGCCACAGATACAACTGAGCCTGTGTGTATTTTTTAAAAATAAAACCAACTCCTTTTTTCACCTTACCTGCTTAGTCTGACCTTCTATATCGTCCAGCGTTGGTAGGTCAGCCAGGTATTTCTCTAAAGTTTCAATTCGTCTCTGTTTTTCTTTGTTTTGCTCAGACTCTTTCTGGCATTTCTTTTTCAGGCTGTTAATATACCGGTCTCTAGTTTTAAGCTAGAAGAAAGTAAGAGTACATGTTTTACAATTCTAGTGGAAAATAAGCCTGCTTTGGGACCAGAGCCTGGTTACTCTCCAGGAATTCAATCTCAGCTGCATAAACGTGTTGGTTATTGCAGAAAATACAACCAAAAACTGATTAAGCCCAGCACCTCAAAGTCCCAGACCTACAAGTGACCTCCAACCACAGCTGCTTCACCCCTGACTAGAAAGCACCCATGTGCCTTGCAAAACGAACACATTACGGTTCAAAGTGAAACATACATGTCCATATTCGAATTGCAATAGTTCAGTTGGAAGAGGCCTACAAAGCTTACCAAGTCCAACAGCCCCACCTCTTCAGTACCAACCAAAAGTTAAAGCATTTTACCGGGGACATTGTCCGAATGCCTCCTGAACGCTGACAGGCACAGGGCATCAGCTGCCTCTCTAGGAGGCCTGTTCCAGTGCAAAAATTGAAGAGGAAATATTTTAGTCCTTCCTCTTCTTCTGACCTAGGAAAACAACTTGAAACACAAGACCTGAGAAGTTATCCCAACAAGAACTGCAGCCAAAAACCTGACTTTGATGCTGCCTGTCAATTACATCAGATGACATCAGAACAGAACCACTGCTTCCTGAAGGCACCTTTTCTACAAACATCTTAGTTGTCCATCAGCCTGCAAAAGATTTTGTTTTTTATTGTGTTATGCTTGCTTGCATTGCTGGTACTTATCTGTTTTATTACCTAAGTGAAAAAGGGAGAAAGGAGGCTGAAAAAAAGAGTGTTCTCCAGTCAGAGTCCAATTTAATGGAAAACAGTATCTCTATTACTTGAACCAATGTGCAGTAACTCACAGATAGCAAATGCTTGTCATGATAGTAAATACAAAATGTAATTTCATCTTGGTGCTAGAGACATCTACCTCAATGTGAAATGAACATGTGACACTGTCAAGGTCAGAGCTGAGAGATGTAGCCTACAGAAAAGTTGAAGTTGATAGTTTTCTGGAAAGTTTTTCCAGAACGAGTCTTCTAAATAGACCGGAAAACTGAGGGCTGCCAAAAGGCCAGAAATCTTTCCTTTTTTTTTTTTTTTTTCCCATCATGACCTCAAAACTGAAACTGAAGAAAACTTTCAGGCTGCTTTAAAATCCTTCAGATTAAAGCCATACTAAACCCCACTCCCAGTGAGGCAATGTCACAACTCAGCCACCATCTTTTGCCACAATGTGTCCCGCAGAAGCACACACTCTGCTCACACTCCAAGCCTTGGGCAGTGATAAAGCTACACTTGGGCAAGCCAAACTGGGGGGGTCTGACTGCCCAGTCCATGAATCCTGTCCCTTTGTTTCTCACGTACCACCAAGGATGACAAGCTGAACAGCCCCACTACTTCAGTACTTCAGACAAAGATTACGTGGTTTCCAAACCTTTCGGCTGTCCTGCACACCTACTTAGGGAATTTCCTGCAGCCTCTCTCCTCCTCATAGCTAGTGTTTGCCTGGGGTTTCCTCCTGCCCCCTCTACATCCCCAGCATCACCTCCAGAGCTCTTTCTAGCTTCTTTCTCCTCAGATGAAAAAAGATGTGGTGTTTTTTTTTGTTGGTTTTCTTTTTTTCATTCACTCTCTCTTACTCTATGGAGGAGAAAAGAAAGCTTTGTTTTTGTTTTTTATTTTATTTCATTATTTCATCGTTCATGTGTATGACTTGGCTGGGGCAGGCTCTCACCTCCTGGGAATTAAATACTGAAGTAAACCACAGCAATCACAGGGCAGAACACTACTGCAGGCTGTCAGTGGTGCCTTAGAGGAATCCTTCACAATTATCCACAGCAGAGGGGGAAGGAGCCAGCAGGGTACAGGTGTCTGAACCGAATCATTTGCAGCCCAGCAGTACAGCTTACAGATAAAATGCCTCAGAATTAAGTCAGTGCTGCAAAATTTGCAGATGTCAAGAGGCATACACATGCCTGACAGAAGGAAAAGGAAGAACCTCGGCACTTGTGACAAGGACACTTGTGAAGAGTGCTGTACTATCTGCCTTAGCAGGCTCCCTCAGCTTGGAAGCCACAAGCTCCCAGGGTGGCTGGTTGGCCACAACCGAGAAGCATTTTCAGGCTGCTGAAATTTCAGCACCAGCTGAAGCACTTCCAGTCACCTCAGTCCTATGCTGAGCACATGTGGAGCCAGGAGAAAACAAACCTCCTCTCCAGGCACCAGTACTACACGCAAGGTGGTACAGATACTGCTTTGCTTGGTACGCTGGCATGTAGCAGACAGGTATGAAGCCAACAGTATGTTTAAAATGCCAGTAGAAGAGTATTACTTGAAACAGTGGGCAGCCAAAGAACTATACACATGACAGCAACCTCAACCCAAATTATGTGCTCTTCCAGGCAAGCTCTTACAAGCCAAGCTCATCTAAAAGTTACTTTGCTTCAGCCTTCTAGCATTTCTGAGTCCTTGGCCAAATCTGGCTTTGGACTGACAAACCTCTCCAAAGCTGCAAGTATCCCCACGAAATAACCCTAGCACAGCCATCAGCAACAACGCCTTTGATGAGTACAGAAACTGTATTTTTGTCCCCTAATGTCTCATCCTACTGAGCATGGACACCAAGGCTTTTGGGCTTTAGGGTGTTCTCCCTGCAGACACAGCTGAGAAACTGCGGAGAAACTGCAGCCGTCCCCAGGCTCGGCACCCAGCCCACTGCTCAGCCTCCCAGCCTGCTGCTGGACCACAACAAGTCTACTTCCTCCCTCTGCAGCCTTCCCTCAAACAGGGGGACATTATGTTTATTACTACAACGCATGCTCCCTTCCTGCTCCTTTTCTTGCTGATAGCCCTTTGCTCAGAGCACAGAACAGGCGGGTGCTGTGGGGTGGATCATGAGTGCGCAGTGAGTCAGGTTCCTGGCAAGCAGCCATCCTGCTGATGGCTGGGGGATGGCTCCTCACCACCGCCACCACCCACAGCAGCAGCTCCTGCACAGCTCCTACACAGGAACACAAGCACTAAAAGCAGCAAAGGAAACAGGAGGAAGTAGACGAAATCTGTATCTGCCCTTCCTGAACGTTACCGTTAGTGAAAGGCATGCGGCAGGATTTACTGGCAATGGGAAGGCAGGATTTGACATTAACTATGCTTTCTTCTTTTTCTTCCTACCTGTCACTTCTCTGTGTCACACTGCTCCTGCCCCTTGAATCCACATGAACAGAAATTTAAGTCCAGCACTAAGGCCCAGTGATCAAAGAGAAGGTACCAGTGACAGCATCTACCTGAACTATCAGTGGCACACTCCTGCCTGCAATAAAGGCAGGCTGTCAGGACATTCCAAATCACCCTAGTACTGCTTCTGCTTCCAAAGAAACCTCTTATCAAGACAGCTCCATGAACACAGCCTTCCTTGTCTCAGACTAAAGCCAGCTCTGCACACCCTAGGAAAGCTGCAAGAGCATTGCTTTCTGCTGAGTAGGCACCTTCAGTTTTGGCAAGCGAACACCGAAGTGCAAGGCCTGCATCTACAGGCCATGTTAAACGCAGGGCTTTCATTTCCATGCTTTTCCTATGCTTTTAAATTATACTTTAGTTACTGTAATGAGCACGTAAGCTAAACAAAGAAGTTTTTCTTCAAAGCAAGTTTAACTGATACATGGTTAAAACTATCATTACAAGGTTTGAAATAAGTGTATTGATTGCCATTTCTTCTGGTACCACTTTCTAGGCTGTATTCACTGCAAGTTCAGATTTATCCACTGCCAATACCTGCTATCACTACATTTTTCTATCACAGATAAAGTTCAGCTTCCTTTCAAAAACAGCTCTTCAACCCCCATACTAAATTGCTTCCTAGCAAGCAAAACACATGCTGCTTTAACAACGTCAAAAGGAAATTTGGTGCATGAAGGACACTTACTTTTTCTTCCATCTTCTTTTTCTCCTCGCTAGATTTGTTTGAAATCTGTTTTATAAATTCACTGAGCTGTAATTCCTTATTCTCAGCTGCTGCAATCTTTCGCTCAAGCTCCTCAAGGTGGGATGTTGATCTTTCTGAAACGTGAGGTTGCAGCGATGTGCTCTCATACTGTGGTTGCTTTCAGAAAGAAAGAAAACAATCATGCAAATGAACACACACATACCACTGCACAGTTCAGCAGCACAGTAGAAAACAGACACGCATTTTTTTTTCCTCTGTCAGGAAGGGTGGGGTTTGATTTGCAAACACTGAAATATGTGGTAACAGCATGTATTTCAGGAATCTTCTGGAAGGAGGAAAAAAAAAAAAAAACAGGACAAAAAACTGGACACTTGCACTGTAGGACTATTTACCCCTCAGACATAAGGAGGAAGCGTGACTTTTCTTCCAAAATCATCCCCCCTAAAGTAAAAAAAAAAAAATGTATTTCCAGAACAAATCGCTGCTACTGCATCACCACATTATCCCCTAAGAAGCAAAGCACTGTATAAAATGGCAGTGAACATACTGAAGTCAGATACGCTCCAACCTCACAGACCCTGCCAAAGCAGAGCATTAGACAACAGTCCAACCTCAGAGCTACCGAGCTGAGATGGAGGGAGCAGGGACAGCCTGAGATTACAGCCACAACCAGACGGCAGCTTCCTGCCTTCTGTCGTGTCCCCCAAACCCTCCTCCCCTTCCACCTCACGCAGTTCAGCGTTATTTTCCCACTTCCACTGCCCACGGAGAAACAAGCACACAATGGAAACCAGATGTATGTGGCATGAGAAAGGAGATGCATCCCATTAGGCTTTCAGTTTCGAGATTCTTTTAATAAAGTAAACTGGTATCTTTAAAGAAATTATACAGAGAGCTTTTTAAATAACAATATTCCATCTGCAAAGCATAAGAAGAGATTAAAATCACAAATTAAAATCTCCTTTAATGGGAAGTTAATCTTATGGAAACCAAAAAAACAAAAAAATTAATCAGGAGTGCTTAGACCCACTATAAATTGCTTGTACTTTTTAAATTATGAAAGATGAAAGCATCTGCTGCCTTATTTGAAGTGTATTAAGGAATACTAAGGCATGTACATTCACATTTCAGTTTCTGCATTTATGTTTTCAAAATCTTAAACTAGATAGAGTTTTTAGGTGTTTTGTGAACGAACCTCTGGAAGCAGCAACAGCCACATTTTGCAGATGTCTGAAAATCTTCTACCCAACCTCACACTGAGGTGCTACTCAAACTCCCCTCCTGTCTCACACCAATCTGATTCTCACCTGATGCACAGCTGTGCTGTTCCAAGAACATAACTGATGTCATGCTGAAGTGTTAGCTGAGATCCTGGTACAGTGTTTGTGACAGAAAGGATACGGTAATAAAGGAGAGACAGAAAAGCTATTTCTCTGCATACCTGCCTTTCACTTTTTCTTTTGGCACAACCATCTCGATATGCGGAGGTGTTGAGATAGATTGTGTGCTACAACACAGATTTACACTGGGACAGGTATGCCCAAAATTCAACCACATGTTCCCTTTCAGAATAAGCATTCCCTATGAATACTAAAATCCACATCCTCTTCATGTGTCTTGTACAAAAGTACTCCACCAGTCTGTTTGCTTTCTGATATCTCTTCCACCTACTCTATCGACACCATCTCCCCAACTACTCCTCTGGGCAGCAGCCTCCTTCTCCTCTTCAGAAAATCCTTCATCACTTGTTTTCACATTGTTTGTCTCCTGACATCTCGCTGCACAATGGTGTTGCACACACGCCACTGAAAACCCTCATTCTTGCACAGTGCTGCAACACCTCATTCTTACCCTACTTTTATCAGATTTTCAAAACATTTCAAGTATGTACACAGTGTTAACATAACTTAAATTTCTGCAAATCTAAAGTGAATTACAATACTTACAGGGTATTCTGCTCCACTCAATTCACAGCTATTCAGTGACACAACCATCAATAAACATAAAGGCTCTGCATTTTATCCTGCAGTAAATTGTGAGCATCCTTTAAGTGGCAGTTACTGGGTTATGGAAAGCTACTCTAAAAGAAAAATATCCATCCTACCTGCAAATTAGTCATGTAAGGTTCTTCGCAGTTCACAAGATGGCTCAGCCTTGCATGTTGAGCTCGTAACTCATTCTCCCTTATCTTCTGATGTAGATTGTTAATCTGCTGCTTTTGCCTGTAACAAACATATTTTATTTGAAAATAAATGGAATTGAACAGAGATTAAAAAAACATTGATCTTAGGAATACACTGAAGAATACTGCAGCAATGCTATTCAGCTCACTTTCTCTCTTCCACGTTGTCAAATGAAGCGGTAACAAATACTCGATAGAATCAGATTAAGTATTTCATAATCCCGGATCTGCTTTAGCTGTGGGCTTTTTTCCACTGCAGCCAAACTGCAACTAGCCTAGCTCAACACCAGAATGGAATCCCATCAGGATATGAGCTATTAAAGTAGAGTTGTCATACACCTTTCACCTAAGCATACCTCAAATGGCCTGCATTCAACTGGGAATCATAAACAAATATTTTACAAATATGCATTTGAAAATTCCATCGGTCTGGCAGGGGCTGGAGAGCTGCTTCTGTTGTCATTTGCTTTACAGCCAGAAGCGTAAGCAGGAAGAAGTACACAGAGAGAAGAATGCAAACAAACAAAACCCACATCTTAGTTTACTTGGACTTCTGCTCCCTCTCCTCTCTCCTTATGAGAGCTGACTTTTGACACAGTTTAAAGAGATTCACAAAGCAAAAGGAGCAGAAATATTAAAAAGAAAACATCATTATAGAAGTTAGACAGCAAGGCTTTCCTGTAAGGTCTTTCTTTTTGCTCTGCTTAAGACCTTCTCAGTTAGTTACTTTACATAAGATGTTTCCCACTGCTAAAGTACTGCACTGCATACCAAACCAGAATTAAACCTCTGACGCCAAACATTTGGCCAGTGTACAGCAGCAACAGTATCACTCTTCTATCACTATTTAATTATATCATACATTGTATCACTATTTAAATCATGACTATATTCCAGCTAAGGTGATGACTAGATGGCAAAGACAAGACAGGTCTCAGCTCCAGACCAAGTCACACTAGAGAGAGAGACTGCAAGGTCTGCTACTCTTTCTGGGGACAGCTGGGCACCTCAGGAGCTGACCGGAGTGGAGTCACCAGCCAGAAGCACAGAGACCAACCTTCTCAACCAGCTTACAAACAGCCCTCACTCATCCGTGCCCAGTGAGGTGGTGGAGGCCCCTCCTTGGCGATCTTCAAAAGCTGCCCTGACATGGACCTGAGCAAGGAGCTCTGGGTGTCCCTTCTTGAGCAGGGGTTGGACAAGATGCCCTCCAGAGGTCCCTTCCAGCCTCAGCCATTCTGTGCTTCTATGTACTCCTTTAACTCCACTTGTTCCTTTATGGTCTTTTTTTTATACTAGGAGAGCATAAAAGATAGGATGCATATGCACAAAACACATCTTTTTAATGTTTCCCTACTTCTACATCTATAAAGAAATACAGTGAATGGGGAATCAGTATAAACAAGTTGCAATTCTGTTGTACCTTAAGATGATTCATTCAATGCAATTCATAAAATTCATAAAACAGAGCAACTGTATGTATTTACATGACTCCGCAGCAAGTCCTAGAATATTCTGTATCATCACAGGTGAATCTGAGGCTTCCTTTTTCCATGTTACTATCCAGATGGAACAAGCCTGTATAACTGTATAAATAGAGAAGGACGATGTAATGCTGAACAACTTTGTACTCAGACTCTTCAGGCTGGTGTCTTTCTGTATGATGGCACTTCAAACAAAAAGCTTCAAACTTATTTTGGAAGAAGTACATTTGAAGATCAGGAAAAAAGTTTATGTCCATAACTTGAGCTTATACATGGGCTGTCAGAAGAACTTGTGTAATCATGTGAGAAAATAAAAAACCTTGCTGACTTCTACTGCATGCTTGGTCACAGACACCAGGATCACTTGCAACGAGTTATCTTAACCTATGAGCGGGAGTCATTTTTCATTTGTTATTACCCTATTACTCACCAGACACAGCTATTAAAATATCCCTGCCCCATCTGTTTTAACATTTTTCATCCGTTTGCCACTCATCTCTTGAAGACACTACATGATTTTCTCTTTGTAGCTGATCACGCCTTAGCAATGCCTTCCTTACCGGATAGGAATTCAATAGCCTGAACTGTATACTACAGCCCACAGCAAGCTTTTTAAAACATTTTTGAATCTCCAACCACATTGCTGTATTTCCTTTCATAATCTTCCCTACCTTACCAAATCCCTGCAGGAAAAAAGGTGAGACAAATTAATCCGTGGTGAAACGGAGCCGCACGAGCAGGGAGTATAACCGCTTTTCTTTTTGCTCTGCAAAGCCTGAAACTCTGACCCATCTGAAACCTGGCCAGCAAAACTTGTCAGGCAAATGTTTCATGTCTGTGTAGATCTCGCACAGCTTCTTCACATAACTGCCTCTCTCAAAATATCATTAACCTCATGGCACCCAGAGACAAAAATCCTGCGAACAGCCCAGCAGTCACAAGCGGAGTAAAAGATAAAGCACCATAGAAACATGTTTACTATTTACATACAGTCCTATAAGTCTTTGGAGACCTCATGCCAGATTCATTTTCTCACTGATGTTCTCATACGCTAAGACAGTTTTAATCCTCTGTTACCCACAGCTGTTCCTATTAATCCTCTGCACAACCACAGGCAGCGAACATCATTTAAAACGAGCATGGAGAAGTCCAAGTGCCCTCACAAACACGGCCTGCACGCTGCAGCGGGGACACTGTCCTCACAAGCCTCCCCACTGCCAATCCATCACCCTCGTACTTTCCAAAAAACCCTCCAGCATTCACATTTCTGCTCAGGTACGTGGTTGACTGCCACTCTGGGTAGGCCAAAACCATAAAAATAATCCAGAGACGGAAAGATTTCACCTTTGGGGCAGCTATGGTATTTGTAACTCACGTGCACTCTTCGTGCTCGCAGAGGCCACACCAGGCTGAAATCCTCAAGGACTAGAAGGGGAGAAGAGTTTGTTAAAGAAAAAAAAAAAGTTCAAAAAGCAGGAATGAAGAACATCCTTTTGAGAGGGGCATTTAAAAGTGTTCCTTACTTAAAGTGATATTTCATAAGAAAATACTGAAAAACATAAACCTGAACTCTCCTATCCCATCAGTTAATACAAACATGGGCTAACAACATTGTTTTCAGAAACAATTCCAGCACAAATCTTTCCAGCAGCCCTTTGAGGCAGAAAAGTGTCTCCAGGAATGGGAGGTGCAGGAGAAACAAAGTTTAAACCTTCTTTTAAAGAAGTGAGAAGATTCTCCAGTACAGAGAATACCACTCCCACTACCGACCAGAGCTCTGCAGCGAAGACACTGAAGCCAATGTATTGTTGAATTTCACTTTAGATAAGTTGTTTTCTCAGTTTTTTTTTTCTCCTCAGAGTTAACCTGCTTGTTATATCCATATTTTCATTACTATTATTTTTTTTTTCTTCTAAAACTTTCACTGATACCGCAGAGTTCTACCCTATGCCTTTTCACCACCTTTTCTGAACTTCCATCCATAATTTATAGATAGAGACACACGAACACCAAATCCTCCCTGTGCTGCTCCCAGGTACATTCGTTCTAAGGGGACTCAGCAGTAGTGACAGGTTGCCCAAGACACAGGACAAACTTGGTGGCTATGTACTCTAAGGTCCCTTCCATCTAGCTCTTTTGTCCTAACTCCCACGTTATTTACATGCTAGCTAGACTATTTACAGAAAAGCATACAATTTTCACAAGGTAATGACTTCACCTTACTTTCAGGATCTTGGAAAATTCACACATCTTATGTTCCCCTTGTTTTTCTACTTCCTCAAGCATCCCCTGGTTTTGTACGGAAAATTTCAGGGCTTTGCTTGTTTCACCTTTCCTGTGGAATTACCAACTATGATCCACACACAAGCCGTTGGCACTACAGCCTTGGCCATCTGATGAAGGTACGGACTCTCTGTAACCATTTTCACAGAGTTTAAGGAGAGTCATTCACCTCACCTGACTTGCCGCCTGTTAAAGACCCTGATATTCCCACACAGCATCCTCTCTGTTGAGCCCAACAATTTAAATCAAAGCAAAGCATGTTGATCACCAGGAAGCTACAATCCCACACTCAGAGGACTGAAACTGAAGAAGTGACACATGCCTGCAAACTTCTGGCAGCTCTCTGCCAATTGCCCTTGCTGCAGAAGAAAGCAAAAGCCCTGAACGTGTCTGGGGAGAAAGCATCCGAGCATCAAGCATATGAGAAGAGTGGTTCACCAAGCCAGTCTCAAATGTCTACCTTTCTGGTGCTAATGGGATAAAAAGCAAATCCCAGAATACTTTCAACTGCTTATGCACCTAAGGAAAAAAGCACTCCTTTAATCCCTCACAAACAACAACACAGCCCAGCATCCGTACTTTTCTCTTATAATGAATATGAGCATGGCCAAGCATGAAGTGATTGTTTCTAGCTCACCTAAAGCCAGGTCTGTAAACGAGCAGCACACTTTCAGTCAGTACATGCAGCCTGCAAGAAGAAAACACAGCAACACAGCGCTGCCCAGCCTTCCATGGGACAGGCTTGGTCCCCCATTGGAACCCAGTCTCACGCCCACCCTCTTGCTCCCTGGGAGCCCCCAGCTTTAGTAGGGGGCTGCAGTCTGTCTGCCCCATGGACAGCAAGGAGCTGCTTCAGGTGTCACTCCTCTCTGCAGACAATGCGGCGCACCCCATGGAATGGCAGACAAGCTCACCCCATCCTGGTCAACTGGGACTCTACTTACGAAGCTGGCCGGAATGCAGAGAAAAATTACTGGTGTCCCTTGACACAAACTGAAGACATTTTAATGGGCAAAAAGAAAATTGCAGCCATAACTGTGAAATATCTATTGGATGGGAGGGGGAAATACTTGGTTCACCTATAGTTCTGCCCTTTGGCTCAAACAAACCTCTTTCAAAACTCAAATCACCATGAAGGACGTGGGGCAGTACTGAAGCAATTCAGCTCTGCATGCAAAAGCCTGGACTGCCTTCAGAGACCAGCATTAATAATAAATAAACTGTTTAATATACAAATTACTTCTGTGCATCTCTCAGAACACTTCCACAACATAACTGACATTCACACCATTTTCTTATATTCACACAGGACTAGCTAACCATGCACACATGCTTAGACAGACACTCAGATGTATTTGTCTGGAAACAAGCCACATTTTCTTCAACCTGGGACCAACTCATCTGCTGTCTGTAAAATCATCTTATCCCTCACTTATTCTAACATGAAAGCATCTTTAAAAAACTATGGCTGCCAGAGAAGCACTTCCTCCTCTTAACTTTTAAGAGACTTAAATGAGCGTAAATCTAAGAGTCTTACATAACAAGTGAAGATAAAGGTCCACCATCTTCAGGCGCTTCAGGAACGGCAGAAAACAGCTTTCTCTGGCACAGAAGCGACGTTAGTAATTCCATAATGAATCAAATGACAATTGATGCTCACCTTCAAAGGTTACAGAGAAATCGTTGCTTTAGGTGAAAAAGCTTCAGCAGATTTCCTCAGAATCAGGACATCAAGTGTAATGTAATACCGGTCTTTCTGTAGCACAAGCATCACTTATTCCACACCGCAACTAGATGTAATACTGCTTTGTTTTGTTGCTTTAAGAAGCTGGATACTAATTTTTACATCCCTTTGTTTTAAAGGCACGATCTCTTGGGACCACAAGGCCAAATGTGCAGAGTACTGATAGGGTGAGAGGTCAGCAGCACACAAAGTCCTAAAAACAATGCAAATACATTTTCCATAACTTAGAAGATAAAGCCAAAGAGCTCTGATACCATCAAAGCTCATGAAAAAAAGATAGTCTGCAATTTCCTATGCAATCAAGTCTGGTTTTTTTCGTTTGTTTGTTTGTTTGTTTTTTTCAAATCTAAGCGGCCTGAAGGGAACACTACCTTTCCACCAGTCACAGAAAGCTCAATCTGGAGAAGCAGAGAGGAACATGACCTCTGGGAGTCCAGAAGCGATCTCTCTTCTAGATGGATTGTTATTTTTTAAGTGACTACTTTGAATTGAGCTGAAGTTTGAGATGCTAGCCTGACCCACAGCAGGCAAGCTAGCACCGATGCACGGGGAGGCCAGGCAAAAGCACGGTCAACAACTGCACTTGACTTGCTCCTATGATGTCCGCTGTGTGGGAACAGGGTGTGAGGAGCAAGTGGGATATGGCCACGGCTGCCTGCCCAGGCAGAGGTTGCTCCCTCCCTCCTGTGACAGAGTTTTGCAGCTCCTGACAGGAGCCACGCCGCTCCCACATCTGCCAAATACTGGGACTTCCTAAAAACATTTATATCCACAGGACAGAAAATGCAGTTCCAGGGAGGAAGATCTGGGATTACTGAGCACAGCTACACAACGCTGTACTGCAAAACCAGCCAGCACCGAAGGCGGCCTGCGAGAGGGGCGTACGCAGCAGGAGGGAGGGCTCAGCTGTCTACCTCAGACGCTTCAGGGAAGATGCAAAATCAGATGGGGAGAATTCAAGGAATAAGAAAAGCTACTACAGTTGTAGAAAGCATGACCCAGGAGGAAAGACTAAGACATATTAGGAAAAGTTTTGTAATGTTTAAGCTAATTCATCTCTGAACTGTCCAACCTGGAAAGGCTGTGGAGCACTTGTGGCTGCAGGCTTTGAGGAGCAGGGTGCATGGACCATGAGCGGTACCACTGCAGCGCACCCCGACCTGGCACAAGCGTTGGACGGGTCCTTTGTAGCCCTACTCTCCCTCACTGGTGCCACGATTTAGGCTGTTACCTAATGGCGAACCATCCATTCCACGGGCAGTACTAATATTCACTCCTGAAAAGTTGAACTTTTAAAACTGCTAACAGATTGTAACAAAATCTTCCTGCCCAAGATACCTTAACCACAAATTACCAAAGCCATGGGTGGTATCAAAAGAAGATACATCCATGTTTTTGAAGACATTATTGCAAGCAGAGTGTATCACGCAGCAGGACACTCAAGAAGGCTCCCTGTAGCCTGCTCTCAGGGCAGCACTCCCACTTGTACATGTGTTTGCTCAGAACCAGGGTGGCAGAAAGCCTTGGTGTGACTTCACCAAAAATGACAGCAAATTGTCCCTCAAGTGGACATATTAGTGCTGCAAATCTTAACAGAGCATCCCAAATTAAGCAAGTTACAGCTTTACATTAGCAGTAGCACGAACAGTATCAGCTCACACGGAATTTGACGTCAAGAAGTCAAGGCAGGCCAATTTGACAGGAGGCAAAGAAAACCCCAATCAAAACATCTAAGCATAATGCAACTCTGGATGGAAAGCTAATGATTTAAAAACTGTTTTAAGACTGCGAATGTTATTATGCCCTGAGGAACGACAGCGATTCACTAAAATCATACTTTTATATCTACCTTGCCTTAAAAAGCAGTGTAAATGCCTTCAATCTGTCTGGAAGAGAACACTGCATGCAGAGTGTTATTCTCAGCAGCTTATGTCATATGTTCAGATATTTGGCATTTATTCATCCCCCACCCCCCCATCCCCACACGCAATCCCTGCCAAACAAACAGTGCCAAAACCACACTAGAGACATCCAACAGTGGCCGGCCAGTCTTAGGAGACATTCAGAATCGTACCCAAACCCTGTAAATTTCAGTGCTGTTAATGCGCTGAATGGCCTACACAACACGGGCATAACGTTAGGAATTACAATGTGATGCTGTAATTTTCTAAACCAATGCAAATACTGTTGGCTCCCTCTGGTGCTAAATATAACGTAGTGTTACATATTAAACTGCGGGAGAAGTAAGGCAATGACATAACCCAATTATTTTGTACAGTGGGTGACAGACATTCTAGTAATAAGTGTTACAGCAGCAGATTTCCTCTTACAGACAAAACTGTTAAGACCCTTATTTGCAGCCTGCACCAACAAACCCGAAGTGGAAAAAGCACGACACCACACTCTCCCTTTATAAAAGTGGGTCTCCCCCATTCTTTAAGAGCAGATTTAAAAACAGATTTCAGGCTCTGATTCATTAAACTGGCAGCGATCCGTACAGTAGCTTTAAAGACAAAATAAAACCACTTTTATACCCACGCATTTATGCTACTGTGTTCATTTACACTTGGTCATATATACAAGCCAAATCAATTTTAACTCTTCTACTAGTAAACCTGATGCTCAACACAGCGCACAGATATCCATCAAGCCACTTATTCTATACGCAAGTGGCTGTTTGGGTTTTAACATTCACTCCAGGGCTTTGAATTTCCAGCGACACACAAACCTACCCAGTGGTAGTGAAACCTACCAAGTGCTGATCTACACAGCACGCATTATTCTTTTATTTTGTTTTAAACCAAATCTTGTTTGCAGCTTTGCCAAGCTGTTAGGTTTTCGATGCAAAACAGGGAAGTTTAATAATCTCATCCAGAAGGGCTGTGTTACTGCTGCCCTTTTACCATCGTGGGGAAAGGAGGGAAGCAGGCAGCAAGTTTCTCTTTCCTCCCCTCTGCTTTTAGAACAAGGCGGCAGAGCAGCTGAAGGTCAACCACTGTGTACACAGCCTCTATTTCCCACACATCAACAGGTTTAAGCACTGCCACGCAGAACAAGTGGCACAGTGCAAAGGATGTTCAGCTCCTCCACCTCCTGCTGCAATTCACAACACAAGAGTGCTTTTTAACCTCAAATAAACTGGATGGCCACCATGCAGGTGAAAGGGCAGCTGGTGACAAGATAAGGGTGTTACCAGGGTGTTTCTTGTTATGCAGCTGTTCCTTGTAGCTGTCAACTGCAAACAGCTACCGCCGGAGCACCATGGTCCAGAGCCCACCTCTGGTGTCCTCTGGTTGCTACACCGCTCCTCCAGCTTGCAGACAGCAGGGGGGTCACCTGGCTCCACAGGCTCCTGCCCCCTTCACTAATTAAACAAGTCTTGCTGACATCCTCCAGTTACCGGAGTGTAGATTCAACACGAGACATGTTTTAAGAAGACCACACCTTTTAAGGCTCCGCAGGAACCACAGGCATAAAAGGCTTTTTCAGCCAACACCTACTACCAAGATCTCTGTCAACAGAAGAGTTCCTCCTCCACTACCCAAAAGCATAAACTCTGCAAGTCAAACAGCATCATCTCCAATTCTCATTAAGCAAACTTCACAAAACTTTGTAAATTTATTTTAGACCAGTATTTAGAATTTGAATTAGCTTGGGAGAAGAAGTTGAAAGTTAGACCAGGTAGACAAGGAGCCAAAAAATCTAGGTTTAGTCCCAAACATGGTCTTCACTCTCAGTGTAATGCTCTGTGTCCCTCTTTTAAAATATGGATAGCCTTGAAAGAAGATACTACTGATACTTCAGTATTATGAATATTCCATCTCGTAGGATTTTGGACTGCAACTATGTACTGTTTTCTCCAGGAGCGAAACTATCAATGGAAAAAACCTAATGAAGGAAAATATTTTGTAAAATCTTTTGCAACATCATTTTGTATCATCTTTAAATAATACAAATGAACTATTTGAAATAATTTTATTTTGTTTTCAAATCATAAATCTTACGGCAATTTTTTTTGCCTAAATGTAGATTCGATATTTAGAAAACTGCCTTTTGTGTGGCATACTATTATACTGCATTATTGCAACTTACATTGTGCTTAACTCTCACACCAAGCGCCTGTGTAAGGCAAATGATCACTAAGTCGTCTTTGTTCACTTCAGCTGCTTTCAGAGTGCATTTTCCCTTTTCAGCTGAATGAAAAGGAATCACTTCAACTGACTTCTCTCGTAAATCCAGACAGAGCTGTATTCACTACCCCTAAGCCACACAAAGGTATGCACTGAACAAAAAAGAACACATTGCCATGGGATGCCAAGAAATTCCTTTTCTTCCTCAGGACGGACAGTATCAAGCAACATTAGCAGATAACCAGGTTGCAAACTGTCACTTCTGTCAAATGAAACTTCACCTTGACTGTAAACCCATTCTCACTGTGAGAAGAATAATGTGAACTGACGGTTTAGTTGCCATTGTGTAACAAGCCTTCATGTAGGGTGTCAGTGCTTGGCACTAAGGACAGCCCCTGGCCATCATGCACAACGTGCTTACAAATGCTGGTGACAGCTTGGGCTCTGAAAGGAGGGCTGCAGGTTATACAGCATTACCACTGATACGACAGGCCTGGAAAAGCTGCTGTGATTTAGACAGCCCCTAAGCAGCTGATCTAAAGACTCTGACAGAGGAGATCTATGCAACAGTTCAGGATGTTTCCATCTCAACTGCTTGTCCCCTTGGGAGATCCCAACCTCTGCAGCAGAGATGGCAGAGCAGGTTGTGGTGCCCACGCCCCAGCCCTGCAGTTCCCACTTTGCATACCATCCCCACAACAGGGGCAGGAAAATGTATGCTTGCGTGTGTCTGAGCTGGCCTGGGGAAACGGATGCCAGCCATCACCACTGGGACAGCATTGCTGCAGGGCAGAAACACTGTAAGCCACCACAATTCCTTTCTCTGTTGCAACAGAGGAAGGAACAGATTGTGCACCAGCATAACTGTGCTGCCAAAGAAAATTATGCCGAAGTTGTCTACCTCCACCCAGTAAGGGAGAGGACCTACCAGACGAAATATAAAAACAGTGATCACAGATGCCTGACATTCCTGTGACTAGCACACACCTGCTTTACGCAGCACTCCTCAGGCTGTGGAGCAAAGTATCAATAAGCGGGTAAAACCATTTCAAAATCAGAACAACCGCTCCTCTTTCAGCCATGAGCCAAGAGTTTATTATTAAAACACAGACTAAGCCAAATGATAATTACGTCAAATATAAAAACGCCCTTCTTAAATGCCCTACATCCAAACTCTGCAGCTCCTGATGGCATCTGCTAATTTCATGTAAGCTTCATTAAACTCAAGCCCTTTATTAAAAGCACATTTTCCTCATTAAGGCTTCACTTCATCTAAACATCAAGAACTCCAGAAATTACATCAGCTGTACTAGAAGCTAACAGCAGTGAGTTGCTGCCAAGGTCTATTTCAGATTGATACCAATTTCAATTAGAAATGATGCATTTGTTGATATATAGACACTGAATTTAATATTTTAATATCTGAACATTTTATATGAGCATTTAAATAGGATTTTACTACCGTCTGTTTCTCCAAAGACCAATTTCTCAAGGATTTGTCAGCTGGTTTCAATTATACTGCATTTCTCTGTTTGTCACAGAAAAGAGAACCAGTGCAAGGCTGTCTACTAGCTTTCATCTTGCATCACTCCCCAGGCCTGTGTACAAGCAGAAGGAAGTCTACACAAACATGCAGACTTGTATGAAACCAGGCTGAGCAAGCTGACAGCAGAACTAATGGTCTCGCTCTCCCTTTTCCATTGCAAAGGCACCAAACCCCTATGCAAATTCCCAACTTTGTACAAGACTTTTAGCAAGCAGCCTCTCTTCTCTGCTAGCAAGGTCTAAGTCCCACATATTCTGTGCATACATGTTTGCTGGACTGAAACCTAACAACTTGACTGTTTCACCTTCTACATCACAGCTTTTATGTCATCCAATCTAACAAATGCAGCAAGAGCAGCTTACTCACCGATCGATCACAATCTCTTTCTGTCTTAGCAGTCCCTCTTTAATTTTCATTAGGGATTCCAAGTTGCTGAAGTCCTGATAGCTGGTAGCAGGGTAACTCTGACGAGCTGTTCCAGTCGGCACCTGCATAAAATATTTCTATAATTAGCCTCCAAAACAGTAAAGGCAGATTATCTCGTAGATATTAGGGAATTTACAAAGTGGTTTGTTGTTTCAGAAATGTAACGTTTTGTAGCTTATTCAGATTTGCTTTATATACAACAATTGGATTTACTAACGCTTTCTTTAAACAGATTTTAGTCCTGCCTCAGTGATTTAGAAATTATTTCATCATTTCTCTACTAATGAATTCATAGCTCTGAAACCAGTTTGAGATGAAAACTGGAAAGCCCATTTCAAATTTAAATAATTACTAAGACAAAATTAAAACGTTCATTCTTGCTGCAATTCTTTGAGAACTAGAAATGAGATAGCTTTATTAGACCTGCTGATAACTGCAGGTTCAACTTGTTCAACTCCCAGCTGTAACTTTGGTATATAGAGAAGGAGAAATAGCCCTGTAAGTATGTGCATCTGAAATACAGAATATGGGAATGTAATCCTGGTTAAATTCTAACTGTTCCTAAGAATAAAAGTTTCAGAAGTAACAGACTTCAGGCTTGCCATTGATCTTCACAAAAGGCAGGCTGCATGCCTCACAGCAAACTGGTGTGAAGACAACAGTCAAGCTGAATTGAAGCCAACAACATCATGGTTCAGAAGAAAAGTAAATAAGTAACTGGGATGATTAATGAGGAATATTTTTAAACTTGGAATATAAAAAGTATGAAGAGTATTTGTGTCAGAAATTCACAGAAGGGAAGCTTTAAGTTAGAACTTTGGTGTTCAGATGGAGGCATCCCGGCTGCCATGAGACATCACCTCATCCTCCAGCAGTTTTTTCATCACTGGAAAATCACAGAATCACAGAATGGCTGGGCTTGGAAAGGACCTTAAAGTCCACCCAGTCCCAGGCCCCTGCCACATGCTGGTTGCCACCCGCTGGGTCGGGACGCCCAGGGCCCATCCAGTCTGGTCTTGAGAACCTCCAGGAATGGGGCAGCCACAGCTTCTCTGGGCAGCCTGTGCCAGGGCCTCACCGCCCTCTGAGAAACAAAACAAAACAAAACACATCTTTTCATTATCTGGGAGCCACCTTGGACTATGTTGCCTCTATGTTTTTGGAAGACGACAAGAGGAGAAGAAAGCAAAAATACAGCTATGTTTGGTTTTAAAAGTTTAACGAGAGTTTTGAGGATATGTTTATTTGTATTGCTCTAAACATCTTCAGATCATAATTAACTATTTAAGACCAAGATGTAGCATAAGTTATTAAAATTGGATCTGCAATATTCAAGTAGAATGCATTTCTGTTCAAAGCTATATTGAATAGAGAGAAATCTCTGCCTAAACCCTAGAACTATGATGTGCAGAAGTCACGAACTCTTGACAGCTGTGGTCTCTTCTAGAAGCTGAAAGAGTATTCTTCCCCCACTAAGTCTAGTTCAGCTCAATCTCTAACTTGCTCACTGATAAAATGGATCTGAAAAGGCAGAAATAATTTATTGTCCATTTAACTTATAACTTAAAACTAGGTGTAAGATTACCAGACCAACTAGTTCAACATTCTTTTGAAAGTGACACAAAAAGAGTCCCAAGAAGTCCAAGTCATCTAGTTCAGGGAATAACACTTCCTCTGCTTAACAAGGTGGATAGCTCCAATAGTATAAGTAGTTATGAATGATTTAAAACAACAAACACACACCAATTCTACATATTAAACATCTGATGTCAATTACTGAAAAAAAAAGCCCAACAGCTAATTACATTTTATCTGTCATTTGCAAACAAAGACAAAAAAAAAAACAAACACACACAACACACACATCCAGAATGCAGCAATTTCATGGTTTAATGTTGACTGCATCCCTTGCAGGACAGTTTTAAGCATCGTATTTTAATGAGAAGGCCATACGGACTGACAGGAGAAACAGTGCCTCTTGAGGAAAAGTGAAACGTGAAATAATACTAAGCTCAAGTTTTACCCTAAAATGGTTCACTGATTTATGACTACCATTACTATTTCTTGCCCTATGCTCATCCGTGATTACATCCCACAAGCACTAAAAGCCACCAAAGGCATCTGGAAATTCTCTCCAAAGTTGTGCCTAAAGAAGGTGCCTCATACAACTGCCTGCTCGAGCATATTCTGTGTTGGAAAATTTTGTGGGAGTAAAACTTGTCCCATCTGCCATTGTTAATACATCCAATTAAACTAACACTTGTTCAAGGAAGCTATGAAGATGCTACTCTACTGTGAGGTAAGGAAAAGAAAAGCTAAGAACTGTGTGGTTTATGATTTCCCACAAATTTGTTAGCCAAGTCATGGCTCTTCCTGTAAGTAAAACACACACTCAGTCTTTACAGACCTATGAATGAAAAATTAATTTTGTCTCAGTTGCTAAAACCAGACCACGTAACTTCAAAGAAGTCATCGGTGCTTGCAGAATGCCTTAGGACTGTCACATGTTGTTCTGCATCACAGTTGTCCTTGTGACTGGCTGAGTCAATAGTCACCAGCACAAAACTGTTCCAGTGAAAGTCTCTCTTAGTCACACGTGCCACGTCATGCAGTGTAAAGTGACAACATCAGTAACTATCACTGCATTTCGTGTCACAAAAATTCTTCCTTTGCTTCTCCCATTATAGTGCTAATTGTTTTTATGTATCCACCTCAACACCAGTGGGCTACAGTCAAAAAAAAAAAAAAAAGAAAGAGAAACAGTCCTAAATGCAGTTGGATTAGATCCTTGCTCAATTTTCATTTTTTTTTATTTTCCTCAGAGCCAGAAATTCCATCTCTACCCCCAAAAATATCAACAACATGCAACACGTTGACATTACAGACAGGAAACCTATGGCTTTATGAAGCCAAATCATCCCATCTACTCAACAAGGCAAGTTTTGTCTTGTAAGACCAACCTATAAAAACAAACCTTCTTCAGAAAAGTAATTAAAAGAGGAAACAGAGGGGATCAGATTAACAACAATTATTTAGATCTGAAGCCAACTTAACCAAAAACATTTTGGATGCCACCAGCGGTTTCCCAAGCAAACTTCTTCAAAGCAAGCCTGGTACTTAAATCCAGCACATACTCAAACTCAACAGTTAGCACTAAAATTAAAAACAAAGCCTTCAGCTTTGGTACAAGAAATGACTGTGCAAGGAGTCAATGAAATATTAAGGCTGCTGAAAAGCAAGACAATGCACTTTGCAAAGTTAAGAACAGAGTAATAGTTTGCCAATTAGATGCTAATGGTAAGTTCTTAAAAAATCCAGCACATCAGGCCTCCCCAGTTGACTGATCACGACATTTGCTTAGCATATATCTAATCCTATGGAGTACATGCCTGCTGGATATACACGTAAAACATTATCTTGCATTGTCTATACTGCCCATGTGCTTCAAGTTATCACTCTGAAGAGACAAAAACAACTAAAGAACTTTCTGTTTCTGATATCATGTTTCAGTAACTCGAAAAAAAAAAAAAAAAAAAAAAAAAAATGCT
>VXAV01001817.1:317591-371976 GCA_013399715.1 Alectura lathami
GAACCTGCTAAAAATACTTCTTAGCACTGCCCAGAATAACAAGACACTTCGCTTATTTATGAGCATATGGTGTTGTCTACTCCAAACAGCTTTCTAGGTGCTCTGAATGGAGTGGTAGCACACAGGTGGTCTGCTTACATCCAAGTATTTTGTCTCCTAAGGACAACAAACCAAAAAGAAAAAGCAAGCGCATTTTTAGGACTCATATGCAGAAAGCCATCCACAACTCCCAGTAGTCAATTTGAGTTCTCCACAACTATGAAAAAACGCACACACATAAAACACACACAAAAAAAACCCCTAGCTTGAACCAGACAGCATTCTTTTCCATCTGCCCCATGAAATACAACAATTTTTGTCAACTGGCACCGCTCCGAAGTGTAGCAAGCTTGGACTAAGAACATCTGCTCAGTTAACGCAGTATTCCCTGCACAGTGGTGTCCAATGGTTCTCACTTGCTTTTTCTGACAAGGGCTTGGCCTTGACTTTCATGACTTGTCAAGCCTTCAAGTCACTGCTGATACACAGCTAGCTGCTGGGAAATTAAATAAATAAATAAAATAAAATAAAATAAAATAAAATAAAATAAAATAAAATAACAAAATAAAATAACATAAAGAAATACGTTTCCTGTACTAGCCTATATACAAGTATTTACTGCTGACTGATTCCACCACATTTCTTAGCAGTGGGAAAACAACTTTTTCCCTGGACTAGATGATAACAGCACTTGTCTCATTTATGCCAATAATGGCTGGGATTTTAATTGCACTAATTAGAAATACCTTCTCCAAACATGCTCATGGTTTCTGCCCAAAACAATTCAATGCCTCAGCCCACAGAGCAGCACTCCCTTCCATATAATAATGTAGAGGGAATATAACACTATCACAGAGTAGAGGTGGACTCCAAAAATGCCAATATGACAGCACTGTAGTTTGCCTTTTTTTTTTTTTTTTTTTCTGAAAGCTGAAGTTTAAATAATTTAGTACTGTTAATACTACAACAGTAAAGTTTTCACAAGCCATTACTGCCAGAAGTTATGCTACGTGAACGAGCCCTTCTGGCCAACAACTTGCACTGCCCCATACTATCACAGAAGTGCACTACAGTTAGCACTATCATAGAAGCAGCTCTGTAGGTATCAATCTTCTCTTGGGGAATTTCACTGCCGTTCATTACTTGGGGGAAAACTAGTTCTGCGCAGCCACGCTAACCCAGTGCAAAGAATCAGTGCAACAAAGGTCAGCCACAGAGTAAGCAGCTCCCTTGGTGCGACTGCCAGCGGAGGAAGGCACCACGGATCTCATTGTGGGCTGTGCCTCAGGGAGTCAGCTCTTGCCATCCCATCTCATGGCATGGTGAGGGCGGCAGCAAACCCAGAAGTGCAGTTATCACCGCAGGGGTGCCCCTTGCTCTTTCCTGCCCTGCAGTGGGAGCAGGATTCCATCTGGGATGTCAGCACAGTTGTCACTGATGAGCTCTGCAACCGCTCCCGCCCAGAGCAAGGAAAGAAGGATTTGCCCATCCCCTCCTCCCCACCCAGATTTCTTCCCAACACCAGGCAGAGTGCTTTGGTAAACAACAGCCCCTTATAGTTCAGACAGTCCTGCAAGATCATCCATCTTAATGCCAGCAAAGTTAAGAGAGGGCTAGGGACTTTCACGCTGGAGAAGCGAAATGAAGCTGAATTGGAGCCCAGTTTTAAATTACTTTAAAGCAAAGCAAGGAATCCTTCCTGCAGGAAGATGCTGTGCCTTGCTGAAATGCACTAGAGCACACAACTACAAAGGAGATTAAAACAGACTCCAGATGGGTAAAAACACGACTACTCACCGAACCATGAAATCCTGACCTGTGGTGTCTGTGTTTCACCACCACCTACCTACTTACTGCTCCACTCTGCTCCATCATTGCCATTTAGGGGAGACAGTGGTTCCGCTCAGCCCAATGCAATCACCAAAGCTCTTGGCACCAACACCTAGGCTGTATCCCATTTTGCTATGCTTTTACAAAGCTAAAGCAGTCATGGGGGAGAAAGAGAGCGTCTAACCATGCCCTTGCACCGTTACTCCACCAGTGGCACTTGAGGTGCAGGGAATTTTTAATGAGATTTTTAAGGAGATGATCAAAATCAAAATTGAAGTGTATTTAATTTCTGAGGTACTGAGAAATACTGATGTATCATGGAGAGGTTAGCATAATACAGCAAGTGGGGAAATACAGTATGAAAAATGTATCAAAAATCAACAAAGCTTGGAAAACAATCTAAAGCACACCTTATATAGAGACATAAGCTGCAAAGTAACTCATGTAAGAGGGACTGCCGACTAACAGGCAGAACAAACTTTCCAGGAGTTTGCAATTTAACCTGCCTGAAAAATAGCTTAATGCAGGTCTGGACTGCCTACATATGGTGCGTGAGGTCCCAGAGAAAGGGGGAGAGTGAAAGAATACAACACCGACTTTAAACAGCTGTGGCATAAACCCAGCTGGAAAAATATGTTCAGTTCTGAGCACTGTACTACCAAAAAGTCACTGAAACAGTAGAACATGTTCAAATAAGAGCAATCATGATTATTAGGAAGCTTAAAATAAAAGATTTATGAATAAAGAGCTAAATACCATAGACGAAGGCTGAGGAGACATGAAAGCAGCCAGGAAATACTCTGCTTCCCAGGCTAAGAGTACATATATCACCAGGACAGATGGAATGAAATTTGGGATGAGTATCAGGAGAATAAAGAATAAACTAAAAAGACAGCAAAAAGTAGCTAAAGTATCTCACAAACAATTGAAAGATTCAGATTTTAGGATCTACACTGAATAAATTTTTATTTATTAAAAGGCAAGCTCACCCTTACTTAATGACACATCAGGACTTCTCAGTGATAGGATCAAATTATGTTGGGACCAAGTACTTCTGATTAAGGACAGAATGGACCACATTGTGCTGAGAGGAGGATCACAGTTAGGCACCAACATAGGCCGAAAAACAGGAACAAAACTCATTTAGGAAAAGGCTCGCCTTAAAAATACATAGCTACAGTTGAATGGCTTGGGTTTTACACACACGCGTTCTAAAGAACATCCAGCTAGCACTCACTGGTACCCTGACCTGCAGAATGCTAACTGAGTGTTGGTAATTTGGAGTCTCAAAACTGGCTAAACAATACAAGAAAGGACAATTTTCACCCCCATCCCCCCTCCCCATTATAGAATCAGACCCATCCATGCTGGCATTGCAGAGTCATTCAGGGACTTATAAAGCAAGCACATGATGTCCCTTCCTGGTGTTCTGCCCTGCTCCCTCTCTTATTTTTGCAGCAAGCGTTTAGAACTGCGATAACAAGTTGCTCAGTTTTGCAAGTGGCAACCAACATGTCTCTCGCCTGTTAGGCAGGGCTGCTCTACTGCATCTGCTCTATGGCTTTTCAGAGCTTTTCCAGTAAAAAATAAAACTCTAATGCTGACTATTCACAGACACCACCATCATCCCATCTTTTTGGAAGGGGAAAGCTTCCAAACAGGAGAAAAATCAACAGTAATGACACTAAAGTGCCTCCTATAAGCAACCCTCCCTCCAGCTATTAACCAAAACGTCTTCCAGTAATGTTTGAAGCCTCTTTCCCAAACAAAAGCCTCTCTGCAGACAAGACATGACCCACTTATTAGGGACCTCATGGACTCATCACACATCAGCCAGGGAGGAACCTGACCATCCTCTGCTTTGCTACCATTTAGGCATTTACTTCTCCCAGCACCACTGGCACTACAGCCGTGCCCTCTGATCTGCGTCGAAGTTGGGTCCAATGATTGCACCAAGGGAAGCCACAATCCCTCATCCCAGCAGCTTGTGCCACGTTAGGAGCGAGTTGCTGGGATACTGAGACAGGAAACAAATGCTGCAGCCAGGTCTGCTGATCACCATGGAGAGAAAAATGCAGCTCTGCTACTGAGGGCACAGCTGTACAGCTCTGACAGCAGCTATGCTCTCTGACAAGTGGCACACACACACATGCTGCTACCAGCAGGATGAGCCTGTTCCCCTGCCCACCTCTCTGATACACACATCTGTCAGCCCCCTCCTGGGCTGTACACACGTGGGTATTTGTGTCAGGTTCACCACACCAGGCCATGAGGTCCTGTGTTGGCGCACGCTGCCATGCAGGAAGGCAGCGTCCGAAACCAGGTCGTGCTGTGGCACAGCTTTTTGCCAGGCGAACATGAGCACGTAACCTCAAGCTGAATTATGTTGACACCAGACGGTGTCAAACCCATCAGAAGTATCAGTTTGTGGAGTATTTCCTAAGCTTCTGAGTAAACTACTACTGTGTAGTCACTGTGGCACTGTCATGATACCAGCCACAACCTGGTGTTCAGAGACGCAGATTAGTTCAAGGAAATGAGCATCCACATAAAGGTGCCACAAGAGAAAACAGAAGCCTCCCACTCTCTCTTGTGTTTCAGAACAGCCCAGAGCAGGTTAGCTGAATGAGGGCAGCACACTCAGGGCCAGCACCACAGCCTGGGCCCACAGGCAAAGGCTGCTGTCAGAGGCCTGGATGTGCCAGGGGCTGCGGAATAACCCAGCCTACAGGCTGTGACAGGAAATGGCATTGGGCAAAAGTCTCCACCAGAAGCTAAGTCGTCAACACACTGACTCCCAAGAGGCCTGGCAGGACACCCATCGAAGTGTGCTGCTGTGTGAGAGCAGGGGTGTTGTGCTGTGACAGGCCACGGGCACTCGGCCCCCACCGCCTTCCCACCTCGGCCACCCTGAGCCACCGCACTCCGACAGGCTGCGGGCAGCAATCCCAGAGCTGCAGGCTGGGCACCCTCTTCTGCCCAGGAACAACTAAACAGCTCCTGCTCTTATGTGTTGCTATAACGTTCCTTTATAGTCCGCACAACACCAATTTTATTTTTGTCAGAAATCCTTTCCATTTATATTCTGGCAAATGTTATGAACACAAAACACTTCTAGGTGCCACTTAACGTGATGTTAAAAGCAACAGTGCCTGGAATTTTCCACTGATAACAATTGGGGCTTTCCTAAGTATAGAAGCACTTGTTTTTATTAAGTGTTCATTTTATCTTCCCATTACAGTTGAATTCAGATGTTCTCTACTCAAAAAAAAAATATTCAGGAGATGAAAGGGAGCTTCCACAAGCAGAACCACCATAACCTTTTTTTTTTTTTTCTTGAAGCTTTCAGGGAAGCTATACAATGAAGTTAAATTTATTTTTTGTGTTTCCTATTCTTACCTGGAAAGCTGCATGACAAAAAAAAGTGACTACGGTTACTCAAAGTCCACAAAATGCCCTTTAAGTGCTGCACAAACGTAGGACACAGATTATTCACTGCAAGATTTGATGGACTGCATGACTAAGACAGAAGTAGATTAAAAAAAAAAAAAAAGGCATACTTGGGAGAAAATCACAAATCAATTATGAATGGAAGCATTCCTGAAAGTACAGTATCTCGGTCATTTGCACTCGAACATCCTCAACCAAGTTCTGATCATTTATAAAAACATTTTTGTTAAATATATGTCACTGGTATCTACAAATATGAGTTTATCAGGCCCTTGCGTCAATTGCACGTATATTACTTATTTTTCCTGCTCACTCTCAAAGAAGAGCGGATGCAAAAAGTGACCTAGAAAGAATCGAAAGGCTTCTATTTTTGCCAGCCTGCATGAAACTCTGCAGGGATGAGCAGAGCTGGAACCAGTCTTGCATAGGAACGGACAGGAGCCCTTTTGTAACAAGAGAATGATGAAAAGAGAGTGCAACTTGGGCAAATATTAGAAGGAAAAGAGTACTTGCTGTGCAGTAATTGGAAAAGAAGATTTAAAAGACCCTACCAAGCAGAGAGCATCAGACTCTCTTGACATGCAAACTTACTGAAAGACAGGGGTGTTCCTCTCAGTGTAATCTGAACCAGAAGTGAGGCGCTTGGGGAAAACGGATCCTCAGGAAATTCTTTAACAAGGGTCCCCGTTTTTCAAATGAAAGATCTTTAGATTCTGTGAAGGGTGTCAGCCCCCAAACCAGAAAACCAGGCCTCTCTTCTTCTGCATTGTTCAGCTTTTCATGACTTTAAAAGAAACATTAACCATGAACTTAACATTCACCAGATTTAACAGAGGTTAAACAAAAAAATCCCACAAAAATAAAGCATAAACGTTCAAAATATTTACATGAATACAAAACCAAAGTATTCACACAAATTCACAAAAGAACACTTTATTTAAAAATAGCAATCCAGAACCGGTCTCACTGGGCATTTGCACAAAGAATGGAGTCCAGCCAAAATCCTTGCAACTGTGCATTTCAAGTTTTGCAGATGCAACTCCTCTACATGTCATAACCAAGAGTATATGGGGAAGGAATGACCAGGTAGTGTACTGCTTTCCACTCCCTTTTATGTGGATAAACCCAAACAGTTAAGCAGGAACAAATACCCTTCAAAAAATCCCTGCAAAACCTGCTTTTGTTGTTTTCCAGCTGTCATTACCCCATCTCCCACTGTGGGAATTCTTGCTGGGAAGAACTACCTGCCTTTCAGCCAGCAAAAAGAGCAGGACAGCACATGGATCTACCGTGAGAAGATTTCCACTGCTTAGGGGCACTACAGCAAACAGCAGTGACTCAGGCACTTGCCCCACAGTTTTGAAAAATCATTTCTCTTTTGCAGCCAGTTTAACACAGGATTGTCTGTGAAATCGGGAACCACACAGGCAGTCACGTAATTTCTGTGTAGAACAAGTGATGGATTTTAAAACTGTTTGGCTTCAATCCAAATTATGAACCTTTTCCACTTGAGTTTATGAGGGGTACTTGAAATGCACTTGTCTCCAACAAAAGCAGCAGTATGATGTAAGGGTGCATTTGAACATCCATGTCAGTGTGTGAAGGCGTTTTCCTTCTTTAGGAGATAAATAAATGGGCGCAGGGGGTAGCCTTAGCACCTTGAGAAGAAAAAGATCACACCAAAAATAAACAGCGTTTTCATCTCCAGCAATTAGTACATTCCACTTGTAGGTCTCAAGGTATCTTTAAAAGAAACTACCTTTATTGGTCTCATTTAACAGAAAGGACTGAGATAAAAGTGAAGACGCTTCTTCCAAGGTTCACCAAGAAGTACCAAAACGCAGCAGATTCCCTAGTGTGGAGACCAAACTTTATAAGCAAAATACTGGTTTTACCAAACACAGATAAGACTACTCCTGCCTAAAGAAAAACAAACACCTGCTGAATGAAGTATTTGATTGAATCAGAAAGAAAAAGGTGGTCTTATCCATCCAGAACATTCTTGGAGCCAAAAAGAAGAGTAAGTTGCATCTTCTGTGTGAGAGGATCAAAACCCATTCTTTCCTGCTGGAAAATGCTGCAGCACTGCATTACACCATCCTACAGCAGCCCTCCTGCTCACCTGGCTGGGACTCCCTTCTGCATCCGGTAGAGAGAGGACAAAAGGAAAATGACGCCCAGTGTAGCGATGGGAGCACTCTGCTAGAAGGGGGGTATCCGCAGCCAAACCTTCCCAATCCAGTAACGGTGCAGCAATAACACCAAGCATTTGGAAGGAGCTGGTTCAATACCAGCCGGTCTGAAGCTGTATGTGCAAGTCTTCGTCTTACTGTCAAAACAGCTGTCTTACAGTCTTTGAAGAAATCAAAGATGTCCTCAAATCAGGTAATGTGAATGGGATTGAAAATCATTGTTATCCAAATTCTAGTCCTGTTTTTTCCATTAAGCTTTGCTCTACCCCCCAGTAGCCAAATTCAAATGTGCTAGTCTGTGCGTGACAAAATTTCCACACTCCAGTGACTGAGAACAGAACTTCCATCAGGAAGCAGCTGCCCACAACAAAATACGTAGCTGAAAAATACTTTCAAGATGGGGAAATCTGTTCTTGCAACTCAGAGATGGTCCAAACTAGAGGAGCAGTTCAATGTTTTTTTTTATTTTGCCACGCTGTTTAAAAGAATTAAGAAAAATACAAAGTATTTTCCCTCAAATCCTGAAGCAATAGAGTTTGCAGTCTTAATTTTTGGGGTGGTATCAAACAAAACATTTGACAAAGTATTTTTTCTTGCATATGCAATTGTGAAACAGCACTTTGTTATTGAAGGAAAGAAAGGCATTCCACTATTTAAACAAAACAAAAACTGAGAAGAGGAAAGGTATTTCTGGCTCACATTTCCCAGAGTACCTCTCAAAGTAGGACCAACTAAAAATTAGCCTGAAGAGCTTTCCTGGTACTCAAAGTTCAGGTGTCTGATCAACATGGTCTCCACGTGAATGAAGATGCCCACAAGGCAGGTGGATGCGGGGTGGGCTGATCTACAAGCTGCCCCTCCGCACTACATGGGATGGTTCCTGCACTACCCTGCACTAGAGAACCCTTCAGCTTCTAAATGCTTCTAACGACTTGGGCACAGTCTGTTTGTTAGGACAACTTGCAGCTGGAGATTTGCAGCAGCTGAGTTGAAACCCCAATCGTTCCTCCTCCATTCTGAGCTGCTGTTTAAGTGGAGATAATCCAGCATCACCACTTGGCAACTGGAACATGGTCTTCCAGCTTTATCTCTCCTTCATATGCCTTTGTCCCGCCGTTCATCCATCACTCATAACATGTCAAATAACACAGCTAATCTCTGTGCTTCCTAGAACAGTTTATCTCAAAGACACTCAACACAGTTTCTTAGGTATAAGGATCTCAGCACACCACCTAAAACACATTATTCAGCTTCACAGGCTGAGGACACCAGGAAACACCAAAACACAGCTCCCACAAGCATTTCACAGCAAGGAAAACCCTTCTACTCGAACAAAGACCAATGAACCTCATATTCTGTATCATGTTGCTATTTCGAAGGCACTTTGCACTACAGTTAGTAACTGCTACCATTCAAATTACCAATTATTTGACCTTCTTTAATCTATCTTCACCGATATTCAAGCAATCAGGTATTTGAAAGAGCGAGGCTTTCTGTGCCATCAATACTTTGCCGTAAAATAAAAAAGCTACACAGGTTAAGTCTGTGCTAGCTCTGCTGCATCCAAGGCAAATAAGAGCTCTCTGCAGGGGTATGGGAGGCCACGGTGGATTTTCAGAGCAAAAGCCAGGCAAAATTTCTTGTCCCCTGCTTCTCTCCTAACCTTGTGCCAAAGCACCAAAGACAATAAACAGGCGCGATACACTTCTGAGCTCTGTGATCTACTTCAATGGTTAAAAGTTCATGCCAGTAACACCGACTACAACGAAAACATTCAAGCTGACCTTTCTGAAAAGGTCTTTGGTATCAGGCAACTAGTCCTGCCAGAGACTTCAGCATTCCCAAAATGAGAAACAGTTCAGCCCAAGTTGTAGCATTCTGTCAATTTATTTTGTACAGGTTTTTTAATTGCTTTGCAGTAGTATGCTTCACAAGCTGCAGCTTCAAAAGTTAGTTCACCTTGTTTATAATGAAGAACAAGATGCGAAGATCAGACTACTTTAACGACTGTCCGATGCTTAACAGAAGTAAGTACTTCTTGTCCCAGAGGGGAAGAACACGATGCCAAGGCTACAATTCTCATCAGAGGTGTTTCTTACAATGCTAACAGAGACTGTAAGCCTCATGGAAGAAGCAGGAAAATCTGCAGTCTCAGAAAGGCAACTTCATCCCCATGCATCCAGAAAACATCCATAACGACTGCCAGAATCTGACTGAAATTCCAGATCTGAGTGAGAATCACTTAAGTAAATGTTAAAGGAAGCATCAGGCAGAACATTAACAATTGGGTCAAACACCTATCAAATTCATGCAAGAGAAGTCAAAAGTTGTGAATGATGTGAGCAACTCCGAATTGATCAGGCTGTCTCTGCACCTGCTGTAAACCTGGACTGCTGGTCACAGCAGCTGAAAATACTGCTTTGCTTATATTTTTAAAAGGAAGAAAAAACTCCTGTCTTCCTTTAAGTTGAATTCAGCCCACAATGCAAAAAGAACTGAAGGATACATTGGCTGGATCCTTTCCCTTACTAGAGATCAAGAAGTACCTCCTAAGCCACATTTGCTCATGCATGGATTCCTGCCCATGTTGCAGGAATTAGAATTACAGCATATCCCAAGCTGGAAGAGACCCGTAAGGGTCATCGATTCCAACACCTGGCTCCACACAGGACCACCCCAAACCCAACTGTGGCTTAGAGCAGTGCCCAAACGCTCCTTGAGCTCCAGCAGCTTGGGGCCGTGCCCACTGCCCTGGGGAGCCTGTTCCATGCCCACCACCCCCTGGTGCAGAAACTGTTCCTAACCCCCAGCCTGACCCTCCCCAATGCAGCTGCAGATCACAGCACCTTCCAGTGTAAAAATGCCGGTCAGCAGCTCTGTTGTAAGAGGAGATCTGAACGCACCTGAAGATACCCCATGCTGATGCAGCCTCATCTCCAACACTGGGTGCATGTTTGGGTGCCACAGAATAAGAACAACGTAAAACTGTTAGAGAGCGTCCAAAGGAAGGCTAAGAAGCTGGGGAATGGTCTGGAGGGCAAGATGTGTGAGGAGCAGCTGAGGTCCCTTGGTTTGCTCAGCCCAGAGCAGAGGAGGCTGAGGGGAGGCCTCATGGCAGCCTACAGCTTTCAGAGGGGCAGGTGCTGATCTCTGCCCTCTGGGGACAGCAACAGGACCCAAAGGAACAGAAAAGAGCTGTGTCAGGGGAGGCTCAGGGTAGGGGTTAGGAACAGGTCCTGCAGCAGGGGGTGCTGGGCATGGAACAGTCTTCCCAGGGCAGTGGGCACGGCCTGCATCTCAGAATCAGGTCACAAAGTGCTGGTTACAAAAGAAAAGAGTTCATTCTTGTGTTCAGCTTTCACACCACAATCTGCCGCTCTGTTCCTTCTACACACACAAACCAGTGCACACCTGTGGGAGCAGTCACTTCTCCCTTCCCTTCACTTTTACTTACTCTATAAATCAAACGTGCAACATAAGGCAGTAAGATATTGTCAAGGTACTCTTCAGTATGAAAGAAAACTGGAGCAGTGCTATGGGATATTGCAGTAATCTGAGTACTCAGACTCATTGCTGAATTTCTTCACTTTTATAAATAATGGGGCTTGGGTTACGGGTCACTTCCATGCAGAGTAAGTATATGACCTGTTGGTAATCCATGACATCTTGAACTCTCCACACAGGTAGGTTTATACTGGTGGCATTGTCTCTACACAGCTGGGATTTGCAAAACGAGCACATGAAAGGAAAAAAAAAAAAAAAAGCATAGGAAATTGTTACTGTTGTGAATACAAGTCTGATTATTATTTAAATAGAGGAGCTGATATGCTGCAGTGTAACAGTCTCATTTTGGATATTATCCCAAACATCAACCGGATCTCCAAATAAATTTATGAGAAGAAACATGCTCTGGTGGCAGATCTCTAATCCCACTGGAGAAAGCCCAGATCATCTCCATTTAAGGTCAAGCTAGCAACAGCTGCACATTTTTGTTCCCCAAGAACAAAATAAAGCAGACCAAAACCTCCAACACAGATTCCTTTTTTAAAGCTGTTCCCTTCTGGTGTCCGTGGGTGCTCGGAACCAGTCAGCCAGGAGGGAACCGAAGAGCACGCAGACGCCCTCACACACAGGGTCCTGCTGTCCCATCCCCAACCAGCGTGCTGCCAGACCCTGCCTTAGGACCTTGCCCAGGTCCCCATGAGCCACACCAGAGGGTGACACTGAACTGACCTGGGGAGGCTTCTGGGGGAGAGGATGCCCCAGCAAGCTTCTCGGCAAGGAAGCAAAAATACAGAACTACAACACTCACAGGGGCTGAATTGGGGTGTTTTACTGTTACTTAGCAAATGTGCTTCCAGTCTTATCTGAGTCAGACATATATGGGAGGCATGCATTACATCCCTGGTGAGGTACTACCATTTTTAATACCTTATCTTGCACACACAAATACCATTCTTTAAAAAGAATATCACACTATAATTGTGGCTTCTCATTTGTCAACAGCTCACTAACAACATCAGCATTCTTATAGGGCATTTCGTTTTCAAAAAGCTCAGAATGTCAATTTCAAGAAATTTGCCTACACAAAAAGGTGAGGATTTGGGTATGAGGAGCTAAGTGTCATTATTATTTAAGGATGACTTGGTAGAAGGGAGGAACTGACATTACAACTACTGCAGTGCTGGGTGTGGGACTCTAATAACAAACTGAAGATGTGAATTTCAAGAGTAACACTTGTAGTACAAGTTTCACGTTACATCTTACAAAAAAGCAAACACTGCAATGACAGCAGTACTCTTGCTGGGTGACAGCAAGCAATAAAAACATGAAAATTCCTTCATAAAAAGGCCAAAAACAGTTTGCTTGACTGTTACAGATGTTAATAATGCCGTTATTATGAATTACAGTAAATTATGAAACCCTTTGCACTGGTGAAGAATTATCACTGTGGAGATACTCAACTGCCAATTTAAACAAGTGACTGAATTTCCTGGGTCTGGTATTAAAGGATGATAGAAAGCAGTCAGATTTACAGTATTAAAACTGAGTTTCTAACTTCAATTGCAGTATAGCCAATTTTGCAGAAGAGCTAAACATCACCTCCAAGGGCTTCTGGTTTGCAGCAGGGATCACAGCACAGCTTACAGGGAATAAAAAGGAAAAAAAAAATAAAGTCAACCTACCATGTCTGGTTTCTAATCTATGCTACGCAACAACAGCCAAAACTGGATCCAAGTGTTTAGAGTTAGGCTGTGCTTCTGTATTTTTGCCTGCGACTTCCAAATCAGGAAAACGCTCACGCTGCCTGTAGCGCCCACACGCTAAGCCTGACACCGGACGCTCACGCACTCAGCAGTTCAGTGCCTTCACACCTGTAATCCTTCACTTCCCGGATGCACGAAGCCTACTACTTGTATGCAGCCTGTACAGCAGAAAGGACAAAGGACCGCGCACTATGCTCACACCTGGCATTCCCCAGCAGCAGGCAAGATGCAGGAGGTGACCTGCAGTGCTGCATCCAGGAGAGGGTCTCAAAACTCATTGTGACACTTCCTAGCCACACAGAGGGAGTGGTATTTTATAGGAAAAAATATAGGAATGATTAATTTGAAGATTAACATATATATGCTGAATTTTATTGGGAAAAAACAAAACCCTCACTTCCAACTCACAAATTAATTCAAAAGAGTGAAAGAAATGTGAAATACAGAAAAATCACTTCAGTAAAAAGAAAGCTGATATTGCAGAACTCGCCTCACACACTGCACACCAAAGAGCAGCTGTGTAATAGCATTATTGAACCCCTAAGCACAAAGTGCACAGTTTAAGAAACCCCTGGTACTAACGAACATCATTCCAAGCCCAAATCCCATATGAAACACAATCACTGATTTTTCAGGGATTTTTTAGGTTTTCATTAGGGAGAATTCTAGCAGCGCTGTAGCAAAAACAGCGGGGCAGTCCTCCTAACAGGCTCCTAATTACGTTCTCCCTAAAAAAAAAAGCCCGAGGTGGGCGGCTCGCCCCCCGGCCCCTCGCCCCCCGGCCCCGCGCGGCCCGACGGGGGAACGGCNGGAGAGCAGCACCCGCGGGCGTCAGAAGGCAGGGCCGGGGCCAATCCCCGCCTGAGCGCCGCTGAATGACACCGGGAGCCCTGCCTCTGTGCTTTTGTTGCTTTTCCCCCTCAGCCTCCTTCAATTGTTCCCAGCGCTTGGCCGCAGACTCGGGGAGGCTGCCGGAGACCCGCAGGCAGCTGCTGCCGCGCTCCCAGCACCCAGCAGCAGAGGTAAGCAACCGCTATTTGATGCTTTTAACCCTCACAGCAAGGCACTGTAGCTGCAGTTTCTAAATAAACCCTTCTACTCGAATTAATGGCCGGTTCTAAACTTTCACTGGAATTATGGAAATGTAGGTATTACTGCTCTGAGACACATCAAGTGCTGCACTGAAGGGACAGCCGAGGTTTTTCTACACACTGGTGGGACGCTAACTGTCCTCGGGCAGATGATTTATAAAGGTAGCATCACAGCAGCAGTGAGAAGCTTTCATCACTTTCCTCCAGCCTTTGTCCCTCCTCTCAATCTGCTGGGCATGCTTTCTTGTTTTATTTTAAATGCAAAACCCATGCACAAAGTTTTGCGGACGCCGCACAGCTGTCTGCCTGCAGCCCCACGGAGGTAAAGCTCCTCTGCCCCTGAACTCAGAGAAGCGCTTTGCTGATGTAACACTGAACAAGCAAACCTTTGGTTGCTGTATGATGAGGTTCCACCCTTAATTGCAAATTTTAAGTGGTTTATGGCAGCACTAGAACTGGAATAGTATCACACTATTTAATATACAGGTCAAGCAACTGAATTCATGTACTGTTACTCCTATGAATTCCTTTAAAGGTTTCTTGTCTCCTCCTGGTCATTGTAACTGCCAAATTTGTCCTAGAATGCTTCTAATAACAAATAAAAACAGTAACTAGGATTTACAGCAGCAAGAAATGACTTTTTTATGCAGAAAGTAACTCATTTAATCTCAGCTGAGGGAAGAGCACTGACACTGTACAGCAACATACAGCCTCAGCTTTAAAACCAGTGCACACAATCAAGCATACATCTCAAGCAGGAACATGCCTCATAAAGGATATTTTAAAATCTATAGATACAAATACTGTTAGAAGGAATATGATTTATGAAAACGTAGGTCTAGACTCTAACATTCTCCTTATGACTGTTCCCCCCTCCATCAATGCCCACCTTATTACTTAGGTATCTTGAAGGTTCTGGTTTAGGACAGTGAGACGATACGTGCACTGATGTACTAAGGCTTACGTTCCCTGTTAACGAACAGACACACCTGGTTCCTTTCTCTCTAACTGACTGGCAGGCAGCAGGTAAAAAGACCTACGGGCACCTGGTTTGTCTGGGTGCCCTGTAGTCCCAAAGCCAGGCAGCCTGTTGGGAAGTTCTCTGGAAGCTGTCCCCAGCAGGCAGAAGCAGACCCCGCAGTGCCTTCAAGCCAATGGCTATGACGGGCATGAAGATTCTGACAACAGGTATTTTTTCCTGCACTAAAGTCACTTAGAATGCATCTTCAAGTGAAGAAAGAAGTTTGGATTTATCCTATCAAGCAGGATACCTTCCCCTCATAGCACACACACTCCTTAGGGGCACACACCTGCAGTCACCACGGGTTAGGTGAACAGTGCCTGGGAGTCCAAGTTTTATCACTGCAACACAGACAGTTGCTTTAAAGTAGGCAACAGCATGGCTCAGCTGTTAGGTGAAATCCAAAAATCTCACACTGGTAACATCCCATGTTGCAACATCCAAACCTCAGTAAAACCAGCCCGTGGTCGTGACATAAGGATGTGCTACGCCGCAGCTAACAACTCTAACGGATCAGATACGAAGCACTGTACTTAGCTGGCAGCAAATAATCTTCTGCTTCTTTGCCACTCAGTTGTCAAGACAGCTGTTGTTAGTACTTTGAGAGATTCCAATTTATGTATGTAAAATTTATGTATTTATGCATATATTGCATTTCTATTTTTAAAAATTGCATTTGTTTCTGATCCTTCAAAAGGAGTTAGGGAGGCAGCATCTTCACTGTATAACACAAACTCACTACGATTGGTTCATAATTACACAGAAAAAAAAACAGATATTTTTACTGAATTTTTCAGCAAATAAAGTGTGCGGGATACACTTTCACAGGAACAAGTGCACCTTTTTAATGTGCTCTACCAATAATTTGGATCAGTAATAGAAAAGCACCCCAGCTGAGAAACCAAAACCCCACAGGGAAGTTATGTTACGTTCCCTAGACTATGAGACACTTTAGAACTGCCAAGACTGCTTTTGCTTTCTAGAGACTGATACGCAGCTTGTGAGGACTTTTCTGGCATCAAGTTACTTCTTTGAACCTGCGTTCCTCTACTGTTTTCTTCTTTCAGTCAATGCCATGTCATTGTCCCCTGAGCTGCTAAAAGTGTTAAAAACACAAAAACAACTTTCAGAATCCCCACCCACTTGTACATTCTGTGTTCGCTGCAATTCAGTTCTCAGTTCAAATTGCACCTATCCTACTTCTTATTAAGAAGTAACATCACAGGAACCACCAGAACCGAAAACCTCACTTGAAACTACTCAGTGTGTGCAGTGGAGAAAGGAGTTCATTTCTCCACAGAAGTGGCTATATAAAAGGTAAATCATACGAACAGCTGGGAAGAAGGGTATGGTATCATGCACCCTATTTTAACAGGGGAACAGACAAGTGTGGTGGCTGAGGCACCTGCCCAAGACCCCACCATGTCGTTCTCCAGCAGTTGCAGGAAACAGTTAAAAAGGAGCCAAAGACATCAGCTTCCAGGCTACTTTAATAGACCGAAATAGAGATAAAAGTCACAGTTAGCCACGAGGTATGTGGATAACATCCAGAACCCAAAATGCCAAGCTAGGTATGTTCAAGTATTTATCAGTATAAATTCTTGATATCCACACCTTTTTCCTTCTTGTGGACTTGAAATATAGATAAAGGCTGTTATTAACTGACAGTCTCATTTCTAGAGCATGGAGAACATCAAAACTGGTCAAACTGAAGTGTGTAAAGGAAATGAATTAGTGAGAAGGGGAAAAATTGAATCTAAACTGTTGCTTTTAGAAGTGTGAACCTTCCTCACTGACACTTCAAACAACACTTTAAAACAAAGAGAAAAGTCAGTTTGCTTTCCACGTTACCAGCACATCCCAAAATCTGAGCTGAACTGTTGCTCCCCCACCCCAGGGCAATGTTTTTCGCATGCAGTTGAAAAAATACCACACCCCAAGTCAGTATTGTAGCTCTCTTCAATGACTTAACGCACTCCAGCTGCAGTTCTCTACTTCCCCTCGCTCTTTTTCCTTGCTCTTTTTCCACACTCTCACACTCTTCCTCTGCTCATTTTTTCTACTCTCTCCTCCAGTCTGTCCTCTCGTGCACTACTTTGTGCATTCCTGCCTTCACCCCTCCCAGCCTGTTTTTGACCTCCAGCTCTTTCTTTCCCCCTTCATATTTCCTTAATATAAAAACAGACAGGCTAACACTCTTGTTCACTGGTACAATTGCCTAATGCAATTCTCGTCCCAGAATCAGAATGGGAAACAGCATTCTGCACCCCAGCTGCAGATAAATATAAATCCAGTTCAAGGGATAAAAACCCAGCTAGTCATCTCCAGGCCATTTCGTTCTTCTATGATAAAAAAAAATTGTAACATACCTTTGTAGATCACTTCCATAGCTGAAAATCTGCAAGCAGCTTCTGTTTTATTGATGGAAGCTTTTATTCGCTGAACTAAATTGAGAGCAGAGCGACCCTCTAGAGGTCTCAAGCTATTTCAGATTGCTTCCTTACCAACCCTCACCTTCCTCACTTGGAAAAGGAGAATTTTCACTTGGGAGGTTTCAAGTGAAATGGCTGCACGCAGCCAGCGAGGAGGTATGTTATGGCAGCATTCGAAACAAAGCAGTGCAAGTGGGAACAGGATCTATACATTAGCACAGGAAGCCAGCAGAGATGACAAGCATGCCTGCACATTAACTGCAAGCACAGCACACAGGCAGAGCTGTAACCAGCTCCTCTGGGGTCCGCACAACCCACAGACAACTGGGACAAAAAGCTCCAGACTCAGCTCAGCTCACAGCATTTCTTCTTCACTTTGGCACAGTGCACACAGAGAATGCGCCTTCTTACCCAGGAGCATCATGCTGCTCACGCAAACATACAAAGGAATTTCCCACACTAGGTAGTTTTTGGTAACAGTTCTAAACATGCACTGGATGGGGGATCACACAACTTGAGGGTACTTTTTGCATCACTGTGGTTATGGTTGAGGCTTCTTTTCAGTGGATGAAACTGAATCACTGGTTTTTGAGGAGATTTCCTTGTAAGAATCTATGAAAAATAAACTATTGCACAATAGTACTTGTTAACAATGCCTTTTCAGGGCTTAACTTGGTTGTATGGGGCAGCAACAAATCAAACATGTCAAACCTCTTCTATTCCACTGATATCACTGCTGCATTTAGTAAACATATGACAGGAAACAGGCTGTGTCTAAAATTGCTGTGGCATTTCCAAAGGAGCCACATTTATCCCGTGTGACTTCAATGGAGTCAATGCAGCTGCACCAGGAACGAGCGTGGCCCACAGTTTTCACTTTGGTCATAGATCTCCTCTTGCGGTGAAGGACATCCAGAAACAAAGATAAAAATAGCCTGACACAAATCGGGGGAACAGTCACATGCCAGTGAGGAGGGAGGCAGTAACTGCGATCGGTGACTCACCCTAAGGCCCCAGGTGTAGGGCATCCCCTGCACGGTAACATACGGGGTGAGCTGTGTCACCCCTGCCTGCTGAGCGGCCCTGGGTGTGAGACAGGTCTTTCAGCCCATTAATGGCACTGCATTAAACGCAACCGTACAGCAGCGCGCCCAACAGATTGCCTTCTGGCCTTGTCACACCTGCATGCGACACAGTTTGACTTAAAAAGTCAAATAAAACTCGCCTATTTGCTACACTTTCAAGAAGTGGTTTGTGCATGCGTAATACTTCTTAGCATTGACCTAAAACACAGTCAGTGGAGTAAACAGAGAACTACTACTATCTGTGGCAATGCCTGCCTTCATGTTAGCGTAATCATTTCTCACTCTGCCCTTTTTGACCTTGCTACCCAGCTGCAGCTGTGTTCCTGAACGTGTTTCTCTTTATGCACACTTTAGGTGGTGACAGCGTCATGGAGGACTAACAAGCAAGGTATGCGTTTATTACTTGAAACCATGCACTTGTAAAGAAAATCTTGTTGAAACACAGGGCAGAGAATCTGCTTCCTTTGCTTCCAAGACAGCTTCTCCCACAGATAAGCTCAGTAGGTAAAGCAACACAAGTGTTTTAAAAATTTCCCAATCCACACAACCTGTTACTGTAATTTGACCTTTCCTCATCCCTTCTCTACGTATTTTTCTAGCCATAAAGGGTATATGCTCTAATATACACTACCTTCCATTTTTTTTAAAATCCTTTTGTATTGCTAGTCTGGTAACACGTGCTCAAACAGCCAATGCCAACGTGACAGCTCAACTGAGCACGCTGACCGACTGCTCGCTGAGTTCTTGTCCTCCCAACAGATCTCCCCATCTTCTGCACTGGTGGCAGCGTCACACTGGTGATGCCCAGCCCACCTTTCAGAGCAGTGCTGTAAAGCCCTCAGTCACTGCCCCTTGACACGTACTCAGCATCGTGCTGTGCAGGTGCCTGCAAGAGTGCCAGACAGCTAGTGCAGTCCGCAGAAATGGACTTGTTGCACGTAGGCACAGGTGGTGGTGAAGCTATCCTCAGGAAATCCTGATCTCTGTGCAGTGTCCCTCACACAAGTTGCTGCACAAGCTTACCTGCACCGTTGCAAGTCCGTCAGCGTTTTGTCCTCTGTGCCTTGTGCAGAAGGGGACAACAGCCTGGCACACAGCAGCCTGCACTAGGCTGGGGGATGCCAAGCTGCCAGCTCAGGGCATTCGTGCCCTGGGGGCAGGCAGAGGACAGCAAAGAGCTCAGCACAGTGGGCCTGGCAAGCGTCTTCACTGAATAGATAGGAGCAGGTACAGCATCACGTCAGAGCTGAACAGTGGCAGGTGCTAGGGAAGGAAGTTCCCAGGGCACGATTTGTTCATGAGAATAACTACAGCTCAAGCCATCATAACAGAATCTGAAGTTCAGATTTTGGGGGAATTGTCATCACATGGAATCAGAAAGGTATTAAAAAAATCCATGTGTAATCTGGTTCTTTTTAAAAGTCCTTTTTTAAATACCAGTGCTGCCACTGGCACTGAAAGCACATGTATTCTGCTCATATTGTACCATTTAACTTTACAGGCCCATGTGGAGGGTCTGAAAAAGAAGAGTCTGAAAGACACTCCAGTCTCATTCTAAGGTTCTTCCATTTTAGCCACATCTGAAGACAAATCCAATGGTGACAAAACACCTCTGATGCAGTCAGGACACCCCACAATTTATGCAGCAGATACCTACGCATTTGTTTGCCTTTATCTGACATATAGGAAGGCAGATATCTGTATCATTTATGGAAAAAGAAAAAAAAAAGGCAAGGAGAAGCCTTGTGTCAAAGATATTATCACAATACACACTCATCTGATGATGAGAAATATTCTACTAAAATTCCTTGTTTCAGTGATGCATAGCTTTTGATTACCCACGATAAAGTATTTTTATTTGGAATGGCAATGCATCAGCAAGATTCATTCTCCTCCCTTCCAAAACAAGGCACTGGAAAGCCTGATTACCTGCCCAGGTCAGTAGCAGCCAGCAGCCACAGACAGATCTCCCAGCCTCCAGCCCTACCACCAGGCTTTGGGTGTGCTTGAACTGATGGGGGGGGCAGAATGGTGGAAAGCAGCCATGGCCTTTTCACAGGCCATGAAAGATGGAAAGGTTAGGATCTAAAGGCAGGATCTGGGTAAGTCCCACATTTCCGTGATTTCCATGTTGCAATCCATCACCCCAGCCAAGAAGCAAGTGCTCAGTAGACTATGGGAGGAGAAGCCCAATGCAGAACAAAACTAAACTTGGAAAACAACATTTTCAAAGTATCGTTTTAAAATAAAAACGCTGTGAAGGCAACTTATTTACTTCAAGCTTCTTAGCATTTTAAAACAAATCTCCATTTGCACTTATCAAAGCACTTTACTTCTGCGTTTCTAACTCTTCACTTTCCTGCTTTCCCAGCTCCACAAAGGCTGTATAAAACAAAAAGAGAAGATAACAGGCACTTTGCACTGTTCCTGACAACTCCTCTCCTTTCCTGCACTCCTAAAACCTCTGATTTGTGCCCTCTGCTTTCTTGCTGCCATGGAGAAGGTCCAATACATAACCCGCGCTGCTCTGAGGAGAGCCTCAACTATTGAGGTCAACCCACAAGCACGCCAAAGGATGCAGGAGCTCTTTGTGAATTTCTGCCTGATTTTAATATGCCTCTTGCTGATCTGTATCATTGTGATGCTCCTCTGAAGTTCCAGCACTTATCTGCACTGTCCTCTAGGAAAGCCACCCAAAGGGAAGAGCAACCTCCACCTCCAACCCCAATGCAAGGATCCTCCTGGGAGAGGGGCTAGCACTCGGACTAAGGCTGTGCACCAGCCGCCGCGCTGCTCTTACTGCCTGCGACATGTATTAAAAACACACTTCTGTGCAGAACAGTGTCTAGAGCCTGTTGTTACACAGCTGTGCATGACCTAATTTATCTGTTCAGTCAAGAGATGTCTGATCTGACCAGTCCAGGGCACTGCCTTTCCAGAGGGCTGGTAAGTCTCCCTGTATTTTAGCCAGCTCTTCATGGCCTAGTCAGCACAGGCAAACAGCAACGGCACTTTTTTGGGGCTCACGTGTCTTAAAAGTTTCTCTGAAAGCTCATAAACCATTGGGCATGTTCCAAATTCAGCCCAAAGAACAGCTTCAGGAACACATACCACAGCGCAGAGTAGGAGAATTTCTGCTCTGCTTCCTCCAACAGGCTAGACTTTTGTGTTATCAACCGAAGGCATTCACATTGTTCTAGCATTGTTGGGAGAATGAGTAAAACAAAAATACCTTCCAAAACAAAAAATAACAGTTATTGCAAATGCTTTTCTCCAAATTTAAGGGATCTAATGCATATATTTGTATATACACACACAGCTCAGATCTAAAAAAAACTTAATTCACGGTATTTTTCACTGTTTCACTTTCTCTAGGTATAACCTTACAGAATTAAAGTGACATCTGGAAAGATTTTTCAGTATGTTTTTTACAGAAAAATGGATGCTATCATACTAGTATCAAAGATTCCATTTTCTGTAACTGGCATAACAATTGACACAACTGAAAATCAGAAATAGTTCTGAGTTCTTGATGTTTGGCTTCAGACAACTTTTGTACAGCCTGCTGTAATTCAAGCAGTAATTGCCTTACTTTAAAGAAAACTTGGTATTTGCCACTGTCATTCTAGGTAGCTTGTATTTGATCTGGTCAAGAGAAAGCTTCAGGTCACTCTTGCTACTGTGGCTGGGGTGTACCATAGAAAGACAAGTAACTACCATCCTCAACTGCAAATGCCTGCTAGAGATCAGGCAAGTATTTTCCTGAGGTAAATGATACACATCATTACGCACAGGAGGAGGAGCACTGCAGAAAAATCTCTTCAGCATGTAAGCCACCATCCAATACAAACAGAAGATGAAGCTTCTACTCCTGCAGTGACCAGTAACAGGCCTGAGCAGACTTCCAGCCCTCACTCATGTTGCTGTGTTAAGCTAAATTCCCAGGAATGTTGCATAGTTCTCAAATTTAGAGAAAGCTCAAAAATCAACAGACAGAGGTCAGACATCTGTTGTCAACAGGCGTCTTTCTATACCACCCCATGCGAGCAATCCCATTGATTACTGCAGAAAGTCAAACCCAGTTTATCTTAACCTTGTATTCTGCCTTAAAGAATTACCATTACATAAACAGAGGTTGACAATGAACCGCTGAGTGGGAAGGGAAGAAGTCTTTGGNTGCATTTCCCAACCAGCAAGCAGATATGCTGAGAGCAGATCTGAATAAGGTTAATCACTTGAGACAGTTAGTTACTGTACGAGGATTAAGGCAAGCACTGATGTAGTCAGCAACACGCACAGCCCAGTTACACTGACTGGAACTGCCAGCACGAGTCCCAAGTTCTATTTCACCCACTCTGACAACCCTCACAAATGCATGAGGTTTTCCACACTTGCACTTTCCCTATTACTACTGCTTAAGAAAAAAGGCCACAAAACAGTGTCCTATTTCTATGGGAAAAATAATAAAAGTTACTTTCTCCTCTTTTTAAATCTATGTTTTTGTGATGGGAAGGGTTTCCAGTTGTAGACTGCTTTGGATGTGTTTTAAGAAACCTCTGTGGGAAATAGCTGACAATTTTACCTTACTGAAAAACTTCCTGAAGAGAAAAGGTGCTAAGAGTAAAATATCAACGCACATTCTGCAAATATTTTGAAATTATAGGCTCCACAAGCCAGTAATACATAGAAATCAGAGCACTGCTAAACAAAGAAAAAACCTCCCCCACCATAAAAACTGAAAGACCCACTTTTCTCTTATGTACCCTAAAAGCCATCATTTATTTAAAGAAATAAGCAAACAAGAATAAAACCAAGGATAAATAAGCTGGAAGCCCTCCTGTTATTGTACATCAATGCAGATAAATTGTGTGTACCGTAAGGCTCATTTGGGCCTTAGGGTTCTGTTGATATGAAAAACTGCTACCATGTTCTACATCACAAAATGCCAGCTGAACCCAGAGGTAAAGCCTTTTGTACACAGCATTCTTCTTTGTATACTTCTAAGAGCTTTAAAAATAGCATCTACTGTATTTGTATTTATTAAAGTGACTGTTTGAAAACACATTAATGCATAAAACAAGATATTCAAATATAATTGTTATAAGCAGGATACTTGTCTATAAAATTAAAGTTATGTAAAGGCAGCTAGTCATTGCCAAGCCTTCCAATTCTTTCCATCCCTACTTCTACTGTTTCAATTTAAACAGAAATCTTACTTACTTTGCTACATCCAAATCTGGATTTGCTAAATCCAAAACACGTAATTTACGCTCACTATCTAGTGCACATCAGTGATTCCCCAGTGAATTTTATCCAAACGTAAGCAGGAAGTTCAATACTTCTGAAACATAGTAAGAACTCCAGACACTGAAGATTGGATTTCTGTTCCTCTCCACCCAACGTTAGCTGTTTTTGCTACTGTCTTGCCTGTTCAGCTTTATTCACTATCAGTGTGCAAGACCATCCCCAGGTGAAGGCCCATTTCAGAGGTGTGTGCTGATCAGGGTTACTGGGGGAGGCAGCTCAAAGTGCAGCAGGTGCTCAGGTGTCCTTGCCCCTGGCAGCAGGGCTGAGGCACTCTGCCAGAAAATGAGGGCAGGGCAGCCTTCAGCAAAGTGCCTCACAAAATGCACAAAACGCTTGGCCTCCAGGCTCAGAGAACAGTTACATAAGTTTTCTAAGAACACCTGGAAAACAACAATCATGTCAGACATACATGCACGCCAAAATGTACTTCGTCTATAACTCTCGTACCAAAGTTCAAGCATACAGTAATGAACACTTTCATTTTGAGAGTATCCTTGTTCATATCTAGAAGCAAACTAATGTACAACAGATTATGGCCAGATACCTACCTTGTACAGCTGTTAGCAGAAATACTTGTGACATCCTACAGGATCCACAAGCATCTTTTACTTAACACTACATGTGGTCCTTTCAGCTTTGACTAGATGTTAAAGCTGAAGTGAGACTGTGTTTTGTAAATTGTGGCAAGAGATGAGAACATCTCTTGCTTGCTGAGAGGATTCAAACCAGAACATATTTGTAAGAATTCCTCTAAAACCCAGCCCTTATCTCAGCAAGAACCCTGGTAATTTAAGTCATTTAAAATGGGCTCTAGACCTACTGTAACATCTGACAATCAGTTCAGTCTAGCTGATTGCTGTATAAGCTTGCTTTTTTTTTTTTTTTTTTTGGTTGCTGTTATGTGTTTGGGTTTTCTTTTAATTTGCAAAGATAACAATGCCAGAAGTTCCATTGTTGTATGAAATACAGAACTATAAAACACTGCCCTCTTGTGATCTTCTCTAAGAACTTATTAAAAAGAAGTTTTGGCAACATTTCAGTGTAAGGGCTGACTGGTCCTATTTGTTTCCTTTATTTTCACATGTATATTTGTGCATACAAAATGGAATCACTAAGTTATCTTAAAATAAGCTATGGCATACATGCTGTTAGTAGCACTAAGGATGCCTCCTCTGCCAGCTCAATCTACATTCTTATCACAGAATTCTTAAAGCTGCAGTGAACCCTAGGCAGTACACTGTTGGCAAAACACTACCTGCACAACACCAGACCCTACGAGGGACCCTACCCTGCTCTTACAGGGGTACATTTTGCACAGAAGAGAACATTTTTCTAGTTTTGCACCTACAGAGACCTTTTAGGAAATGTAATTCTTCAACAATCTGTTACTGGGAGCCTGAGTACGCCCCGAGAATAGCATTCTGGTGGAGTTCAAAGGGTCCTGAGGAGTTCTGTACACAAAGGAAAAATAATTAAGTAAAGAGCCAAACTGTGCAAAACTCAAGCCCTTTCGCTGTTAAAGAGTTCTTCAGAAGTACTGCAGTGTAATGGAAGCTATCACTAACTTTAAACATTTATTACTTTTTAAAGGAAATTGGAGAAACAAGAAGGCTTGCAGGAGCATTCAGAGTCCTTTTTTCAAAAGGAAAAAAATCCCGCTTTTGCAAACAATTTTTTCTTAAGTGGCAGAAACCAACAGGTGCACAGCAGAGGACACAACGAAATTCATGTGAATCTGCATTGCTGACTCTTGAGCAAGCAATCCAAAGGTCTGCTGCAAACACAAGAGGGCAGACTGATGCACATTATGGATCTTGCTAACAACAGGGGACTCAACCTGCTACTCAATTTCCTGCTCATTGTGTTGGTTCTGGTGCTCGCGTTCATCCTTGTGAAGCTGATGTGAACCTCTGCGAGGTTCCATTTTCCTCCCAGATCTTGTTCTGAGGGCTTGGGGTTCTTTTGCAATGATAACGTAAGGAGGTCAAACGAACAATATGACTAAAAACATGCCTTGACTGCACAGACGGAGTACCTGACAGGAAAAGTGTTCAGAGAGCGTTATCAGAAGAGAACCTAAAAGCTACATGCAGCTGTGTCCGGCTAATGAAAGCATCAAGAGCCTTGCTGAGTACAGGAAGAAATCCAACTGCACATGAAGCATAAAGTAGTTGCTTTAGTTTCCCAAATGCTACAGCTGACTTGCATTTAAAGATCTGCAAAAGATCAGTAACCTTCAAAAAACAATTTCCACAAAGGGACAGCAAAAATCTGATTTTAAAGATGAGACTTCCACAGGATGCATACTCCACCGGAAATACGGCAGGAAGGCAGCACGAAACACCTGCAGTGGGAAAGCAGCACGCATCAAATTCCCCGTGGAGAGCAGAGTAAAGATACTGTGGAAGGAAAAGGAACATCCAGGAACTGCTTGCAGCAGCTGAGACATGGATAAGGTTAAGATTAAGTATGAAAGCGTAATCAGAGGCACTGCTTTTTGACACCTGTGGTTCAGCAACACCTTAAATGCCAGGAGCCATACACGTTGCACAGCAGTATCAAAAGCAGCACCTGTTACAACTGAGAAAAAAAAAAAAAAAAAAAAAGGACCACTAGCAAGGGTTACCATACCCATATCCACAAAGCCTTTAGCAGTGCCACATACGCGAAGGGTCAGCGCATCACACGCAGAAACAAGCATGCTACATCCTCCCCATGCGTCACATTCACCATTCCGGTGCAGGCCAAGCGTGCGGCGCAGAGCTCTTGAGCTGTTCGACGTGCCGCCTCTAACCCGTCAGCGTGGCTGCCCGCAGCTCATCCCCACACCGGTCCTGCAATGAAAGCCTCCTGTGGGACCTGCCTCTGCAGCCCTTTGCAGGATGATCTGTTTCCCCACGCTCCCTGGAAGGGCAGCGACCAACAAGAGCTCCTTGCCGCTGGAGTTCTTGGCCCCACAGGTAGCCCTAAGACGCACGAGGAGAGAAGGTGGCCAGAAGGAGATTACAGATGCTGCACTGGGGCCTAGCTCTTTAGCATCTCTCTTTCGCGAGCACAAGCTGGGAACCCAGTATACCAACACGCATGTACTGTGCAGTAAATTTAACACCATACGCATGCATACCAACAGTCCTGCACCCATGCAAGAGACGCAGGCGCTGCCCGCGGGGCCGGGAATCCCCAGTGTCCAGCTCCCTGATGCCAGGGGAGCTCCCTGGTTCAGGGGCATGCTGCTGACCCAGCCCTTCCTGCAAGTGCTGTCTGTACAGCAGAGCCGACCCACGTATGCTCCACCCAGGATTCCCAGACAACTGCTGCTGTTGTGGCTGGTTCAGTTGCCCAGCGCAGGCCATCTCTGTTGGATCTACAAAAAGACACATCCCGGGAAAGAGACAATACACTGAGGGAAACAGCTTGCACACATCCCGTCGTCACCAGGCACCCACGTTTCACACTACAGCATGTCCTCCAGCGCTGAGGCACCGCTACGTGGGGCGGCACAGACAGGTCCAACGGAAGCTCTTCTCTCATATGCTTTGAAAATTTTAAATAGCTTCTGCAAACTGTGCATCTATAGCTTTTTTTTTTTTATGTTAATACACTAACATTTGTACTTAAGGCAGAAAATCTTGCACAGCAATAACGACTTTTTCACTTATTTGGATTATCTTGAAATATTCTGGCTTTAAAAAAACCTGTAGATTTATGTACAAGGGATGTATGTGGTAACGGTTATGTAGTTACACTATTTACAAGATTTCTGCTGGTGTTTGACACAGATAAGACATGGCATGGAACATAACTAAACCCACAGACATTGATACAAAGCCCACTGTAGGCTGAAGAGTACAATCAGTTTTCCCAGCACAATGGCTGGTCACTGACTGCACACAGCATACCTTATGCATGTTCTTGTGTACATACAAAAAAGTTTCCCTATCTTAGGGAGACCACTCTGACAGCTGAACAGCTCAAATGAGTTAAATGAATTAGCATTGAAAAATAAATAGATTCCTTTTTAATAACAGGACAAAGATGAGTCTACCAACTCCACCTGTCACTCATTTCCAAAATCACACACAAACTCTGCCATTAGCATGTAGCTACTCCATGAAACACCACCAGGCTTCTCCCAGCCAACACTGAAAACTACAGAGCCTTAAACAAATGCTGGAACACGCTGCTGAAACTGAAGCATGCGTTTTCCTGAGACAACGCACAGAAGTGGCAGTTGCCAGCAAACCAGCGCCAGGCCTCTTTCTGCCATCAGGCACGGCTGAAGCCTGGTTCACCTCCATCTGCCAGCACTCAGACTGAGCCCATGTGTTTCACTGTGGGTTGAACCCAGTTGTCAGACTGCAACCATTTTCACAGCAGAAGTATCAGAGCAGAAGAGCTCACAGCAATGAGCTGATCATGTAGGTGGTAATTCTTCATGTTAGAAAGTTTTATCTTGCTGAAACTATGGTTTCATCAAAATTTGACAGGTGAAAAATTGTTAATTTTTCAGTTTTCTGACCTGTTAGATCGTAAGAACTTCACGTTTCAGAACAAAATTTTTGTTGGCAACAATATTACTTGAAGCATGTTGTAACTTTTTCTTCCAATTAAACTTTTACAACAGTTTGCTGATGCTTAGGTATGCATGCACTGTTTTGAAATGATGATTGTTGCAGCATCTCAATTTCTCACTGCATTAAAACTTGTCTTGTAGCAACTTTTACATCCATGGTATGAATAAGGCAATGTCTTCCTCATTAAAGAAAAAGGAACAGTAAACAATTCCCTTTTTGTATGCACATAAGCAGTTTCTATCTATTACCTCTATTGTTCTGATAAAAGTTAGCACACCATGAAGAAATCATACAGATGCCCCATGAACTGGAAACAAAACCAGATTCATCATATCATGCTTCAGATGCAAAGCCTTCTGGAACTTCTTTCCTCCTGTATTATCTCCCATAATTTTGAAGACATGCTTTTTAAAAGTTCATTTCTGGACTAACATATAGTATCTACCTAACTGCATTCAGAGGATGGATGAGGCTTTAAGAAATGCATGCATATGAAAACATGGAGCCTTCAAATCCAGATCTGAATGTCCTCTCAGTTCAGCAAATGGGAACCTCTGCTGTGTCATACAAGCACTTTTCCCACTTAAAGGCCTAATTATTCTTTTCTTTGGAGTTTAACATAAATGGTTGTGTCTGCTGAGAGACTGAAAGATCAACTGTACACTGAAAATAATCAAACGTGAAATATACCTTCTGCATGGAAGTTATTTTTGCTGAAGAACCATTAAAATCTGTTCATTGGAAATGCACAGAATGTTCATCTTCAAAAGGCTTACATTAACTAACACACATTAGCTAGAGCAAATCATTCTCACACCCAGTTCCATGGTGTTACTCAACAAGCACTCCTTCGAGGCTTCCTTCAGAAGCCTGCACACATCACACCACAGACTAACTTCTCTGAGGAGGACTTCTGTTGACCCACAGCATCTTTTCTACCGGTGTAAATCACAGCCTGTCCAGAAAGAGAATCTCAGTACAGCTGTATGTCTTCTGCCCACCACTCTGAACCTCCCTTATGATTCTCACTTCTTTAGTGACAGTTGTCCCCTGTATTCTACCAGCCTACTTAGGGATGCACAGAGCTGCCAGGCATTAAAAGTGAAGTTCATTTTGTTTTTTGTTCAGGGCAGTGGTAGTTTTAAAGCAGAATTATGATAAATGGCAACTACTTCAATCCTGTACAAAGCATTGCATTTCCATCAGCATGCATGCTTACTGACAAAAAGCAAAATAAGGATAATACCCACCAACAGGAAAAACAGGCAGGAAAGAATTCTGTAGAGGGTTGTTTGCTTTCATTCACCAGCTTCCTCTGAAAAAAATCTTACACTGTCTGTTCTCTCTCTTTCCTAGGTATATATTTCACTTAGGATTGTAATGTTTTTCCTCAGAAATAATAGCATCTCAGTTCCCAGGTGTACACACTGCACATATCTTTGAAAAATATTACAGACTACATAATATCTTTGGAAAAATATTGTAATTATGATGAGGTCACTTTAAAAAAAAAAAAAAGGTCAAAACAACATTCTCCTTCCTCATAAGAGTTGGAACCTCTGGGCAGAGAGGAGGCAGGGAGGCAGCAGAGGACACCTGGAAGTGCCCTAAGGCTCCCAGCTCTCATCAGTGCTTTTACCCTTCCTTTTCTACCTTTTTTTTCCCCCCACGGGGTCCTATCTGACAACCCCATTTTCTCACCTGAGGAAATCTGTCAGGATCTTGTTTCAAGGCCTGGTGCAACCCCAAACCACACGAGTGACAGCACTCGTGAAAGCCACCAGGATCTCCTCCACACTTTAATTACTGCCAGACTCTCTAGGGTCCCCCCCTGCAGCTGAGTGAGGGAAAAGCTGAGAGAAGCCTACAACTTCAAGGAGCTCCCCTATCATGAAGGGCTGACCAGGCAGCTGATAGCCAGCTGAGGAAGCAAGGGTCCTGTCTGGATCCTGTCACATATAGTAATCTAGACATAAAGTACCAATCCAGCTATAAAAATAACAGAAGCAAGATGAAGCTGGTTTAGGTAAAACTTTAATCTGCACTTTTACAGTCACAGAATCCTGAAAAGCTCCCACACCATTTTATGACTGCAGCTGAAAGATAACTGATGTTTGTGCTCCCCCTATGGGCTCTGTCCTCAAAACACAGCTGGGCATCAATGCCTGCCTGCCTTTCAGGAAACCAAGAATGAAGCGAGGCTTCTGAAGGATAACTCTACAGGGCTACATCCGTTTCACACATACAGCTGTGCCTTCATAAAAAAGGAAACACCATCTTTCATCACAACGGGAGTGAAGGAACACTTGTGAGAAGTGAAGAACCTGAACAGCGTCAGGTTTTTGAGAATGACTCGTAAGGACGAATATAAATTTGGCCATATTAATTGGCTTCAACTTTTTATGTTAATAAATAATAATCACACAGATCACTGTTAAAGCAAAACTGGATCCTGAGAACCTCTAAATTTGTCATTTGTTCCTTCATTGCACAATGGAAGAAATAACAAAATTTAAGTGCAATTGTTTCTAAATGACTTGATAGATCTTGGGGCTCGAGGAAACGGGCATTTCCTCACACAGCAATGTTACCTCTGCCCAGACAGTATCCTTGTCTAAGTTAGAGCTGCCTCTCAGGAAAAATTATGTATTTTAATCTGCTTGGGATTTTGGCAAGACAGGTTTACCTATATAGGCAAACCTGAACATTTATATTTCAGATACTGCCTTCCTTCACAAGCTACCTTTCCCTATCTGGGAAGAGATGGAAACAAAGATTGGGAACTGTCCTGTTAGAAAGGCTTACCTGCCTCTTAAAATTACATGCTTGATGCTTTCTCCAAATGAGACACAAAAACACATGTTTAAATAAACCCAATCAGAGTCAGCTAATAGTAGTCAATGAATTAGTTAAAAACTAAGTGTTAAGATCAAACTGAATCAAGTTTTTAAGTCCTGGGCACAGTGATGTTGAATATTCACTCTCACGGTATGCAGATACCAGTCTTACTTCTATAAGTGTGTAAATAGAGCCTCTTTGTAAATCATTCAGATCAAAATAGACATTCACATTTCCCCCACTACACTGTGGACAAAAACTCGTAAGAACTGTTCAAAATGTTGTTGTCTGATGAATCTCTTACTGTTTCCATCTTCAGCAAGGGATGCTAGTAGCATGCGGACAGGCAGACCAAATCAAAGCAAGACTGTTGGCAGTCAAATAATACTGAGACACAAGCAGCAGCTACCCCAATCTAGGCTTAAAAACACCACCACCTGGTTGAATGGACTTGTTCCCTTCTGAATTTTATTTAAAACTGTCTGACAGACATCATTCCTCATGTATAATGCGTGATGCCACATGATGGCAGCAAACACCAAGCTTTAGCCTTACCTGCACAGGCTGTTCACCTCCAGGCCTGAAATCTTCAAGCTGCTGCATGTGCCACGCAGCTACACCGTAGGGCTCTTCGGCAGGCCTGCAGTCCAGGGGATTTGCCCGTAGCTGCTCTTTGAGCCACATCTGAGTCCTCACTGCTGGCTGAATGGGGGCTCCACTCACAGCCTGTTGCCCCAGCGTGGTGTATCTCTGTCCAAAAGCTTCACAACTGGCTGCCATAGGTTTGCTTTCAGGTAAGGCACTGTAGGTCAAGTCTAAGGCGTGTCTCCTACTTGAAGAATCTGAAACAAAATCATCTTTGCTGCATGTTTCGAATTTGTATTTGCAGTCCATTAGAGAAGATCGTCTTTTCCCTATTTCCTTGTCCTCAATTTTTAGCAACTCCATGCTGTCATGCAAACAATTTGGCCCATTTGTCCTTAACTGTGGTGACACAGCTTTGTCTGTACTAGTCCTGGAGTCCACTGAATGACTACTACCATCTTGGCTGAAGGTATGTGGTGAGCTGAGCTTAGACAAGGAGGACCATTTTCTTACAGGTCTTGCACCTTTCATGTCAAGAGAACTGTCCAGGACATCCTGATTTCTGCCTCCTCCTGATCGTACAAAGCTTGTACTCCATTTTGAGCCATCAGACTTGAATGCCTCCCTGTTTTTGGAAAGCGAAGAGCTGGCATTAGACGGCATCACATGGGCAGTGGGAATAGAAACCAGTGATCGGCTGGGCTTAAACGAGGATGTGCCACTGGAAGTTGAATGATCTGGGAAGAAAGATTCAGCACGTAAGTACAACACATAACTCAAACTAATATAAACACACAGAGGACAAAACATCAAATTCAAGGTGAAAGCAAATAGAAGGAAACAGGTTTCTTGACAACTTAGGGTCTTTTAAACCATTCAAGGTTATGAGAATGGAGACCCATTAAAATGGGAGCTTTTCAGGTTTATTTTCCTCAGCTGTCATTGCTACAAAAAGAGACCTGTACTAAGAGGGTGGTAAGAGCTGCACAGATAAAGCTATCAGGCTGTGGGCTGAAGGCAGCACTCATTCCCCAGCTTCAGAGTGGTAGGCAGGGTTTCTCCCTCTCACCACACAACTTTAAGTAGCTTTTGTAACACAAATGGTACAGGCACCCCAATTCAAGGAGCCCCATGACAGGTTCCTCTCCCATCACTCCTCTCCTCGTTCTTTGAAGGAAACACAATTCAGTAAATGCACTTTGTGAAATGGAAGTGCTGGAGACAAGCCAGCTTAATGGCAGCCTCCAGGACATTACCATTAACCCCTTTTGGATTTCACTATTTTCAAATTATATTTCCCCAGGTGATTTGCTTTAAAAAAATTATGTTCCTTTTAGGTTTTGTGTTATTTACAGACCCAAACAGGACCCAAACACAGAAACTGTGTTCAGCATAACTTATGAAATCTACCCCAAACCAAAACACCAAGAAGAGGAAAATCAGTGAGGTGATGCTCAAGAGGGGACAGAGCAGCAAAGATGACCGAGGTGAAGGAGAGGCGAGTGAGGACTGTCTGAGACCTCTCACAACCCCAGCAACAAGTGCTTCGCCTCACAGCCTGGGGGCATCCAGAAATAAGCACCTAATCCTCTCATTAGAGGATCAGCTCCTACCACGTCACACGGCTGCACCTTACCCAAGCCCATATTGCTCATTAAGTTTAAAGCAGATAGAGAGAACTAAACCACTCTAATTAAATTATTCTTTGGGGGTCCTTTTTGCTCAGACCAAGACTGACAACGCTATTATCTCTCTATAGCAAGACACATAGCACTTGTATTATTTCTCTCATCCTAACCTAAACAGAACTTATTTCTCCAGGACTTGTCAGCTGGTACAAAAGTAGCACAATTAAAAAAAAAAACAAACAAAAACAACCAACAACTAAGCACTCTAGCAGTGCAGCTAATGTACCCAGTTTGATGGCTGCAGTAGGTTAAACATGATTTGGTGAAAGCCAGAACAAGTTATTAATAGGGCACACTTTCCAATACACCACGCCACAGATGGGAACATGGAATGAGCTTCCAGTGGTGCGACAAACTTCAGGAAGGACAGCACTTCTATGTACCCAAATCAGGATACTCTCACACCCAGCTTGCATGCTCCTCCGTGTTTGGGACCAGAATTCCCCACTCCGTGCACTTCCAGCACAACATAAATATATAGCCATGCAGGCACACTTCTCATCTTAGAGGAAAATCTGTCAACAGTTCCTTGACTGATACTTGGTTCTTACATGCTCATCATCTGACTCCTAAAGCAGCCAGGGCCACTAAGGAGGTGAAAAGCCTTGCTAAAGACTTCTGCCCTCTTAATGGCCCCACCAGGTACTCTCTTGTTGTAAGGAGTAAGCTCACACCAGGCTGTCTCTCACCTCTGCCCATCTGCCTATTTACACAGCAGTCACAAAACGCAATTATCTTTAAGACTTCCACAAAATTGACCCATTTTAACCACAGCTGACAACAGTTTAAGAGTTATCCGGAGAGCAGTGAAGGTCATGGAATACACACAGCATGCTCATATTAGGAACAATGAGATGAAGAGAAGAATACTATGTGCTTGCTACCTGACGCATCATGTTGCTAAATGTGAGGCACTACTATGTGCATTAGTATTTGATAAAGCATTTTTGGTCTGAAATAGTGACAATGTCATCTACATGCCATCTTCAAACTAGAACTAAAGCCAATAATAATTAGAAATGTATGCACTCCTTCACCTACTTTTACTGCTGCACAGAGCTATCCATATACAGTACATTTTATTTCTGTGTTCTACTCCAAGTGTAAGCCACGAGTTAGATCTAAACTTCTTTTTTTCCACATCTGATTCCCAACTCTTCAAGCAGCCTTAAACTTGGAATACACCATGTACATCCAACTACAGCTGATGGATGTATCTGATAATTTGTTTCAAAGTGAAACATGGCAATTTTGGCTTCAAGGTGCCCTAATTAGTCTTCCCATTAATGCTCACTGAAACATATGAGAAAGTTCAGCTTCTTAGAGCACATTGCTTCAGTCTGCCTTGACTGCAGGCTCAGCTGGAAAGAGCCAGTCTGCATTCTGAAACATCTCTTCACAACACAAAAAGCATGTAATTCAGAAATTTCACTGAAATGAGAGAGAATCCAAAAGCATAGTGAAGCTTAAAGGACATAACTTCTCCTGCAGTCACAGGAATAAGTTCACAAGAATCACACACACTGACTGAGGTCAGCAGGGCCCACTGGGTCCACCTGGCCCAACCTCTGCTCCAGCACAGACACCGAGGGCAGGGTGCCAGGCCCACATCCAGGCAGCTTTTGGAGATCTCCAAGGAGGAGACCCCACAGCCTCCCTGGGCAACCTGAGCCAGTGCTGGGTCACCCTCACAGTAAGAAAAGTAAAGAAGTTTCATCTCACCAAATCCAGTGAAAGAGGACTTAATACGAACAGATTTTTCCCTCCCACATGATAGAATCAGAACACCCTGAGTTGGAAGGGACCCACAAGGATCATCGACTCCAACCCCTGGCTCAATGCAGGATCACCCAAAATTCAAACCATATTTCAGAGAGCCTTGTCCAAGAGTAAGCAAATGCCTGGAGTTCAGAATGAACTAGTGCTTCCTTCTTAGCGCTACTCAAACAGCTTTTACTTCACCTAGCCAGTCTTTATTTGAAGACTGCAAAACACACTTAAACATGACCAGTACACATCAAGAATCAGTACTTCAATGTTTAAGAATGCTCTCATTTAGGAAAGCTAAGAGACAGGAGGAAAAACATAGCAAGTTGATTATGTGTCAAATCTTGCTTTTCAATCATCTTAATACCTTCTTTTCTGGGCTCCCTAGACCTGCAGATCCAATACTTCCCAAATCACAGAAATAAGAGAACTGGAGAAAATGTATTTGAAAAACGTGCTATAACGTTTCTACCACATAGTAGCAGAAGGAATAATAATAAAAAAAAAAAAAAACTAAGAGCATTTCATAGGGCTTTGCTACACTTTTAAATTCATAGAATCATAGAATCATCCGAGTTGGAAGGGATATTTAAAGGCCATCCAGTCTAACTCCCCTGCAGTGAACAGAGACATCCACAGCCAGATATGGTTGCTCAGAACCCTGTCCAGCCTGACCTTGAATTATCTTATTACTATGTATTTGGTATAGAAAATAATGCAAAAGAACTTGGTTTTACTAAAAACCTAACAACAGAAATTTCATTTAAATGAGAATGAACGCAGCAGAGACTTTCTACTGAAGAAGTGGGAGAAGAAAGAAATCCTCCTGCTTAGAGATAAGGAGCTCCTTCTACTTACTTACATTTTCCTGTGCTGCTTTTTTAAAAATAGCTAGTGTAGACTGTATTTACCAGAACTAGACAAAAATCTGAAGCCACTTCTCAGGTGGCTTCAGGTGCGCACAGCACAATTTCTCTGCTGTTTCAAATCCTTATTGGTTGCCCAGCGGTCAGCCGCAACACACAAGAGGCAGGGAAGTTTCACTTAATCCTGTACAACTTCTCTGGCTGCAAAATGAAACCAGTCCTTTGAGAACCTCTATCTGAAAGATGTAGAAGTACATCCAACAGTTTCTTGATTGCTCCCAACATATTCTCAAACAGCAGCAGAACCATCAGCTAGTATAGTTGCCCAATACTAATCAAAACCAAAATGCTTATGCTTATGTTGATGGGATGCATGTGTATTTAATACCACTGAAAACACAGACCTTGTGCGAAGGACTTTGAAATTTGATATTTTATCCAGGGTATAATTAGAAAGCCCTGACCATGGAGAAAAATGCCAGTATTAGAAACAGATGACCTTCTCTTCCTTCTCACTCCCCCCCCCCCCAAACCATTGATGTAGATTACCCCAAACCAGGAAAATACACTAAAATATTCTCATTATTTCAGCAGAAGACAAACAGGGAAAGCCAAACCACTGTTATGCATAGACACTTGAATCTGACTGAGTTCTAGTGTGCAAAAGTTCCTGTGTTCATTATGGGATGTTCTTTCTTCTGAGTTATCTCCTGAATTGTACAGTAGCTTAACTGCACAGACCCCAGGAGCAAGCCAGAAGCAACTCCAGTGCCCAGCACACAACACTGATGTGGCTGTGGGCCTTCTCTGCCACAAGAGCACGTGGCTGCCTCCTGGAAATATTTTCCAAAGCAGCTGCTTTCAAGAAGGGAAGCACCTAATCTCTCTTGGGAGTTGGTCAAAAAACAAAGACCGTTGGATGACATTCCACAACAGCAAGGTTTATGCTACACCTGTGTTCCCCTACCAACCTGCCTGCAAACCAGGCTGGCCTGACTGCAGCCCAGAGCATCAGCTGAGCCAGCAGAGGGATCTCAACCCGCATGGGCAGGTGGCCAGCCCTAACCAGAAGCACTTCAGGGACTGACTCATCTCCCTCTGGAAGGAAAGCGTGCTGCTCCAGTCTGCGGCAGCCAGTCACAGGAACAAGTTGGTTTGTTTGCTTTTGGTTTGCTTTGTTTTCCTGGGTAGAAATCTTCACCACTCTCCTCACAAACCCCACTCATATTATATTTTGACACAATAAACTTGAAATAAGAGCTGAATGAATGGAGGAAGTCTCTGAAAACAAAGCTCTTCCAAAGAATAAATAAACACAAGCATGCATCACAGAAAGCTGCATCAGAAACGGAAGCTCTGCAGACCTGAGAGAACTCTTCAGGCATTTAACAAGTTCTGAATGACAGAGCAGGCCTGAAATCCTCACACACAAATAAATAATGTTTATGAATTAAACTGCTGGGTTTGAACAGCAGGAATCTAAAACTAAAGAATTTAAAAAAAAAAAAAAACCTTACTACAGGCAAAATACTCTTTAACATAATAACTAGATAAATTAGTATTAGAATCATAGAATCACCCAAGCAGGAAGGGATCTTTAAAGGCCATCTAGTCCAACTCCCCTGCAGTGAACAGGGACACCTACAGCTGGATCAGGTTGCTCAGCACCACGTCCAGCCTGACCTTGAAGGTCTCCAGGGACGGGGCAGCCATCACCTCTCTGGGCAACCTGTGCCAGTGCTTCACTATTAAAGTAATACTAATTAAAAATACTAGTACGTTAAATATTAAAATGCTATTTAAAATACTGAACCACTTACTGTCCGTAAACAAAGTTGCCTGTGTCACATTTATGCCTGCAGAGCAAAAGCAGGCATGTGGTGTTGAGAAGCAAGTTCACTTGATGGTATTGGAAAAAAAGAAGCAAGCCCACTGCCTTCCAGAATCACCAGTTACTGTGCTGGCACAGCGCTTCTGTTTTACAGAAGTGAACAGCAAACTCAGAGCCAACTCTTCTACACTGGATCAACTAATTCTTGTATTTTCTGTAATCCACTTGTGCATGCCAAAAACACAAATTACACCTAGAAACTTATTAAATCACCTTAACTTCTAGGAGTAGCATCTATATAGTTCACAAACAGAATGAACAGTATCAGCCTGAATAATACAAATACAAACTTAACAGGTTGCAGCTAAGACAGGATTTTCAAAAACTGAATAAGTTTTGTTGCTTCAAACAGCATCATACAAGCTAGGATGTGTGATGAAACACTGGTAAAGCCACTACCCTCACACAATGCTATTGCAGAGAGAAGAAAGAGAGTATGTCAGGCCAGCCCCCTTGGCCTCCTACAACGAAAAAAAAAAGAAAATAGTACAAAAAAAACAGTACAAGAAGAGTTTAAAGAATTTTCTGTAAAGAGGCCAAAAAGCAGTGACAGCAAGAGTAAAACCTGTCCACACAAGTACAAAGGCAGCACACAAACACTTACTCACAGAAAGAAATACAGAGCGAACACTGAGTTCCAGCAAACAGCAAATAGCTTCTCTGACATCCTTAGGAACAAAAGGAATACTATGTACACATCTAACATGCTTCAATGGACACTTGCCTAACACATCCCACCTAATTTATTGTGGACTGGCCATTTGGTACCATCTTTATCCTCCTCTTCAATTAAAGACTGATCTTTTTTCCATTTGCCACATTTCACTATTTCCATAACCCTTCTGGCAATCTCAACACCTCTGTGGCAAACAGCCCAGGAGGTACCATAGCAGCAATCCCACTTTGCAGTAGAAGCAAGGACAACACTCACAACTTCCGAACACTTTGAAAACAAAGGTTGGGGNTTAACCTAGTAACTGATTGTCACTGACCAAACAAAAATTACACCCTGTCATTAAGCAGAAGTTATTTACTCATAGTGAAAACCTTTAATTCACATTTCCCTATTTTCATACCAGGCAAGTCCCATTTTCAGCATACCACAGAAAAGGCTGCCTAGCTTCATTCAGATTCAGCTACCTATCCCCAGGACACAACACTGACAAGGAACCTGCTCTATGAACTTCTTTCACTTTCTGCTCTAAAAGTAGATTTCAGTCAGGGTACTGAAATACTTTCTGAAGTCTGCTCTTCGACAGTCAGGCAAAGCAGATCCTCTCCAGCTTTGGTTTATTTGAAAAAAGGCCATCCCGTACTTGAGAAGTCATCCAAGCGCACCACATCAGGTCTCCATCACACCTGAGATGTTGTCTTGGCAAAACCTTGTTAGCGAGGCTGTTAGATTCCAGCAACAAGGACAGGCAATTAAATGATACAGTGGGCCACACAGAAGGACAACATACAAATATGATCTCATTTGATACCACAAATTAGTCTCTGTATTTCTAGTGGCCATTTCAAGAGTGAAAATTCTTAATTTCATCACTTGAGTTGGATGACAAGTGGCAACATAGCTTCCCACAGACTTGTACATGGATGATCAAAGCAGAATCAGTGCCGAAATGAAGCACAGAACGGAGATTATATATTTGCCTTAAAAAAATAAATAAAATTTAAAAAAACATACATCAGTTTAAAAACCACTCAGCAGAATAGAGAAAAGCCTGATAGGAAGTGTTAATTTTCTCCTATGTTCCATTGCAATAAGGTTTGAGGTTAAAAGATCCCAATTAACCTAAGTTAAAAGACACTTGGTAGAACAATTTGTCATCCAAACCACCCCTCATTAAAAATTAATACACATTCCCTTGAAATAGAGAGATCATTTTGTGTACGATCCCATCTGGCAAAATGATTCCCATCCTCACAAAATTCCTCCTTTAAATAGCTGCTCGGCAGTATGAATTATCACCAGCCTCAAATAATGAAAACTTCCTAGAGCATTTCCACAAATAAAGCTTAACAAAAAATTCTGATGTTTTGTTATTTGCAGCAGTTAACTACAGAGCGACTGTACAAAACCAGTGCAACAGAAAGCAATTAACAGGGGAAAACAAAAGACAAACCTCACAAACAATCAGACATGAGTGGCACAGTAAAGCTCCTAGGATCTACTATAGTAAAGCTAACTTCTCACAAGCATTAGGTATATACACACAGGGAGAAAAGAGAGCTTCAGGGTTTTCTTCCGATCTCAACACAAACCACATGTCCCAAGCACAACCAGGCTACTTAAGGCATCTTAACATGAATGACACTTTAAGACTCAACACAAAATAGTTCTGCCTATTAACATTTCTGTCAAATGACAATTTGCCTAGCAATATCTAGGCTCATAATATTCAGCAGAGGAGTCCACAACTCTAGGAGAGAGACATCTTACAAAACTGTTTGATCTTAAGCTAGATCTGGGTCAAAAAAGCCTGCTCACATTTAAGCTCACATATGGAAAACCATTTAACATGTGAATGTAAAGGAGAGAAGCACCACACAGAGATTGGATGCTGCCTCTCTGAAATGATGGCAAGTATCAGACCTGTGCAGTAAGGAAAGCTTTAACAAAGTGCCACATAGTTCAGAAAGCTGCAGGTGAAAAGTGTTATACAGGAGATTACTCAGCAGAGGGAAATAATTACAGCAGTCAATTACTGCAAGACTATTTTGTTTTCCTTATTGTACTCAATTATTCCAGCTGTCGGTGTCACAAAAGAGTGGAAATATTGATCCATTAGAAGTATGCAATACTATGTGGGTTTTTTTTTTTTTGTTTGTTTGTTTTTAATACTGAAACAGGAGCGATTTCACAGACCATCTTATTAGAGTCTAAAGAAAACAGCAGGTAAGCCCAAGAGCAAGTTTCTACTCCGCATCAGTCTCTGGAAACGAGGCATAAATAACTAGCATGGCTCCAAGTTTGCAATAGCAATCCAAAATGAAAACTGAGTTTCTGAATCAGATGTGTCTGCTAAATTCATCTACAAAGTCAGAGGCTAACCTAACCTACATAAACTATTTTCAAATGATAAAACTGAACATATCTAAGTAGAAGTAGGCCTTAAAATAATTAACTTGTTTTACCAGAATACTAAACTTTTTAATTTGTTTTGCCTTCTTATTCCAAAAATACCATACACACAGTCAAATATAACGGTGATCCCTACAGACACAACATAAAGAATGTTCTGAACCTTCTGAACAATTTTCAAAAAAAATTCTGCCTTCCCAACAGTACCCGTCCCCCCATGACAGACACCCCGTCCCCAGTGCTTTCCCTTGGGGTACATCCCTGCCTACCAGCTGGTCAGCATTCATCTTTCATGCTATTTTACTGCAGTACATGCACAGTCTGTAGAGAGCTGGGATACAGGATACTGCTCTAGGAGTGCTTGTGGGTAACAAGCAACTAGCCACCACAAAACAGTAATCAGACTATGTATAAAATGGAAACACTCTATATAAAAGAACAGAAACTGAACAAAAGAGAAAAAGTTCCTATCCCATAATATCTACTCTTTCTTTTCCAGCAATCTGGAGCTATTTTTAAGCAACAGTTACATAACTAAGTAGAATGATTTTTAGATTAACAGTTTCTATTTTTTTCTCCAGATAAGAGGATAAAGCAATATTCCAGAACAGCAGTCACGTAATCAGGCAACTTCATTTTGCTGAAATGAAAGAATGAGTGGAAACCTATACCACCACAGGGATGGTTTTTTCCTCTTTTTTTTCCCCCCTCACTTAAAGGCTAGATCTTAACTTGCATTTGCCTTTCTGTGGAAGCTGTCTACAGCTTCCAATTCCATTTTCCTCAAAAATAAGCACTTAACAGTGAAGACATACAGAAATCAAATATGCCCCTAGAAACCTTCATTAAAAGCAATGGCTGAAGGAAAAAAAAAAAAAAAAGGGAAGAAAAATCTACAGATGCCACAATACATCAGACCTTCCTTTCTAAATTGTCTAGATATCCATGCCACAAATACCATCCACCTCAATAGCTACCAGGCACTCCCCCTGCTGACCTTACTTCTTCACCCCCACTTAGGGAGGACTGTCCAACAAGCTGGAATAACCTGGCCCACCTGAAGAAATCCACTGCTGCCCTCCAGGGAGGAGGAAGTCCTAGATGTTTTTGTGCTCTGTAAGACAGCATCCAGCCATGGAAACACCTCTCCACTTTCCTATACCAACAGAGGCAGAATTTGTACTTTCTCAAGCTCCAAAGGAAACTTTTTTTTTTTTTTTAATACTATTGCAACATGCTAATTTATTTCAGGGTGCACCTCCAACACCAGCACTCCCACCGGAGCCAACCTGATGCCTTTCAGCACCAACACCACCGCACCTAAGACATGAAAGGAGGAGCATGAGCGATGAGTGTTCCTCTAACTCCAGTGATCAGGGCTGACTCAGGGTTCCCCCCACAGTAATTCCATGCAGTTAAAACGATTTTCTAGACCAAGGTGTTTACAGAGCCCTTACATTTTTTTTCCATAAGTACAGCCATTAACAGTCTACAGCCTAATGTTAACTAACTTCAGAAAATTAAATCTCATTTTTGATTTGAGCCTCATGTCTGTGCCTGGGAAGATCATGCAGCGGATCCTCCTGGAGGAGATGCTAAGGCACATGCGAGATGAGAAGGTGATCCGAGACAGCCAGCACGGCTTCACCAAGAGCAGGTCGTGCCTGACCAATCTGGTGGCCTTCTGTGATGGAGTGACAGCATCGGTGGACCAAGGGAGGGCGACGGATGTCATCTACCTGGACTTGTGCAAGGCCTTTGACACAGTCCCACACCATATCCTTATCTCTAAACTGGAGAGATGTGGATTTGGTGTGTGGACTGTTCATTGGATAAAGAACTGGCTGGAGGGTCGCAGCCAAAGGGTTGCAGTCAATGGCTCTACGTCCAGGTGGAGGCTGGTCACGAGCAGTGTCCCCCAGGGGTCTGTCTTGGGACCGGTGCTCTTCAACATCTTTATCAACGACTTAGACTGTGGGATCGAGTGCACCCTCAGCAAGTTTGCTGATGACACCAAGCTGAGTGGTGCAGTTGATAGCCCTGAAGGAAGGGATGCCATCCAGAGGGACCTGGACAGGCTGGAAAAGTGGGCCCACGAGAACCTGATGAGGTTCAACAAGGCCAAGTGCAAGGTGTTGCACTTGGGTCGGGGCAATCCCAGGTGTGTGTACAGACTGGGAGAAGAACTCCTTGAGAGCAGCCCTGCGGAGAAGGACTTGGGCGTTGTGATCGACGAAAAGCTGGCCATGAGCCGGCAGTGCGCTCTTGCAGCCAGGAAGGCCAATGGCATCCTGGGCTGCATCAAGAGAGGGGTGGCCAGCAGGGAGAGGGAGGTGATCGTCCCCCTCTACTCTGCCCTTGGAAGGCCTCACCTGGAGAACTGTGTCCAGGCCTGGGGCCCCCAGTACAGAGGGGATGTGGAGCTGTTGGAGCGGGTCCAGAGGAGGGCCACCAAAATGATCAGAGGGCTGGAGCACCTCTCCTATGAGGAAAGGCTGAGGGAGTTGGGATTGTTTAGCTTGGGAAAGAGAAGGCTCCGGGGAGACCTCATTGCGGCCTTCCAATACTTGAAAGGAGCTTACAGGCAGGAGGGGGATCGACTTTTTACATGGGTGGATAATGGTAGGACAAGGGGGAATGGGCTAAAACTGAAAGAGGGGAGGTTTAGGTTGGACATCAGGAAGAAATTCTTCCCTGAGAGAGTGGTGAGGCGCTGGCACAGGCTGCCCAGAGAAGCTGTGTATGCCCCATTCCTGGATGCGTTCAAGGCCACGCTGGATGGGTTCCTGGGCAGCTTGATCTAGTGAGCTAGTGGCTGGCAGCCCTGTCCACAGCAGGGGGTTGGAACTAGATGATCTCTGAGGTCCCTTCCAACCCAAGCCATTCTATGATTCTATGATTTCCAAGGAGACCGGAGTTGATGGCTATGTTTTTGAGATTATTCATTACTGTAAATTTAATCCTTGTTCTTACTTAGCTTAAAAATACCATATCCAGTTTGGTCTGGCACCCTGCCTGCTCACCATTAGGCAATGGACTCCTTATCTTCATTCACAAGCCACCAAAAACAGCCTTTTCCAACACGAGTAGCAGCCTTCGGCCTTATGCAGGCATGGAAAAGGAGACAGATCTTCATCTTCAGTTCCTCCCTCAACCTTGTACGCAATGCCATTTCCTCTACTAGTTTCCCCCAGTTATGCCTTCCAGCTCATCTCTGTGCGTTCTTTGTGACCTCAAGCCTCAACCTTAACAGGTGACCCTTCCAAACACCACACAGGCTCCTGCCCAACAACAGCGTATGCGCACAAGCTTTCAAGCCAACAGAAAAAGAAATCCTTCCCAAAGCAGAAGCAGGCACTGTAGGCAGCCACAGCAGTGAGGCTGCAGGCCCTGGGAGGCAGGAGGACAAGGTTCTACACGTGGCCTGCAGGCCTCTGCAGCGTTTGTGGCCAGGCACCTCAGCCTGTCGCCTCCCTCCCTGCCCACCACAGGCACAGGTCAGGCCAGGCCACCAAACGCAGCCAGCTTGCAACTGCTACATGCCACTCCGAATTGGTGAATGTACCACAAGCAATTTACTTCATACAGTTTGGGAACATCAGCACCAAGCAGCAAGCCCTTCCAAGGGGCAGAAATTACCCCCAGGAATCCTCAAAATTCCACTGCTGCCTCAAGAATAACTCTCTAGGAAACTCTTTCACCTTCAGATGCTGGTCCTCAAATGGTAACAGAGTAAGTGTTAATAACAACTCATGTTCCACTGGAACTGATCTACCAAGAACCTAGCTATCTTGGTCTATGTAGTTTCCAAGTTTCTCAGCTACCTCAGGTCTTCAACAACAAACCAACAGACCATGTCACCATCTGGAACCGAGCTCAGGTCACACAGGATTAACCTTAAGTTGGATTTGAGCATAACTCTATATCCTAAAGATGAAGGCACTTTTTGTATTTTAAAAATTCAGTATCATTGTCCTTATTTCCAACATGAAGAACCAGAGGCATAGGGTTACAACAACTCACCCGATGTCACTCAGCAAACCTGACCTCATTTCTACTCACTGTTCTCTACAACAAGCAGTACTGGCTGCCTTGGTATGCTGCACATGTTCCAAACAGGATGAAGGACAACAACAATTAGAGGGGGGAAACACAGACAGCAGTTCAAGGAATTGTCAAATTCTCCTGACAATACCAAGTTTTTGGTTGCTATAGGACAATCCTGCTACTAACAGAAACGTTTCTGAAAACAACAGTGGCAAGAGGGAGATGTGGAAAAGTCACTAAAATCCACCCTATAAAGCTGGTTAAAACATAATAAACAGATAGGGAAAAATCTATTTTCTTGCACTTTTTTTTTTTTTCCCAGCTTTCACCATTTTGAATCCAGCTTCTAACATTGTCTTTTTTTTTTCCTGACACACTTGTGAAGCCATGATAATAACATGACAATAACTGAACACCATTCAATTTCTGATACCTGTTTTCACTACAGCATAAAACAAAGAATAGGGATTCATTTCTGTAATGCCTATTAACAACCCCACCTCCAGGACCTCCATCTTCTCCACACACACTCTGAAGACTTAATTTTGGTTTTCTTAGAGGGCAGTTGACACTTTGAGCCAATGTGAATAATGCACAGATAAAATTAGCTGTGTTAATTCAGAGGCTATATTTAGAGCTAAATCTTACACTCTTAGGAGGATTTCTGTACTGTAAAAAACAAGCCTCCCTTCCAGAAAGGGACTGTACTTCCTTTTATGTCCACCATCAAAAAAAAAAGCCACAAAATAGTTTTAGAGGTAGGAGCAAAAAACAAACAAAAAATAAGCACTCAAATGTTGCCATCTGAACTTTTCCAGGATATAAGAATATATAGGCATACCTTAATGCTTACCAGGGTTTTTTTTGTTTGGTTGTTTGTTTTGTTTTTATTTTTGTTTTTTTATCTGCTAGTAGCAAGCAAAGAGTTATATAATAGCGGTTACACACTCACCCTCTGAACCTGTAGATTATTTTTTTAGAAATATTCTGTAAATTGTAAGCCATTTGTGTCCTTTGAAAAGATCAGCTGAAAGATCTGATTTCAACTATAAACCATGCCTCAATAAACAAATACCAAATTAGGAAAGGATTGTGTAACACCCAGTACAGTATTTTACACTGGCTTTTGCTCAGTTAAGTATTTTATTTAGGAATCTGTTCTTATATACAAAAACAAAGAAAAAAGAACAGACATTTATTACTTCTCCATTATTTCACTGGCAATTCACTTAAGGAAAAATCTTTTTAATTACTTTTCCCCGCCGCCTATGGCGAAGAGAAGATAAGAGTTTAGTGCCCTGACACGTTTTAGATAATTTCATGCATTAGCACTCTCATAAAATGAGTGACCAACCCAACTAAATCACAAGGGCAAGAAAATGTATGTCATGAATTATGATAGAAGTTTTAAAAGAATACTTCTGATCCTGAAAGACCAGAAGTTCCTTTTCTAACTAATATACATGTCAGGCACTATTTTGTCCAGCAAATGCATCCTCCCTTGTATGAAATCCAGTACCTGCTACAAATGACGCAGGTCTCACATTAAAAGACTAGATCCTCTGTAGAGGACAGAACTGTAACTGAACTCCAGCTCGTATATTTGAGATGATCATTCAAGATCGTTATTTAAAAAAAAAAAAAAACACTCAAAATAAAGAGAAGACAACTCTCCCTCTTTCTCCCCCTCAGAAAAGCTCTGGGATTTGATCTCCACCACTCTAAAAATCAGACAGGCATTGCAATGCCTCCTGATCAGGATGCTGGTTCAATGCCAATACTCCTCCCAAGTATCCACTGCATCTCCAGCATTAATGAGGACAGCTTTTTCGTTTAAACAAGCATATCATATGACATAAGAATTGCAAAGTTGTTTTAAGTGCTGCTACCTCTAATGTTTACTATCTTGTGAGCACTAAATTCCTATGAAATGCAGTACTAAAACGTAAGAGAGTTGTTTGTAAACAGGGAAGCCAACAAGCTTGGACTAGAGCAATCAAAATTAAGCTTTTATTTGAAAAGTTTGGTGATCTCTGCAAAACATGAAAATTAGAAGACAGAGCGTTTGGCTGTCCGTTTTGTTTTGCGGAGTGCACAGTTGTGAGTACAGAGACAGAGGTGGGAGAGTAGAGAATGTTTCAATTGCTGCCTTCAATAATGGAAAGAATTTAGTGTTTATAAATTTATTTCCAGTTGTTGGCTCATACATTTGGGTATTTATAGTACTTGTCACTATGGTATCCAAGCATATTAGCAGCACTTTGACCCATGCAAAACAATACAAGACTGCTTCTTCCCTGCTCTCCAATCTATTGAGAAACACCTCAGTTTTGGCATTACTAGCATAGCATGATCCAAAAATTAAAACCAGAACTCCTAAAAAAGAAAAAACTAGGTTCAAATTCAGATCTTGCTTTTTGATTTTTTTGATCTTTTTTTTGTTGTTGTTGTTTTGTTTTGTTTTTAAGAGCAGGGAACAAAGTATATCATAAAAGCTGGTGTGGGAGTAAATGGCTTACTAGGACTCTGAAATACAGTAAGTCCGCTCCATATAGCTCCCAGATTCTGTATTGTCTACTTACCACAAGTATGTCAAAATATATACACTTTTTGTCTACTAATGTTACTAATTAAAGTCTTCTTTCACCCCAGAGAAACACAAGAGAGCCATTTTGTGCAATGCAGCATCTAGTGTGTTTTCCAGTGTTACCTAATAGCACCAGCAAATCCCTAACATAGCAAATCGTAATGGCATTCAGCCCACAGCCAAGCTACCAGGATGAAATCTGAAACTCTGCAAAGGGCAGCAATTTTAGAAGCTACGTACAGATCTTCCCATCATCACTCAAGTGGTAGAAGGCTATTAATGCACTTCAGCTTTGAAGAGAGGTTGACACAAATGATTTTTGAGAAATCAGAACTAGCATGCTTCACATTCCATAAAATACTTGTAAGAAAATCAACCACATCCCAACTCCCTTTCACATCTTGGGCTAGCAGTTGTAGGCAGATGAGGTGCCATTAAAAGACTGAATAATAATTCCCATCTTACTTGAATTCTTAATATTCTCTAAAACATTTTTCAGCTAGACTTCTTTTAGCCATTCAGATTTACCCAATACTCGACGATAACACCAGCTGATGATTATGGGTCCCTGTGAATCCACCTCCCTTCTCTTCTATGCACTCTGAACATATTTTTAATTCACTTTTTGAGCTGAGCTAATGAGAATCTTGCCATCATTGTCAACTGCAAAGAATGAGTGCATATGGATAGTTAATGCAGTGAGAAGGCAATACCTCTAACCATGCCACTGCTCAAAGGAAAAGCTCAATGCAAAAGCATCTCTCATTCAGCTAAAATTTAAGTGTCTCCTTTGCAGCACTTACAAGTTAGAACAGTAACCATAATCCCATCCAGAATCCCTAGGTGCTCCTACAGGAAAACTCAATTAGAAAAACTGAAAACCTCCTGCCACTTCATACAAAAAAGGTCATTGCTTAAGTTAGCCTAGAAACATTGTTCTATTTTTGAGAATACAAGATCTTTTTAGCCTGTGACAGTGACAGGCTAAACTCTGATGGAAAAGGATACGTCACTAAGAGCTTATCGTGGTTCGTACAACTTAAGAAACACGCACAGGATGTTCAGTCCTCTGGTTCACAGGCGCACACCAATAAAATCATCCTGTATACTTAAGAGCAGCAGCCCAAACACAAGGAGGCGTGCTTTGTTCTTCAAAGCAAGATCCCTTTCTATATATAGACATATACATACACATAAAATAATAATCATATTGTAATGTTATATATAGTAACATGTAATAAAAATGTAACAAGAAATAAAATTGTGTTCGTGTACATACATCTATCATCATTTCTTTCTAAACTGCTCTATAATGTATAGACTTGCTAAAAATAACATGAGGTAACAATTAAGCCAGTACACAGTTTTGGCCAATAAATAAAGTAAGAACAACAACAACAAAAAAAGTGACAGATCTATTTAGGGGCCATGCTTTTCCAGCCCACATCCACAAAGCCTCCATGTGGTCACTTGGCAAGAGGATTTGCTGTCAGTGGGGCGAGGAGGGGCTTAATTGAGGATTTCACAGGAAAGAAAAGCTATGCATTTTGCTTGGGGGTTGTTTCAAAAAAGAAAAGTAACTGACAAGAAAACAAACTAAGCCATATCGAGACGAGTTTCCTCTCACCAGGGCCAGTATTCTGCCATCCACAGGATGAGACTCAACTTTTACTTTCTAAGGGAACTTCCTTCAGAAGAGAAGCAAGCCAGAGATCTGTATCTGGACAAGAGATCTAAATTAAGCCAAATTTTTAGTAAAATAAAAAGAGCATCAGGGGAGGAGTTTGAAGAGCAGCACATAAGACTTATTGCACAGATGAAAACATATGCCTTTAAAATCCTTGTTGAAGTCGAACCTTCTTTTCCCAGTAGCACTGCCAAGTCATCAAGACAAAGCAAAGAAGGTAATTTCTAAACTGCGACAAATCCTACAGTTTTCTTCACAACTGGCTTAAAATTCCAGCACACTCAGATGTCCTACCTGTAGCACCATCTCTTAACTCTTATTATGCACTTACAGAGACAGTAAAGAGTTGCTTTCAAGTGGAACAGGTAAAAGGCGGACAAAAACCTCAAACCTCACCCCAAAACCAAAAGGCTGTCTGTCTATTACTATACTTCAGTGACCATTCTGCAGCCAGAAGCATACACAGAGCCTCCAGTTTGTTGTTGTTTCTTTTTTTTTTTTCCCCTGGAAGTACCAACATTACCGATAGTGTCTAGATCTTAACAGAGTCACCATATGGAGACAAGAAACATCATATGGTGGACAAGACAGATTTGTCCCTGCATTTTGTATAACAAAGACTATTCTTCAGACTATGTACAAACTTCTTGCAGATTTGTTTAAAATAGCAGCTACAGTATCATCCTTAGTACACAGCTATAAAGCTAAATTTCAGGTGTAGGAACATCTACTCGGGAGATGTTCTCACCTCCACTCTCTTGATGTATTTCAGATTCCCCTTAAACACAAGCAGATTTTGAATTAAGAACCTTCTTGCACCTCACCCCTAAAACCTCACTACTGGTTAAAGCATAGAACAGTAAAACCAAGCTATTGGACACAGGAATTAAATTTGCTGATATGCCTCTGCCAAGGTACCAGTGGAAGATCTGTTTTCTCCCACTGCGACCCAACATTAATGACCAATCCACTTTAGCACCTGGTTCTCGTGATTTTTGAAATGAACACTTCTGTTTACAATCAATTATACACAGAATCATATAATAGAATCATAGAATGGCTTGGGTTGGAAGGGACCTCAGAGATCATCTAGTTCCAACCCCCTGCCGTGGACAGGGCTGCCAGCCACTAGCTCACCAGATCAAACTGCCCAGGAACCCATCCAGCCTGGCCTTGAACACAGCCAGGGATGGGGCAGTCACAGCTTCTCTGGGCAGCCTGTTCCAGCACCTCACCACTCTCTCAGGGAAGAATTTCTTCCTGATGGATATTTGCATTTCTAGCTGAAAATGTTAAAAACCTTTAAACTTGGGTAAATCAGCTGCTAGAAGCAAGTAGAATCACAAAGAACAAGTCAAGATTCTTTTAGATCAACAAACCCTTTTAAGCTAATTAGCCCTTATTCTCCTCAGTTTATTGTGATCTCTGCTCACTTCAAATTACATCTCTTCAGTCTGAATGAATAGGAAAAATATATGGGTATAAGCTTCTAATGCAATGTCTAGAAAAAAAACAGCTGCTAGCTGTTAGTAGCTCTATAACATAAAAACAGGGATGAACTCCATCATAATCTCAAAGTTTTCATTAATTCATATTAGCCAAGTGTACATTCCTGGAATTAAGGGTTGTTTCCTTTCAGTGGCAAGGCAGTGACCTCTCAGTAGCCAACTACACTTCTATAGTGCAAAATACCACGACTGAAGCTGACACAAAGGTGATCATTGTCACAGCGAAGTCTTCTCCCTCAGCCTTTTAACAAGAAAAGACAAAAAAAAAAAAAAAAAAAAGGAGAAAAGCAACAACGGAAAAACACAGTTGTTGTTTTTTTTTTTTTAAATCATGTTTCCATTTGGAGTGGGGTACCATCAATTTTCCTTCTAAACTTGATTGGGTAAGAAGCATTTAAGATAGTGTGTGGGGGAAACAGTAACAGTAATAACTGCTTTAAGAACAAAGCAGTCACAGTTCCACTCTCTCTCTCTCACTTCCCCTAACCTAAAGGAAGTCAGTGGAGAAGGAAGTGAGATAAAGGGTGTAAATACATTTCACCAAAGAGTGGTCTCTGCACACTGTTCTTTCTAGCTGCTGTCTTTGGAGTGCCCAAACTGATGCAAGAAGTCCATCTGAGTTACCACAGAAACGTAAGTGAGGTCCTGAGAAAGATTCTCTTCAACAAGGAGCTTTTACATTGTACTTCAAAGCTTGTTACAAAAATTCTTTGTCAGTACTGAAATCACAGCTAAAACAAAGGGTAATGTTGAACGCACGAGACTGCACAGTTAAGAAGAAAAAAAAAAAAAAGTTTTATCAGTACTTGCATTAAGGTAGAAAGACGTGTGTTGAATAAAGACTAAAAGCAAAGAAAAAGACCTCCAGAGACTGACAGTGGTACACAACTTAAAAACAGGGATTTGCAAACATTTATACAGCGGATACAGCCAGCTTCCTCTGCCAAGGCCTGACCTAGGACTCCTGGCAGCACCAACAGGTTTTCCTTTACTCAGCAGAAGGCTCTGAGCAGCTCACTGCCTACATCCCAAATGACTACAGGCAACCCACCAAGAGCACTACTTCGTCTGCAGTGGGAATGGCTGGAGAGGAGTCATGTGATTTTTCTTCCAGATAAGGCTGCAAATGCTGCTTGAATACATACAGTAAACACTGCATAGTAATGGCTTCTGTTTCCAGTGTTCATACAGTGGTAGTTCACAGCTCAAAATGTTCCTCTTTTATGCTGTGCTCTGAAACTCATCTCTAACCTCACTGCTGTTTGCTTCATGAGACCCCAAGTTACCAAGCTGATGAATGCAGGCCAGAAGCTTTCTCTGACATGACAGCAGCAAGGAAAAGCGGAGCATCCTCTCAAGCAAAGATGTACAATGTTGGTGTGCCCAGCTCCCATGACACTAACCGAAACACAGACAAGTGCATTGTATCATGCTCCTTGTTTTCCCATCAGAGTGCCAGATATCCATCTTCCTCCAAAATACACATTGCAGTACATATTAAAGACAACTCCTCTAGACAACACCTTGCCTGATACTGTTCCATAAACAACTCTATAAACTGGAGTTTCATATGACCGTCTACTTAGATGCTCTGTTCTTCATAATGCTTACATCGACCAAGCTTTTGAGATTCACCTTTAGTAGCAGAAGCTGCACCGTAAATATGAAAAACATGAATGCATATTAAATAATTGACTTATTTTTCATTTGTCTTCTGAGAAAATACCTTAGGGAAAGAGCAGAGGCAGGAAAGAGGAGAAAAGGATACCATTAAGAGCCTCTGAGAAGATTACCTAAAAAATGGACTGTTAAAACTGTGATTGATGGCTGCTGAGACTTTCAAGCACTGGGATGCAAATTTAGCAGGAGCCACTCCACCGGTTAACCCCACAAATCTGCTAACACACCTGCCCAAACAAAACCCCTATGTACTGTGGAAGGCGACAAGGTCCCAGTGGCGTGCGTAAGGCTGGGGACGACAGCGTGGATAACACCTACCCTTGGGAAAAGTCAAACCCACCTGTGGGATTTTGTTTGCTCAAGGACCTGAGTGTACTCGGTAGGTAATTCAGAAAGATGGGGAAATCCAACGTGTACCTCAAGGAAACGGAGTCCTGAGGAAAAATAACCCATTATGTGAGTTGTACAGATATACATCTGTGAGTGTCACAGATATACAACTATGGTCATTTGAGGCAATTTTTCCAACACTTTAGTGGAAACTTAATAGCATAATTTTTTTCCACCAAACCCTAGAAAAGTTAGTAGACTTCTGAAATAACCCAGGTTTTAATTTTGTTCAAATCCTACCAGAAAAAAAAAAAAAAGGCAGAAAACAGCCAACCTCTGAGCATTAATTATTTATACTCCCCTCAGAAATACAGATACTTCTGCCGTAGCAAGGAATGACAGCACCTCTTCTACAAGGAACAGAGTTTAATACAGGCTTAAGTGAAGTGCACGGTTTCTGATTGTCAGGATAGATAATATCCAAGAAACACAACAAGGCTGATTTACAGAGGGCAGCACGCCGCTTCAGAATGCGAGACTTAGCAAGTAGGGAGGAAGGAAATCAAGAATGGTTCCAACTTAATTTATTTTTCTCCCACCAAATTATCAAGCTACTTCACAAAACACACTATTTGCCAGGCTCCAAATGCTTACAGATTGACCTCTAACGCAGGAAAATTTTGGGATTTCTCTGAAAATCCATAATCTCCCAAAACCATTGAGCTCAACAGACAACGAGCACATAGTACACTTGCAGGCTCTCAAGACCTAGCATCCTTCTGCTGCTGCACCTTCCTGACATCAAAACAGAGACCGCAGACTAATACTTGACACACAGACACTCTCGATCCTATTGTCTTTTGCAGCATGCTAAATGAAACAAAACAAGAACCTTTTATGTTACTCATAATTAGATTTTGCCTCCTGAAATTCAGTTCTGCCTTTTACTAAGTCATATTCAGTAGCTACATTTATTAGCTTCTTTTTTTCCCTTTGGCAAAAAGAGCATTAGAATATCATGCTCAGGACTTGTTGAAAGAAGAAGGCTTGAAACAGGAAAATTAAACAACTTTGGAGCTTGCTGTACCATGCTCCCTGGCATGTAAAGAAACACTGCAATTAAATTGAACTAATTAGATTTTTTGATCAATTAGCAAGGTAACATATTCAGTAAAAATGACATATAAGAAACTCCTCTGGGCCTCATAATATTAAAACAATCTCCTGCTCTACCATTTAGGTATTCCAGAGAAGATTTGTCTATACAAAATGCACTGATGATGCATCAAGCACTACGCAGTGTTTTAAACTGTGAACAGACTGTGCTTACTCAGATTTTTAAACCAAAAGAGATACAATTACCCGTCCATCTTACACTTGCATTATTTAAATCTATATTTACATCTACATTATTAAAAAAAAAAAAAAAAAGGTAAACCAGCAGAACATCAACTCTCCAATGAAACAGCTACAGCTCTGATCTTCTGCATCCAATCTACAGCTCCACATTTCACTTATTTCACTTCCACTGCTCCCCT
>VXAV01001817.1:373921-390398 GCA_013399715.1 Alectura lathami
AAAAAAAAAAGGCAAGCAAGCATGATTTCAATTCAGATACGACATCTTAAAATACTATTCTGCAACATGTGGGTGAGTCAGCTTGTAAATACGTATGTAGTGTACATGAGAGCTTCATTCCCATCTACAATCCCAAAAACAAAAAGGAGAAAAAAAGGCAGTAAAATTTATGAACCAATAACCATTTAATATTTCAATTTTACAAAGTATTTGAGTATTAGAGAAAAAAAATTATTTTCCCAAACCCAGTAAGGGTATGTAGTAAGAAAGCTGCAAGGAGTCTCCTACACAGTTCCTTTCAACTGACACATGCAACAGAAGAGGGGAGCAAAGGATTCCCTCACCTACAAACAGACCTTGCAGCACTTAGACCTCTCTTCAGGAACCCTCAGCCCTCCTGTAGAGACTTCTGCGTTTATAGAAAGGCACTGGAGAAAAGCATACTGCAGCCCCGTTTTCATTTCCCTCGCTCCTGAAAACCTTACTAGGACATACGGCTTCGCAAAAAGGCAACCTCAGGCCTTTCTCACTGTGGCATTTCCTGCTCACACCGCTACAAGCCACGGACAGGGTGCCAATACTATGGAGATGTTGCTGCCTTAGAGGCTGAACCCCCTATCAAAAAATCAAGCCCCTATCAACCCCCTTTCTATCAAAAGCAACTTTGAGGAATCATGATTAGAGGAATCAGTCCAAACTGAGTTTTGACAATCTTTAGATGCTGCTGATGTGCCTCAGAGACCTTCGACTATGTGTCAAATGCCATGCAATAAAATGTAAACATGCTTCCCAAGAGAAGCACAGAATGAGAGGACATCCCTGTTTCCCTCCCATCCCAACAACTAAGCTTTGGCTGCTGGCGCACAATCAATATCAGAAAGCATTGCCCTTTCAGCAACTCCCTCAATTTCTTTTTTTCTGGTTTTACCAGTTCTTACCAAGCACCGCTGCGTGAGATATTATTTCTCTGTTCAAGTCTGGCACCTTTTCTAACTGCAGCTATCAAAAGATGGAACACAAGTACAGGCTTTGTGGCAGAGATGCAAGTTAATGTGTGCAACTCATGCAGAAGTAAATTAATTAAACCTTACCAAAACAATGACTTGGCCCATTCAGAAAAGCACAGAACTGCACGCTCACAACAGCTTTGGAAAAGCAGCATTATTTTCGGAAACATACCTTTAAAACATTTTGGATCGTTTCTCTCTCAGAAACATCCAAAACGTAACGGTGTCCACTCACCTTCCACACTATCAGAACAGGAGGTACCAATCCCAGTGTCCCCGCTGTCGGAAGCTATGCTGTGCCTTCTGACAGGATTGCTGTGACTGCTTGATGCAACGGCTGCGGGCTGCCACAGGGATTCAGTACCAGGTAACCATGCCACAGAGGAATAGTCTGAGCCTATAAAGAAGGAAGCCAGAAGTCTGTCATTACAGATACAGGACAGAAGTCAACAACAAATTACCAGTCAAGATGAAAACCGAGCCCTTTGTTTCTTAGGCCAATGGTTTTATTTGGGTTTGTATTGTTTCGTTGCATTAAGGTCCTTTTGCTAGGTGGATATCTTCCCAAGAAATTCCAGTAAGAACAACATTTTTACTACTTAAAACATGGCCCATGGTCCTGTTCTTGCACTAACTTTACCAAGACACTATCATGCATTTCCTATCCTAGAACTGATTCTCAGCTCACAGCAGGATTTTGCATTGCAAGTATTTAGCTACAAGCAGAGAAATGAAGATGTTCCAGCAACAGAAACCAGCTGAAGATTTTGCTGTTGAAATACAGTCATTTCTAACTGCACAAACCCCACATGACTGAGGTTATAAAATAAAGCCAAAGAAATAGTCAGCACTGGTATCAAAAGTTATTAAGACTACCAACTCAAGCAGGCACGTAGGCTCTGTGAGTCACCTATACATCTCGGGTTTGTTTCTTTTTTAATATTGTTTAAAAGGTTAAATTTTGAAGCACAATTCAGAGCAGCAAATAGTTCCTCTGTTCAAGAAATTGTTGAGAACGTGGCCTACTTTGAGGTCGGTGTGAAATGAAAATACACCCTAGAGTACAACCCCAAAGGACAATTCCAATAACTAGAATCTAAACCTGAGCATGGTTTACAGGCAGAATACTGATTGTCATATTCACACTCCGCATCAGCAGAGGCACATTAAAGAACCCTGGAGATAAGCACAACCTGTGCTTGATTCCCTATGTAACTGCACACGCACACCCCCTTGAGCAGCAAGCTTTGCATAACACTTTCAGCAGGAAATGACTCATGAAGATGCATCAGCTCACACAGAAAGTCTCTTAGGCTAGATGTGGATATTTTTAGGTCATTTAAACATTTTCCGTGTCCATCTGAAGTTGTAAGAGCAATCTGCCTCTGCAATGACATCTGCAGCTCATTCCTAATTCCAGCTGTACTAGATTCACAGTAGATTAAGTAGTTTAGAAAATAATGTAAAGGATATAAAAATGATTATATATAACCACCCCAAACACACATTTATCTGTAGAAATATAAACACGTACGTGCTCCCCATTTAGCAGCCAAATCACTAAACCTACCAGCCAGAGTGGTAGGAGCTGCTCACAAGGCACCTGTACATTGAGGAAGACAGTAAGTGATTCCTTACTGGGTACTGCAGCTGACTGTAACACCACATCTAAGTCTGCCTTCTGTAAGCAGTTCTTGGAGGTTTTAGGTAACCCTGCCCACCTCCCACTTGTCTCAACTTCATTCCCTGTTGAGGTTCCTGCCTCTTCTTTAAGACATTTTCCCATTTTTTCTGTCTGTGTCTTCAGTAGCTCACTCAGCTCTCCTTCGCCCTTGTTATGTTTCGCCCATGTCTTGTGCAATGTACTTCCTTTTCTTCCTCAGACCTTTTGCCTTTCCTCCTGTGAGCCTCTTAACTCTTCATTATCCCATGGAGTAGCTTTCAAGCCCAAGGTTCAGGCAGCCAAACCCAACCAGGCAACCAGGCATAAGTGTGCCCATGGCTCACCAGCCACCAGGCCCCAGCCAAGACCCCAACAGGGTGCCACTCTGGTGACATTCCTCCACCATCCTCTGCGTCACCATCAAACATAATGCAATGTGGCAGCTTCACATACAGAAATGGGACATTTCTTCCTCTCCCACTGCCCAGCACTTCTTTCATTAAACACACTGGCTGCTTCGGGAGCAATAGCCTTCTTCTGCCTCTCTCCGAATAGCTCTGCTCTCCCCAGCAGTTCCACGTTGCACTTCTCAAGCAGCATCCAGCTATTCCAGCAAGGGTCGAGTTGACTTATGGGGCCTCAAGCTAATTAAGCCTGTGGCAGTTCTGATTTATGAGACATTTAAAATACATTTATAGTAGAGAAAATTAGTTTCTTTTACCCCTTATTACTTTCTTCTCCAGAATAGACCTCTTTGGAGACATTTTGGCTTTTATGGCATAAAACAAGTGTTACAAGAAATGCAGCAGATAATGCTACCACTACTGCATGTACAATCAACACAGCATTAAATGTCAAACTCTTTTGATCTCTTGGTTAGACAGATGTTCAGTATTTGGACTTATAGCAAGCCATACACAGCCCCTCAAAAGAGACAGAGTAATAAAATTATTCCTTTGAGTAAGAAAAGCTTAAAATAGCACAGAAGGACAGAACAATGTAGGCAGGAAAGGACGTTCAGAGGTCACCTAGTCCAACTCACTGCTCAAAGTAAGGCTACTTATAATTAGATCAGACTGCTCTGGGCCATGTCCAGCTGAGCTCTGAACACCCCCAGGGACAGAAGCTACAACCTCTCTGGTCAACCTGGTCCAGCCCTTAACCACCTCATGAGCAACTCCCATGTTGCAACATATCCCAAAAGACAGGACAGCACAGTGCAGCTAGACCCTGCAAACCATGCCAGCGTAGTAGGGGTTAGACAGTCATCCCCCACTGCAATCTATATATTTATTGTAAGCTGAGGAAATAGGAAGCATCCCAAAACCTCATTACAATTTCTCAATTTTATACCTACAGGCACATGGCTCAGGACACACCAAGACCCAGGTGTGTTGCTGAGGCATGGTCCAGCAGGACTGGCCAGCAGAGCAGGGAAGGAGCACACCACTTTCCAGGATACATTTGCCCCCAGGGGCAGGGGAGCATTTCCAAGTTACCTCATCAAGCCTGACTCTTGAGCCAGCAGCCCTGACGAGCAAAGTGCTGGTCCACACATGACTACACACGGACAAGCGTGAGCCCAGCACAGGTTCACTAGCTCTGGCTCAGCCCAGCCCTACAAGACCCCAGCTGGCTCTCCAGAGAAGCACTCACATCTCTGCACAATGCCTGCAGCTGCAGAGAGCTCCTCGCTCTGGCGCTCCCTCTCCCTATCCTGTCAGGCCTGACTGGCTGCACACAGCTACCTGTACGGAAAAGCTTTTCAGAGCTAATTGAACTCAGCACCAGAAATGGACTAAGAAAAAAAAAAAAAAAAAAAAAAAAAAAAAAAAAAAAGGTAGAAATACACTCATTAACAAATCCCATCAGTAAGGTAAAGATACTCAATTCGAAGTGCCAGATGTCAGACTGACCCTCCACCACTGAGGGAAGCAAGCTTCAGTAAGGAAACATAACCCAGAAAATAAGACCTTATGGACTCCACTAGCCCAAGTTATTACTTAACAAACTAGTTTCGCTATCTGAAACAGATTTTAAGAGCCAAGTCCTGAAGAACCACCAATTGCTATGCACCCTGTTACGCGCTTCCCATCTCCTTTCCAACAGCTCTCTGTAAATATATGATCTTCCACGCAGCAAACAGCCCACACTAAATAATCCAAGCGTAAGAGGGGAAGATACACAGGACTGCCCTCACTGCTCAGCTACACACCTGCCTTACTCTGCTGCTGTGATCGCAAACCTGCCAGTCACCAGCTAGTGTCCATCTGCCCCAAATATACAGTGGGGTGAGAGCAGCAAGCCAAAATAGCTAACAGATAAACATGCCACAAGGCTGTATGTTACCACTTGAGTACAATCATTCCTTACTGTGTCAGGAAAACCTATCTTCCACAGAACTTAATAGAAGACAAAGAAAAGTAAAAAGTGGCATCCTACCTGGCCATAATTCCAAGTAACATGACAAATAAACTACAGGCAAGATCCCAAGCAAATATAAAAAGAAGCCTTGTTTATACAAGCTGTTGACAGCATCCTTGAATTTGGCCACTTACATTTACTGACATGGTGCTGTCTCTCCAGCCAAGGCACTTAAAACAGATCAGTGAAAAACAAAGTATATAAAGCACAGGAAGCAGACTGTTTATTAAAGGACAGCAGTTGCTGAAATTTCACTCCACAAAAACATGCATCTTTTTCTGTGTGTTGCAGAGAGCTGACAGTACTGCTGGCAGGAAGGCAGCTAGTTAATTCTGGATCATTACCACTCCTAATTTCAGCGGCATGCACTGATCCCATGTGATCAACACATACAAAATAACAGCACCACCATCTTTATATTTGGTTGCTAAAATACCTCTTATCATGCCTGAATGTACAAAGGATTATTTTCAGTGGCAGCTACGATGCTATTATTCTACCTTGATGCTGAACAACAAGCAACAGCAGAAGATCAACTGGCTTCCACAGCAGACACAGCCTTACTGAAGGATGCCAACTTCCACACTGATACAGACTGTGGCCAAAGTGAATCGCCAGCAATGCCCAGTGTCAGTTTATATAACCAAAGGATTCTGAAGGGGAGGTTTTACTTCAGTGCTATCAAAACCTGGCAACTATCAACACCCATTCCAGTCAGCATGGATGCGACCAGGCTGTACAACAAAATTTCACACCGTGACGACAGTGGAACCTGCCAGAAGCTCTTTCATGGACGAAATCAAAGGGGCTCTCGGTTAACTGTTTGCTGGAGTGTAGGAATAAAAGGTACAGTTGTAAGTTTAAAACAAACAAAAAAATACTTCAGTTGGAGAATGCTAATGTTTACTCATCATAGCCGCAAGATTGTTATCATTGAAAAATCAAAGAAAACCTCACTTCAACACATTCTGTGCACAACAACACTCTTGAAAATAGTAATACAAAACCTGACGTGCACTTCATCTCTATGATCCTTCTGCAAAATGAACTTTTATTAATACAGATGTCCAAAACAAGCTTCAGGTCTACAATACAGCCTCTTCTCTTCTGAAACTGTGTGTTTAAGCTGAGCAGTGGCCTGGAAAGAAAGGGTTCCTAATGCTCTCAGGAAGACCCATAGCTGGCAGTGTCAGGGCCCTTTCCACAACACCCTGGAGGCAGTGGAAGCTCGCAACTCTGCTCACTGGAACTAAGAGAGGCACCAGCAGGTCCCAGCCCCTCCTCTCCCACGAACGCAGCTGAGAGTAGGTGGGTGATGCGGCATCATCTCGGCACACACACAAGCAGAGGGAAGTGGGAAGAAGTGACAGCCTTAACTATCAAATCCATACATTGCGGTTTCTCCAAAGGTCTCTGCAGTGTCAGACAGCTGAAACATGATTCACCCTGAGGACTCACATCCCTCATCAGTGCGCTTTCTTGACAGAGGCTGCGAACTATTTAACCGAGTTCTCCTAGTTCTTCAGCTGGAACCAGAACAGAATAACCATAAACATGAAGAAAGACAAAAATGTGCATACATAAAGGGAAGTGGGAACAAGAGATAGGAATGCAAGATATTAAGAAGAACATTGAAAGAGGCCTTTTTACTTGCATTTTCACTTGTACGCTGGATAGTATGTTACCAGGCTGTACAAAGACCCATCCATAGAAGAATTCCCTTACTGGAGAGGGATAAAAACATTACAGAACATTAGAGGAGAAAAATTGAAGTAGAGGAGAAGAACACAAAGATGAAAATCCTCAAAGTTCAGTCCTCAAAGTAAATACCTTTGCACCTGACTGGCAGTATCAATTAGAACCACTAGAGTCATATTTTAAGGATTATGTACTCACTCCATAATTTCCAAGGAGAGCTATATTTTAAGGTGATTGTGACTGCAAACCTCTGGTTTATTTTGCCTCTGGAGTTCCTTAATAAAGGTTAATGTTTTTATTTTATTTTTTAATAGAAATAGATAAATGTCCACATTCTCTTTGTAGATAATTATAGCTATGAAAACTGTCTTCTATGCAAAACAGCATCTCTGAACTTTCACAAGCTACAAATATTTACGACTTCACTGTACAATACTAAGCCAACAAGTTCCAAGGTCTCTCGTGCCAGGAGGTACGCATTGTAGAAGAAGGAATGGGAACCAAGAAGAATAGATATGGCAGTTTGGCAGATGAGCTTGACAGAACCTTGACACTGTAGTTAGAGACACAACCAGCTATCTCACAGACCAGAAGGCGAGAGGTGCCCATCTCTCTCTCCACACCAAAAAGACCAGCTGGGTAGCTTATTCTACTAACAAAAATGGATTTGAGCTGAGAATGACAGCAGACGTTAGCTCTAATTGGATCTAGTGGTTAGCTGCTATGCACGGGCTGGTCACCCTCCCCAGCCACCTATTTGTTGTTGCTCCCCTACCAAAAGCCCTATCAGATCCCACAGAAAGGGGTTCAGGAAGAAAACTGTCCCCACTTGTTCATGGGTTTCTCTTCTAATTTGATTTCCAAAGCTGGCTCAGAAAGGGGTCAGACAAATTGCAGTGCCAAGCAGGGAGTGGGAATGTACAGGAACGCTTTGATGCCCAACTGCAACTTGCTCGTCACCAGGCCAAGGTGCCTGGCCAAGCAACCCTACTGCCAAACTGCGCATTAAGGCAAATTCTGAACTGGCGCAAGACAGGCATAAATTTCTTCAGGCTTCACTATGCAGAACAAAATCTGTTCAGCTAGCAGAAAGCTGTGCTCAACACAGCACTTTGCTAGCTAAAAAGGTAGCACATGCACTTACCTTGGCACAGACTGTAATAGTAGACCCAGCCTCCCTGATTTCTAGTCTAGAAATTACATAGAAGTAGGACTCAATGTGTAACACACTTTCTAACTTTATACAGACAGCATTTATCTGCATTTATTTAATATCAACACAACAGCGAAATCCCAGCTGCTGTCAGGAGAGCAAGGAGTTTGCTTCCATTTCATCACTGACGGGGCAAGAGCAGGAATTCAGTCCAACTGTTGATAGCTCTCCTGTGAGTTTTCCTCTTCCAGATAGAGAGCCCATTTGCATAAAGCAGAACTTCTACAAACTGCAGATGTTTCTTATTTCAAGTCTGGCACACCGACCACATGCATTACCTCATGCCTGCTACGCTGGCTTGCCTCTTTGTCTTTGGACTCAGTGCACTATTCACCCCACAGAAAGACAAAGCAAAGTTCTTAGCTTCCATTCACTTCCACGCCGTAAACACAGATCAAAGCCTACCTTTAAACTTCGTAAGCTTATCGTACTATGAAGAGGGGAATGTCCAGGAAAATAAACACAGTGTTACGCCTACAGCAAGGCTTCAGGACACCCAGTCAGTTCCTACAGTATGTTTGGAAGCCATGCACTGCAGGTGAGAAGCTAAATCTTTTTCCTATGTAAAAAAAATAAAAAAAATAAAAAATAAAAAACACCACAATCAGGTAAGTTTTTCTCTGAATTTTTTGCTGTTCCAACACTACTGTTCTTCTTCTCTTTCAGAATTACTTCTGTCTTCACTCTGTTACTCTAATTTCATCTCCTCTATGCATGCGAAAAGCAAAGTAATCACAGCAGCTACAGTGAGTCAATAAAATTTGAGGGGTTTATACAGTTTCTACACTCAGCAAAGTGGATCAAATAAAGGAGTCTAGCAGTTCCATTTTTTCCAAAAAGGAACATAATTTCTCCCTTCTCCTTGTAATCAGATCTAAAGATATCCTTGACACTAAAAGAAATGGTAGAGACCAAAACAGAATTATTCCACCGAACCAACCTGCTGAAATACAACAATGATAGCATTTTTCCACCTTTCTTCAATGAAGTCTAATGTGCATCATACACAGTAGGATCTACTTTATATGGATGCACCAGAGACAGACAGAGCCTTCAGGCTATATTTTTAGTGCGTGCTTATAGAAGCCTGCACAATGTGTAAGGGAGGTCCTACATTTATGTTAGAAGGGTGAAATTCTGGTTTCATGAAAGTCATTAGGAGATTTTCTTTACTAACTTCCGATGCTTACGTCAATTTTTAGGTTTTAGGTACAATTTTTTCCCAAGCTTAGTTTCTGTTTAAAAACTGTCTCTTCCACTCATACCTATTCAAAATAAGCATGGCGAAATACTCTGGAATTTAAAAAGAAAGCACAGTAGTTTAAAACAGAAAGAAAAATGAAATTCTTCATACAATATATGATGAACTGTACACAGAATATTTCCAGACAAAAAAAAAAAAAAAAAAAANACTACAATCACTTTTGATGTAAAACCTTTCATTACAGTAACTCCACTGACTACACAGGAGCCCCCGGTCAATCAGTTTGATATTTAGGAAGATGAAGTAAACAAAAAGACTAAGATCACAACTGTTAGCTGTGTTCTCCACAGCCTTCAGCAAAATTGATAAAGTTTTAGGTAATGGTCTTGTTGTGCCTTTTAGTGTGCCTAGCTAGGTCACCATAGTCCCACTTCAAGCCTCTGATCAGTACAAGTCACAGAACTTTTACACAAAGCATTTTAACATGCGTAATTCTCAAACATAAGAGTGTTTCCAAAGGTTTAAAATTGTGAATACAAAAATAGCTTTGCTGTAGGGTATGCAGGAGAAGAGATACCATCTATTAAAGAAATACAGACTTAAAAAAAAAAAAAAAAATTATTCTAAACCTCTGAAAAAGTCACAGCTTTCCACACCATCTGGAAACTATGCTACAAAAGGAATAAAGCAGACATTAAAAACACACAGATACCTTATAAGGAGTCTCAGATCTGACTCCAGGACGATTCAAGAATGTTTCTTGCCTGAATACTACACCACGACTCCCTTAACATATTAGGGAGCTGGAAGTTTTAAAAGCTTCCTTTGCTGTAAGCCTGTTTCAGGTATTTTAATCCATAAAGAGGCAGCATGACTTTTCCTTGACACTGCTTGCACTGCCCTTCCTCAGCAAGACGGAGATAGCCTCCTACTGCCTGTCCATTACTGTGGACCAGCTTTAACCTGAATGTGAGTCTGCTAGTAGGAGAAGCTACAACGTCCAGTAGAATTAATGTCACTTTTTCCAGATCCTCCCTCTTAATCTTCCTTGGCCTTCACAGCAAGTCTGAGGATTAAGTATATATACTTCCTTCACCAGCCGTGCTGCATTGGCGAAGCAAGGCCATGCTAGGAGATTCCTCCACTACCTGTGAGCTGACTTTACAACTAGTCCATCCAACACCATGTCTTCTGCATCTGCCTGACACCAGCACAGGTGCTTTCTGCTGCAATGGCTCACACAGTGGTCAGGCAACTGTAAATCTCCCCTTTACTGTTTATTTACCATTAGTATTCTCCTTGGCCCAGCTCCCCAGATTAGCTTGCCATGAGGCTGAACGATGGATATAAGGCTACGTGAGCAGAGGTACGCAGAAGGGTAGGAACAGCTACCCAGCGGATCATTTTAGCTGTAAAATGTAATCATGCCCTGCTGTTCACACACATATGCCATCTCAGGTAAAGAAGGCATCTCTATCACATCTTCCAAATTTCAGGGACTATAATACCTTGAAAGTAAATTGAAAAAAAAAAAAATCTCAGGACTTGCCCTTCTCCTCTTGTTTGTGTTGCTGCTTCCTTTCACAGTGGCCATTTGACTCTCAAAAAACAGCCAAGGTCACAGGGGACTCGGAACAGAAGGATGCAGTGCCACTTACAGCATGGCTGGCAGTGGAGAAATAGGTCACTGGTGTACAGCTGGGTGATCGACGGGATGCTCCAGCCCAGGCGACAGAGACAGATGCCTGACGAAAATGATGAGCATCTCACAGACAATTCCATAGGAGTCTGCAGTTTCAGGGTGAAGGATGGAAAGGGTCAGGACTAATACAAACCCAGGTATATTCATGAACTTATCTACATAAATTATTCCCTATTGAGTCTTCTCTAGTCATCTGTCCCTGGCCCTCTGCAGGTGGTCTGCAGTCTCCCATGAACCACATTTTGCACCTCTTCAACCAGCCTTAGACAGCAAAAAACTCCCACCTGGGAAATCTTAGTAGACCTCAGCATCCCTTCCAACACCCTCCCTTAGCACGGCAGGAATAAACTTCAGAGCTACACACAGCATTATTCCAGGTCCAGCAGAAGAAATACTCTGAGGCCTTGCTCTCCACAAGTTGCACCAGGTGTTGGCGGAGGGCTGCAGGGGTGGCACCTGCGAGAAGAGGGCAGGGCTGCCCAGTGAAGTCAGCGGTCCCACCACAGGGCACACCCGGGCCCAGCAGCCAGCTGGTGGCACCTCTGGGAACTACATGTAAGAAAAAATGAAGTACTGCCTGGGAATGAAGAACAGAAGTGCAAGAAACAGCCCTGCGGACACCCAGGTCAGTGAAGGAGAGGAGGTGCCCCAGGTTCCTCTGCAGCCTGTGGAGGCCATGGCGGAGCAGGCACCCACCCTGTAGCTCAGAGGGACCTGCACCGGAGCAGGGGAGAAGTGTGAGGAGGAAGGAGCGGCAGGGACCAACCGTGACGGACTGACCGGCGGTGGGGGAGAACATGAGTATCTTTTCTCCCTTGCCCTGCTGACAAGCAGCAGAAGAGTGGCTGGGTGGGCAGCTGGCAGTCAGGCAAGGTGAGCCCACCACCGAAGGCAATCAGAATGCCAATTTTTCAGTCACGTAGCAAATACACTGAATGTGTTTTAAAGCTAATCGCAGCCACAATGAGAATTTTATTGTCAAGGTACAATTTCAGGACAAATTTGGGCATCTGACAAACAACTGACAACTACAACCAAGTCGGCACTTTTTCAGCCAAAACGCAACTAGCACAGGAATGGAATTAGCTAACTGTCCTACTATTAAGCCACAGGCAAGTTATAGGATAAAAACAAGTACCATGAATATGCAAGGCAGAACAGCCGGTATGGAACACATCTATAACGCTACCCCCTTTTCCTTAACTAACCTGTCCACTACAAACAGGCTTTGCTGATCACCTCCTGCTACAGCCTCAGCTCTCAGGAGGCTTTCAGCTATCCTTACCACCACGTATCAGCACAGGATTTGGCCACTCACCCGTAATTTGAAAGACACGGGTCCTTTTACAGTCCTCAAATGCCTGTTGCTAAAATCTTAGCATGTCACTGTGACGTGCAATATTTGGAGGACACATCCTAGGCGTTTAGCGCAGAAACTACAGGAACTCTTACCCCAGCTAGTACTTCCTTCACCTCCATCCCCCCAGCAGATACGATGGCTCAGACTGCCTTTTACTACATACTCATTCTGTGCAACTGTTTAAATTAATGCATTCTTCTCAAAGTCATTAAATGAATTACTAATTCCTTTAAAGTTTTAAAAGGACAGAACTGTCCTTTTGTGGTGTGAAACCACAAGCTGATATTTCAGTCAATGTTTAACATACATTTAACACACAAAAAGTTAAGACTATTCCTAATCTCTAAGAACAACCATATAGTACATTCTTACATCTTCACAACTTCAAAACCTACAACTTTTTCACAGCTGAGCAGTTAAGCCGTTCATGCTTTTAACATACATAAAGAGCTGACACTAGGTCTGTAGAAGTGAATTGCCTGGAGGAAGGGGAAAAACAGCATTGTTTTGAAGGGATGTATGTAACTCCTGTTCACCACCATTCAAACACAGAGTGCCACTTCACATCACTATGACCTGTGCCATTCTGTCGCCCTGTCTCCTAGCTGGAACACTCCATTTTTAAGCTCAGGTAATCAAATTTAGGACATACTATATACATGTATACACATACACTTATAGCTAACAAGCAATTTAAGTCTACCCTTGGTGACACTAACTCACTACTTACTGTCTCGCTCAGCGTGCGGAGGTGAACCTGCCTTGTCAGACATCCTGAGCACTGTCACATAGAATCACAGAATGGTTTGGGTTGGAAGGGACCTTAAAGACCATCTGGTTCCAACCCTCCTGCCATGGGCAGGGACACCTCCCACCAGACCAGGTTGCTCAGAGCCCCATCCAGTCTGGCCTTGAACACTGCCACGGAGGGGGCATCCACAGCCTCTCTGGGCAACCTGTACTAGTGTCTCACCACCCTCACAGGAAAGCTTTCCTTCCTAATATCTAGCCTAAATCTCCCCTCTTCTAGCTTAAAGCCATTACCCCTCAGCTGCAAGTTTCCAACACACCAACAAAACTCGCTACAGAAAGGAAACCACTGGATTCCTGTCCACCAACCCCACTCCACAGGAGTGACCCACTACTGCGTCATGAGGCTGCCTGCAAACCCCTTATCAAGGAGGCAGCATGCCGTGGGCCTCCTGATGTGCTGTGACCTCACGGCATTTTGATTATGACATCACTAAACAACACATCACATATGGTGTCAGAAATCCAGTAAATGTATTTCACTTTCCACAGGCATCTGTTGAACCCACACAGCCTGACTGACTGCATCCCCAGAGAATAAACACTTCTAGATGAACACTTTTACAGTCTTCAACAACTTATTAACCAACTGCACACTTCAAAGGATGGTCTCGATGAGTAAGCAGAAGGATTGAAAGCCCGTGCCCTTCACCGCAGTTATTTAAATTCCTGCAGCATAGCAGGTAACGTTGTCTTTACAGAGGGATAAACGATGCTGCAGGGCTTTCATAAACAGCTAAGTGTTTGCAAAAAGACTGGAAGACTAAGTCAATCATATGCATTCCAACAACGGTGATTTCATTTTTCAGGACAAGTACTAAGCATGTAAGAGTCAATTTATTTTGCACAGGCAGCAAAACTTGTCATTAAACCCATTGGCTAAACAACAAGCACCTATCTAAAGAAATCTCAGGTGTGCAGACAAGACAGCACATCTTTTCAGATTATGTACTCCTATCACACTGAAAACTAAAATAAATAAATAAATAAATAAATAAAAATAGGAAATACCAAGAGGGAATAAAAACAAAAGCCAAAACCAAAATACTCCAATACGTGACCTTGGCAGTTAAACCTTTTTTTTTTTTTTTTTTTTTAAAAAAAAAAAAAAAAAAAGAAGCACTAATCTGCATATATTACTGAAAAATTGATAATTCCCCTGTATAAATAGAATTGTTCAGCAGGCATCTGGCTTTGTTGGTGAGTTGTAATGCTTTCAACAAAAGCAGAACTTCTGAATACCCATATCCATGGATGCCTAATGTACAAGTAGCAAAATATAATGCTCTTCATTAATAAACACAGTTTAACAATGAAATATAGTCTTAACTGTTACACTCCCACACGAATATTAAAGACAATGTCATCAAAATCCATATTAAGTTGCTGTGAAAGAATTAAACGTACTCTGTCAGAAGAATTCCTCCAGCTTTAAAATTAAATGCCTGAACTCCCGCATCCTAGTAGGACATGACTGTTCTGTTAACAGAATACTTTTCCCACAGCCAGCTTCTACCCAAACTAAATAAACAAACAAACCTAACCTGTCAATAATGTAACAGCACAGGCTCTTGGCAGCCATTACCCCTGCATTACAGCACCCGTAAAGAGCTAATTAATTTCCACTTCCTTAGCGGGGTTACGGAACCTCACAAAACAGCTTCTCAACTATTTCAAAACAAGACTGATGAAGGAAGGGACTACCGTGCTGGAATCACAACCCAGACATTGTATCTCAAGGTTAAACTTCATCTCTATGCACTTGCTTTCCCATCAACCACCACCTTCTGTTAGTCCATCCTACCTCAGACTGGAGGTTTACCTACAGCAGTTTTGCTACCTTACGTTGTTTCCTTCACCTGACTCATATATGAACATATGTTTTGAACTCGATGCTAACTGTGAGTATTCAAAGGAAAGAAGGGATAAGGAGTAAGGAGAAGCAATAAGCAGAATATTCACTCAAGTCTCACAGTCAATTCTGAGAAATAAATATTAACAAACAAGCAAAAGGGAAGCATTAATCCAGTAACTTAGGATGAGAACTGGTATACTAACACACTTTATTTGACCCCAAACAAACAAACAAGGAAAGACAAACTAATGAATGGCCCAACCCAAAGTCTTCCAAAGCAAATGTAAAAATATCAACAGCTTTTATAATGGTCTGAAGCTAGTGAATGGAACACCCAACACACACACACGTGACACAGCCTTCTAATATTGCTGCCCCAAACACAAACAATCAAGAACTGAAACACTGAATTCCTGCAGTTTCCACCACATTAGCAGAGATCTGTGTCCTCAGTTCAGAATATCCAATCCTGGCAGGCTGCAGCACAAAGATAATGTAACCTCATTCTTTGAAAGGAAGCATTAAAAAAAATCGTCAACACTTCAACAAGGAAAACGTTTTATACATAGAAATTAATAATAATAATAGTAAAGAAAAGAGGAACAATGCCTTCTTTCACATCACAGAGAACGAACACTAGACTATCCGCAAAGATGCAGGCAGCTGCTGGGAATGTCTTAGCAGCTCTTGTATTTGCAAGGGAAACCCTGTCAAGTGAAAGCAAAACAATCCTTCCATTTAAATACATCAACAAACCCCATACATATTATGCAGTCATATTTTGCATCCGAATTTAAAATATGAATCTAAATAAATAAATAAATAAATATATTACAATAGCAATACTTTGCGTTTGTAAGTGTGCTGCCAAACTACAGACCCTCACTGGGATCTATTACTTCAACAAGTCAAAATCACAAAGTATTCGAGGAACTCTGCTGGGTGAATTTAGTCCGTAACACCTCCAAATCCAGTAAGGCATCCAAAAAACTCAGTACCTGGGGTTGCCTACGCAAAAGTAACGGTTGTACCGCTCCGGAACCCGTTCACCCCTGGTGCACTCCTACAGAGACGTCAGTCCTGACAGCCTCCCTGCCCGGGGGCTGAGCTACCCTGTCTCCAAGTGTCAGGCCGGCTTCCCTGCAAGAGCTTAACACCCAACATCAAGTTTAAACTCTTCTCCTGCCAAACTCTAATGAGTCCAGAAACGGAGAGCAAAGTGGTGCAGAAAGCAGGACTCGACAACCGGAATTTGTTGCAGTCGAAATAACGTAAAACAAAAAGCACGAAGGGAAACGCGCCTGCTGTTTAGATCCTCTGTCCGAGGTTATACTAACAAAACAAAACAATAAATAAATAAATAAATAGAAGCCAAATCCACGGAAGCGGATTATGTAGGTAAGCCCGGCTTTGCCCCACGCCGCAAGTCCCAGCCAGGCGGGCAACCGGCGAGGAACATCCCGCAGCCGGGCCCCAGCCCCGGACACGCTCCCCCCGCCGCGCAAGAGATTTAGCCGCAGATTTAGGAAGAGGGGGAAAAA
>VXAV01001817.1:400531-430792 GCA_013399715.1 Alectura lathami
TGTTGTAACAGTGATATCACTGTTACTAGCCAGTTTGAAGTCTATCATTTAAATTAAATTCTTTTAAAAATTTACAGGGAGAACAAAACCAGTCCGATTGCTAACTATGCTGTGCATAGCTATGAGAAAAAGTAAAGAAGAATGGGTAACATTTACAATGAAATCAGTTGTTAGAAAATTACTGTTTTCATAATACTTTTAAATACTATTCTCTGAGCACTTTAATACTACATATATACAGTTGGCTAATAAAGAAAATACAGTTACACATTGAAAAGAGGCTTTTACTGAAGACAGCTTTAATTTTTCAAACACCACATGTTTTTCTTGCCTGGCAGAGTATCAGCTTGCCTAGTGAAAACTATGTTTTCCCTTGGAAAGAAGAGAAGGGTGTAAGATGTACCCAAGAAATTACAATTCCTCTTGGCTGACTTAAGCAGGAGTATTGGCTTGTATCTCTGAAAAGAGTTCTTTATTAAACAGAAGGGTAAGTTGTCCAGTAGCTATGCTGATGGGTTGTTTGTAAAAAGAAAGGATTTGGGGCCTTTAGCAGATGGTAACAAAGAGAGTAATGGGCAATACAGTTTAGAGATTTTCCACATCTGCAGAACAGGAGTTATGGGAGCTACGAAGACAGTTCTGAAGTAACATTAATTCCTAAACCACAATTAAAGCATAGTTAGCTTTTCAGAAATAAGAAACATGCTCCTGGTAGGAGGCCCTGAATTTTCATTTGCCTTTTGAACAGCACGAACTGCGCTGTTGATTCGTGCTAAGCAGCAACAGTCAAATACAATTTTCTGAATGCTACAAAGACACATGCATCAGTACTATCGAGTAATGCCTTTTCACAAAATTGTTAGTGTCAGGTTCTTGAGTTTTCATGTTCTTTTCAAGAAGTCACCAGTTCAGAAACTGTTCAATCTTTATGATGCAAAAATTTTAGGCAAATAAAGAAGATTGACTAGTCTTTCTTTTCTTGCTTTCTTTCAGACAATCTGGAGAGTCAGTCCATTTGGGGGTCCCGATCCTGCTCCAAAACCAGGAAAATTATTAGATGGAGTAAGATACTCCAAGATGGAGTAAGATACTGCAAGATACTCATTTAGCTCATGAGCTCTCTTCATACAAAAAGTTTCAGAAAGCAATAAACAAAACACAAAGGTTATTTGTTCCTTCCAAAAGAATGTAGTCTCTTTAGAAAGAAAGAAGGAAAGAATGGAAGAAAGAATGAGAAAGTACAAGAGAATAAGGGAGAGAATGGGGAAAATGGCAAGAAATTGAAAGAAAAAGGAGCAGAGAGAAAGACAAAAAGAGAGGGAAAAAGAAAAAAAAAAAGCAAAGGGAAATGAAAAGGAAAAGGTTAAAAAAGGAAAAGGAAAAGGTTAAAAAAGGAAAAGGAAAAGAAAAAGAAAAAGAAAAAGAAAAAGAAAAAGAAAAAGAAAAAGAAAAAAAAAGAAAGAAGGAAGAGAAAGCAAGAAAGGAAGGAAGGAAGAGAAAGGGAGGAAAGGAGAATGAACGAGAAGACAGATCTGACAACATGCAGTTTTGGAGAAAATTGCTCGTATTCTGGAGAGAGGGAAGCTGGGAGAGCAGCATTATACTGATTCCTCTTTGGAGTAATTTATAAAATCGGATATGCAGATAAATCACATACATGTAACTGTAAGCAGAATCAGCCTGGAGACCACAATAATCAGCAAATTGTACGGCCTCCAGAAGGCTCAGCTGTTCTTGTCTTTCAAAACACATCTTTGCTCAATGCTCCGCAGCTTGCTTATAAGCTGAGATCTTCTTTGTCACAGTAAACACGTAAAGAGAAATTCGAACCAAGCATTGACACTGCTCACTGGCTACACACAGGGGGTTTCTAAGAAAGAGGGGAACAGTCCAGCTAGTCTGAAGGCAAAAGGACATTTCATAAAGAATTATTTTCATCCCCCAGTTTGCCCTTCCTTGTATATGGATCATTGTTGAATGAGAAAGGTAAAATAGAAAGCCACAGGAAAAAAATATAGTGGACACATTTCCTTCTGGGCATTAATATAACCATTCGAGCAGCTGCTTTAGTTGCCTCATTCATGGTCTGTCCTTGTTTCCATTAGGAGGCCACTTCCACAGGCTTGCAATTCCGCTTATACAGTCCCCCCCTGGAGATAAACAGTGCTCAAGCACCATACATACTGTTTATTTACAAGTGGCTAGATAATTCCGTAAGCTAACATTTTCCTTATAAAGAACTAGATTCTACAAGTGAAAATCATTCCTTGGCTTTCTGCATGCTTCTATCTAAACTGGCCACAGCAACAATCTCAGCTAAAATGATTCTTATTAAAAGAGTGAGAACAAGTTAGGAGGAAAGTTTAGCGGGAAGGGATGAAGCTTTTCACTCAGCTGCTAACCAAGCAAGATCCAAGAAAGGATCAGAAGACTTGGCTCAGCACATCTCTAAGCTGAGTGGGATCTGAATCTTCGGAGACTGAAGAAAGGATTCTGAATAAAGTCTGATACCTCCTAGTGCTGCACCAAATGCTCCTAGAAAAGTTCAGGCATTGTTTTCTGGGGGGTTGTTGAGGCCACAGTAGAGAAAGATAACCACAGCAATTTCGGATTTAGAGTTACTTTGTAATAAGTCAACATTATCTTGCAGAGGAAGAATTATTAACATTTGTTCTATTGTTTTAGATTTATTTTCTTCCAGTGACTGAATGTCAGTTCAGGCATAAAAGATGATGTTTTCCTTTTCTTTACTTCATGGTGGCACTGCACAGCTAGTTATCCTCATCTCTTTTTCAAAACATTTCAATAAAAATACCTGTAGCTGAAAAACCTTTATGATGGACATTGGAAAATTGAGGTATTTTTATTCCAAGATTTGACTTGGTAAACTAAGGCATATACAGATCCTGGGAGTGTATCCAATGAAAACAGTCCATCAGTTTAAATTCTGTTTCCTTTTTTCACAGTTTAAGACATGACGCATGCACAGATCTCCGGTGATGGTATGCTGGTTTATTCACATGTCCTGTAGATGAACAGAGTCCCATGTGTTTATTCAGCACAGGGCTGGCTTACTTCAGTAGGCTAGTGCATATTAGCCAACTGTAAAGGAATGCAGCAGCCTATCTCCTATAAACACCACTTGGCTATTTAAGCTAACACTGCACTAGAAATAGGCTTATATTTCACAAACACCACCAAATGTCAGAGCATATCATTTATTCATTCCATGCTATAGTATTTTTCAAATCAGCCTATAAGTGCCTCCTACTATATAGAGCTGGAGAAATATTCACCTCTGTTATACAGCTTCTGAATCAATTCACAGACTATGCAGTGAAGGTCAAACTACAAGGCAGAAGATTCAGCTTTTGATTTGGGTCTTGCTCCTGGTTCAGTGACTGACCCAGTGTTTGTTTTTCAACACTGCCTTGCACTGGGACTTGGCTGGCTCTGCTTTCTTTGGTCCTGGGCAATCCTCATGTGCTGTCCCTCTCATGCAAATGGTGAGATAAAGCCACCGCTCGTCTTGCTTAAACTTGGCATCTGGAGTATTGTCTGCTCCGAGCTGGGTAAGGACAAACAGCGCCAGAACGTCCTTATATTCACCTAACCACTGTTCACCTATGTGAAGACCACCTGTAGCCAAGTCCCTAGGCTGGAAACCTTCCTTCACATGCTGCCTTCTTTTGGTCAAGTAAGCGCCACAATCACTTTCTGTGCCCAGACATATAAAGATGGTTCAAGTCAAAAAAATTACATTTGATGCAGGCAGACAATGAAGCCTTAGGATACAACCCCGTCTAATCAATCTGTTTTGAATTGCCTGTATGAGACATGTTTCAGATTGTACAGTTCTGCGCACAGAGGATGTGATCTGATCTTTTATGCCTCCTCCTCTAGTTAAGCTAGGTTTTCACACCGACAGCAGAGCTATTGTGTGCATGACATTTGCTGCTGGAAATGGATGCTGTGTCTTGGCAATGAAAGGAAAATCTGAGCACAAGCAATGAAAAGATATCTTCACAGTGTTCTTTGGTCTCTTGTTAGTCATTCAACGTAGAGGAATTCAGCACAGGGGAAACACACTGGGTGAATGTCAGTGTTCTCAGCTCTGGCTGAAAAAAAGTTTTTTTTTTTAAAAAAAAGAAGCTAAAACTGAGTATGAGCACTGAGTGCAACAGGCCCCAGATTTTCAGTGCATATCAATTAAAAACTTCCTGACAACAAATGTCCCAGCAACCCAGCTAGCATTTATTTGGGAAACATACAGTTTCCGTATAGGAGAACAGGTAGGATGCTTAAGAGGAGTGTCCCTGGTCTCTGTGTGACTGGATCCCAAGGAGTTGACACGGGCTCTTTGTGCAGGTGCAGCTCTAAGCGAGGCTTACCTCTACTAGGTAAGGTACTAATACTAAGGTATTATGAGACAGTCACCGTTATAACTCGTTGACCAATGACAGTATTTTTAGTGAAGGTTAAGTGCAAGAGTAATTATCAGTTTCTCTCATTTCCGTTCTTCAATACTGCAGGACATGGAAGTTCATCTAGACAGTTTTTGGGTTTCTCTTGCACTAAGATATCTCAGTCCTTAAAAGACTGAGTTGTGTACGCTACAAACACAGAACTGGAGAAACCCTGGTACCAGTAACAACGGGGTCAAAGGCACTGAAGTCGTTAGACACAAGGGTGATCTCAGGTGTTATAAAATATCCCAGGCATGCCTTATGCTACATAAGAGGGTGAAACCCTGGTGATTCCTCCTTAATCTGGCCTCAGAAATAACTCCTACCCAAGTTCTGAAAATGTTGTGTATGGATTTGGTTCTGGGAGTGTGAGCATGACACGCAAGCAAGCGCCTGAGACAGCCCAGAGCAGCAGCCCGCTGTGCCTAGGATCAGGCCTGCTGCTGAAGGCTGGAAGATAAAAGGGTTCATCAGGGATCTAATCAATCAACTATTTGTCAGTGGAGAAAATAAATCCTTCCTGACAACAGCATATGGCCAAATATGATTAGTTAATTATCAGTTAATTAAGATTTTGGTCCAAACTATATGTACTGTATGAAAGTAGCTAAGGTGCCCTGCTTTCCTCAGGGCCTGTTAATGAAAGGGGTGAACAGGGAAATTTAGATTCAAAGACAGCAAGACTAAAATGAAGATTATAGGTGTTTTTCTCCTCTTTTATCTCCTTTTAGAGTCCGTGTTTTATAAAATGTGGTATCCCAACCTATAGATCTAACTAGGATATTTTTTCCAGTCATGATACAGTATATACCACTGGAATAAAGTGATATTGATTGTGACCAAATCATCAAGTAATTCTTATTAGCCTGAGCAGTTAATAGTTAATATTGTCCCTGCATCACTTACTATTTCACCAGTTTTCATAGCACTTCAGAACTCACCAAAAAACAAACAAACAAACAAACAAGAAAACAACCACCTCTCTTTATCAGTGACCTTTCCAGAGAGAGAGTGAGAGCCCCTTGCCAGCTGAAGCATCACCCACCAACCTTTTAAAATGCAATTCCCAGGCCATATCCAAAATGCTGTGTATGTACCCAGCCTCTCTGCATGCAGCCTGGCACTGGGGGGGGACCAGAGTCAACTCCTTTCTCTGCCTGCCACAGACTCCATCACCCTCTGACACAGGTGGTACATAGGGGTCTACAGCTTTTCTGCTTGAAATGGTGTTAAAGACAACCATCTGATGGCATACAGAACGTGAGTGAGCCATATGCACAAGTCATTTAAAATTAACATACATTACTCATAAAAGCATGTAAGAAATTAGATTTCTAATCTCGAGTTTGCACCTCTTTCAAGCCAGAGGCCGGATAAAAATATAGAAATAGGCCAAGGCACAAGATGGTTCTGCCCCTCGCTATGCAGTGAGGATGACACTCTTCTCAACAAAAAGCGTCATGTAATGGTCATTCGTATCATCCTTCATGCAGTTAGATTGAAAGTTGCTGCCTAAAAGACCTGTCAAGCGTTTCTGCCCCATATTTTCTTATCTTCTTCATATTCATATATTGAAAACCAGCCAGCCAAAGTGACGCTCTTTTTGCGGTATCATCCCTTATAAGTGTTACTTCCAGCATCGGTATTTTTTAATGACATTTTCGCTATATCAATTCTAGTAGTCACTGAAAAGTGTATTTACCACACAACGCAATTTTAAAATATGCACAGAAGTACTGCTGCATGCAAATGTTTCTGTGAGAGAGATAAGCTGCAGTAATTTGGTGTCACAGCACTGGAGTGCAAAAGATACTTGGCAAGTTTTTATACTGGATGAGCAATAAAATGAAGTTATCTGGAAAAGCAGCTTAGGATGGATATAAGTGAAAAACTTAAACAAGCCCAAACCTGATCAAGGTGCTTGCTTCATGAAATACGTGTATCTAATCACTAGTATGCAAAAACACAAGGGATGCACATGAACATAAACTCAGACAAATGCATTTATAAACCAGGTTCCAGGTCACTGAACAAAAGATGTTGCCACTGACACATAGCCACTGGTCTATAAAGAGTGATGTATATAACCTTAACCTGATTTCCAGTGGAGAGATGACATTATTTTGCAAAACCCATTGCACCATAAGACCTTACACCAGCATTGACATGCCTGTACGGTAATGGCCACTTAATAGCTAACAGATTCCAGACCTGATGGTTTTTTACCCTCAGAACTCTCCAAAAGGACAGAAAGGTCCATTGGTAAATGCCATTGGTAAATGCCCTTTCGGGTAGTGCTCTCCTATTCGCTTAGCTGTCCATCAAGTGCAGCGTGAATAGGCAACTGTGGTGCAGGTTCCCAGGACGCTACAGAGTGGAGAGAGATCTGTCAGAGAAAATTACATCAGCTGATCTACAGAGCATAAGCAGGGCCCAGTCTGCCTTCCTTCACGCCATCACAAAGCCATTTGATGTAAACCCGCTGCACTGTTTATGTTCTTCACGCTACACCCAGCCACGCCAACAGAACATGCAGGCAAGTCCCAAGTGTCTGAAGGCTTTATGGTTTTTGTTTTCAGTAAATTTCATATAGTAAGATTGCCATTCTTACAATTAAACAAAGAACCAACATCAAGAAAATTTCTCACAGACATTGACATGAAATGTAAACTAATGCCCACAAACAGCATTGCCAGCATGCTGTTAAGACTAGAAAATAAAATGCTTTTTAATATCTGCCCATTTCACAGTCTGAATACAGGTTTCACAAAGCTAAGTACATCTCTAATGACACTCCACCTCTAGTTGTTCAAAAACTTGTCAGATAAATTTTCTTTGCTTGCTTCATCAGAGGAATCACCACATACATCCCAGCTCAACAAATCACTGTGCAATTCCTGACGGGTTATCAAAGAACTGATGGAAAGCATTGCATGCACTGGACTGGACTAAATTACAGAAGAGAGGTATGAATATTGCGCTGCCGTTCCTGGACTGCAGTTATTAATGCCATTATCAGTGCCCAGAGTCAGAGGGAAAACAATGAGTTGTTGCCAGGGAGAAATAAATCAGGCACGGTTAAGATATGGGCGTGTTCTCGGACAGATCCTTGGGTCTCCAAACAGCTGACTTGTTCTCTTGTGTCCTGAGAAGCCTGGATCCAAAGTCCCTGGCCCTGAAGCTCCCCCTAGGCTGCCTCCTTGGGCTCACACCTCGGTGGGTGGTTGCCCCCTGTCCTGCCTGGGGACCCCACCGAGCTGGGGCAGCCTGGCAGCGCAGCCGGCAGCAAGCAGTGAGCCAAACCATGTGTGAAGTCACCCCTGAGCCAGGCTGTCTCTCTGCTCGCTCCTTTGCCAAACTCGCAAGCAAAATGGACGTATTGCTGTGGTAAGCCTCGATTCCGGTGCATCAAGCAGTTTTCTGCCTGAACATCCTGCCAGCAAACATGCGGGCACTGACCCTGCCAGCTGGCAGAGAGCCACTTTGAAGGAGCAAGGTGTCCAGCCAAAAGAGGTGCAAGCTTTACCCTCAGAGAGAGCTGCAGGCTTTCTGAAGGCAGGCACACTCCCCATGGGCCGGGACATGTCCAGGAACACTGTCCGTTCCTCCTGAGACAAGGCTGCTGCACATCATCTTCCAAAGCAGTCTGACCCAAAAATTGATTTTCACAGTAAATTTTCCCAGGATGAAGGGCATTTCTTATTGCTGTTTGCTTTAAGCACTAGAAAGGAAAAGCATGGCTGAAAAGAGATATCTGTGCACAGACTAATGTCAAGATTAGAGAGCAAATGGGAAACACTGAGAAGTAAATCTTGTCTCTGTAGCAAGATAGTAAAACAAAGAAAAGAGATGTGATACAAACATTTTAATGATTATTTTTCTAGAGCTCTCAAAAAAGCTGTTGTATTTGGCAATGAATTTAACAGTCACTCGTGTTGTTCAACTCTCTACCTTTAGATAACACTCCTAAATTAATGAGCCGTATCATTTTATCTGTCTGCTCCATGGTGCTGCTGCAGGAAAAATGACCAGAGGTATATGCACCTCCCATATTTGCACACTGTAAAAATTACCATTAAAACAGAAACAGGAAACCCACCCCTTCTAATTTTGCACACCCTAATGCATCACCCAAAATAAGAGCAGTGAACAAAATCTTCCTGTCATTTAGCTTCCAGGGCCAGCACTTTGGGTGCACAAATCAACGAGAATAGTCCCAACTGCAGAATGTGCGCTGGCTCCAGCGGCAGACAATAGCTGCCGTCTGCTCAACACCAGTAAGTCTCTACAGGTCCTGTCCAGAGAAAATCCTGCGGGAGTCTCAGGAGAGATGCATTGTTTTAGATGCACTGTGTCTACCTTCTGTCAGTAGCTTTCTGGTTTTCCTCATTTTATATCATTCCTCTTAGTACTGAAATGACTTAAGGCTTAGGTTGGAAATCCAGGGACTTCTGTGAAAGCTTTGCACAAGACCTGCACATAAACTTTGCAAATCTAAATGTGGTTTCTCTTCTGTGACTTTCATTTTTTCAGTATTTCTTCTCTGCTGAAGTATCTCAGCTTGCCTGTAACCACTCTAAGCAATATGCAGCAGGACAGGACTTGTGTTATAGGTTTAAGTATTTTACTTGATCACTCTCAACTGCTTCAGAAAATGGACCACCTGTGCTGAAAGTCTTCTCCTCCTGCTGCCTATGATTCCTCAGCATCACAGAAGGCATTCACTTAATTATGGAGCATGAAGGACCCTACCAATTCCTCTATGTGTTGTGAGATTGTGGAAGTGCTAAGTGCTGAAAGGAAAACCCAACAAACCCTGGTATCTAAACTAGCCCAAAAGAAACTTAACAGATCAGACTCCTCTGGAGAACCTCTGACTGTCCAGAGGCCTTGCCAGCAGATCACGGGAAGACACAACAGGTCAAGAAGATAAACACCACAAAAGATAGTAAGGTTGTACTTGTAAATCCTGTTCTAAAATGCCCTACAAAAAAAAATAAATAATAAAAAGGTCACTATAACCTCTACATAGGGAATTCACTACTTTTGAAGACTGTTTTCAGAAAGGAAACATTAAAAATATTTTGTGTATTAAGCAATGCTAGATTTTTCATTTTTTGTCCTATAGCTTCTGTTTTATGCTTTTGCGTACTAAGTCTTTAATTTTTACTGTTTTTGTGCAAATTTCGGACAAACATAGTATCTGCACAGCGGAAATAAAGCACAATTAAAATCACAGAGCCCTATTCTGCACATGCTTACTTTACTGTAAGTCCCAATTAACTCTACTGACCTCAGTGGGTTTAAATTGGGTTTACAATGAAATACAGAAATTGCTCTATGCTTCCACTGATTAAGCTTCAAAGTCATTTACTTGTGACCTTTTCTGAGTACAAAGGCATTTTAGACAGTGTTACATAAGCATTTTGCTAGCTACAATATGTGACTTCATTTAAAAACTCAGGATGGCAACAATTACAGTTTCTTATTCTTCTATCTTTAATATTTCTGGAACAAAGAGGCAGATTCTCTTTTTCAAAAGCTATGAAATATTATTTTGGTTGCTGATCACGTTCTCTATCTCAAAGAATCATAGAAGATACATGTACACTTATGGTGTGACATAGATCATCTCCCTGATTTGTCTCCCAGATCCCCAGAAAAAATCTCCCAGATTTTTTCTTTTTTAGCATTATTTTCACTCATATCCTGTCAAATGTCCCAAAGAATACAGCTTCTCAGGAAACTATTCTACATTCTTGCCACGATCTCAGGCAAACTAAAGACACTGTACTTGGGACTGTGAAATAACAACTTAGTTCAGAGTAGTGTCTGTGCTTAGAAAAACTGTAGGAGTGGAATTAAAAAAAAAAAAAAAAAAAAAAAAAGAGAGACCAAAACAAAATAAAAAACCTAAACCCAGACCATCAAGACCATGCCCTTGACATGTACCAGAGAAAATGCTACCAAACATCTCAGGAATTTTATCATTCTGCACTGCCCCAAATGTTGTCTCTCTGGAAGCACTCCGTACTCTCTGTCAGCACTCTCTCAGCTTCACTTGCTGGTGTTAGCACCTAACACAAAAGATGGGTCCTGAAGCTTGATAGATTGTTTCTGATGCTACATGTGAACAATTAATTAATGGCTGGGCCCAGTCGGGGGCTGCAGTATCAGCGTAACAGAACTGGTGTTCTACGTTCGAAAAAATGAGAGCTGTAATACAGGATTTGTAACAAGGATGTATCTAGTGAAGGCAAGAAAGATCTTGAGTTCATACATGTAAAAACATACCGTAAATTCTGATTTTCTGTTCTCTTTCTGTTCAGTTATCAGTTGCAATTTTCTAATCTCCATGGAAAATATTTTGAACTTATGAAGTCCCTCCAGCTGCATGGAAAAGGAATTAGTGCCTTCGTTAAGCTTCCATTCATTCCACTTATCAGTCTTGACTTACCAGAGTAACAGTAATAGAGCTCTTCCATTAAAAAGTAGTTCCTCTAAAATAACAAACAGAAGAGCATTAGTTGTATTTAATAAGTGTAGAAATTCAGATACTTTTGCAGGACAGCTATCCTTTTATATCTTTAGAGAAGTATCACCTAATTACATTCTATGGCACTCATTCACAATCTGCTGCACCTATATAATTTTCCTGTATTTTTTTTTTTTTTCACATTTTAAACACCTTAAATTTTAAAATGTGAATTTCACATATTCACATTCACGTGTTCATGTTTTGCACACACTTTGGCTGGATACAAAGGACAATAGAGCAGGATGTCTGACCCTATTTACTGTAGCATCTACAGAACCACTCCTTTCCAATAAGGCACTACTTCGGTTTCATCCCCATAAAATTTTGCAGGGTTTTCATTTTGTAGGGTTATAATTTAGGCTTATCATTTCCCATGTGGTATTATAGAGACACGGACAAAAAACTATGTCCCCACCACAAAGGTAAGACTGGCACACATTTGAGAAAAAAAAAAAAAAAAAACAAGATTAATCCTCAAAAAAAAAACCCTGTTTAATGTCAGTGAAGTTTGATGTTAGTTCATAAGAAGATAAGAAGTGACTTTAAAAGGTCATGTCTAAGTATTTTTTTTCTCCTACTTCTACTAAGGCTGAGTCAGCTTTCAGTGAGCTGTCACATAGCTTTGGATTGAGGAACAGAATGCGTGGGTAGGAATACATCTGGCAGTGGGCCCACAAACGGTGCAATGCATGTTTCAGTCACATTTCACCTATAAAGAATATGGTCTGAGCACCCTCACATCTGCTGGTGCGAGGACCCAAGGCACACGGGGCATCCAGCAGGAATGGAGCCCAGATTTAACCTCAACATGGAGCTGGCAGGCTCACCTTGTGTCCCACTGTTTAGTTATCACCTCAATGTGTCTCTTTCATGCAGAGTAACTAACGCCCTTCCCCAAAGATCCCACCCACCTTGTCTTGCAAAGTTTGGGCCTTTTGTTAGTCCAGAGCTAGAAAAAGTGTTTTTGTGCAATGTATTTCACACTACCAACCTGAACAAAAATGCAGTTGTGATATATTGCATTGCCACCTATCATAATCAAAACTATAGGCAAATAAAAGAAAGGAACTTATAGAGAACTAAAAATAGTAGATCAAAGTGAAAACCACATAAACCCTGTCTCAGTCCCTTCTGTGAAGTTAAATGATAAAGTCCAGAGCAAACTGAGCAGGCCATTGAAAATGGCTAGGTCAAAAAGCAATGCATTTTCAACACTGACACAATCGAGGATGGGAAGGCAAGAGGGCAGTGCACCAACAGATACATCGGGGGGACTCATTGGCAGATCCACTGCTAAGGACAGTGGTAGCAGGAAGTCTCTTCTCACCAGCTGCTGCAGCTACAGATAAGGAGTGCTGTAAGGACACGTATAGGCTGGGTAAGGTAACATTCCTTGAGTAGTGCGGCATCTTTATTTCTCTAGATGAGTTTATATTTTTTAATCAAAGAGCAGATGGTTTGCAGTGGCACAGAAAGCAACCTACTCACAGCCTCACCAGCAGCTGCTCTGTAAAATGCTTCACCTTCATTTACAATGAGGTCATTCTGAAGAAGGAAGGAGACTTGGTATAAATGAGGACTTCCCCCCAGAGCAATCAATATACACTACCATAGGGATTATTTGGTTATTTGCTGAAAACAATAACATGCTTCCTTTGCCTTGACGTATATTTTGCCATAAATGTTGGAGTAGCAGGACCATTATCCTGTGAAAAGGCCTATTTCTCATGACACGACCTTGTAAAAGATGCCTTGCGTGATCCCAAACAGAATGTCTTCCTGTCTGTCTGGCTGCTAGAGAGCTAGCATTATTTGCAAGTGATGTTCTTTCAAGACTAGCTGAATAAAAAGGGAGATTTTATGATTGTAAAGGTTCAGAGAAATAAAAAGCCTGTTTAAAAGGAACTTAAAATGTGGCCCTTTATTAACGATACGTTGCTCAAGTGTCACTTAACAATCTCTGATAACGGTATTGAGGCCTTTTCAGTCTTTTTTCTATGACAAATTAAAATTGCGCTACTACAAGCCCATGTACACCGTGTGTGTTTTTCAGCCTTAACCTCAGCATTTGCTTTTACCAAACTACTTAATTTGGTTTTGCCATTTATATACCACAGGAAACTATTAAGCCCCAGAACACTTCTGTGTTTAATTAGGAGATCGTATCTAAAAAAGAATTAATTATCTCTGCCTTTTAGGGCCTTGACTAATAACAAAAATTGACTGCTATGTCTCTTCCATGACCAATGCAAGGAACTGTTTGGGGTGCTTGTTCGTTCCCTTAAAACTGTTCCCCCCTCCAAGATTTGGCTCTCTCATAGCTTGGAGAAAGGGACTGGCTGCCCTCACAGCAGCAGTTCTGGCCTGGATTTGTGAACAACTCTGCACGTCGTGCAAATACAGGAGTTTGGGCTGAACAAATAATAGGCCGAAAAAAGATGCCTCTCATCTCATCACTTGGCTTCAGTGGCGTGAGCCAAAAGCTCCCTGACATACAGGAAGCAAGAAGGGCTTAGGAAATACAAATGGCAAATTCCTCCAGCCAAAACACAAAATACTGCTTGAATACCATGAAAGAAGTGTACCCCACATGTGACAGGTATGAAGTGAAAGAAATGAAACCATTCTGCCAGAGGTGAATTGGGATACAAAGACTAGAAGTAGGACCATGAGCATTATCATTTAAAAGCTTGCAAATTAAGGGATTTCTTTACCTCAACTGACAGCACGCCTACAATGACAAGACCAATTTATTCCATTTCAATTACTTATTATTATTAGTCTGTTACAAAACTACTTAGAGTTGCCAGCTCAGATACTGCCTGATCGTATAGGAACTACAAGCACAAGCAAGTAAGCCTCATCCATGCAGAGAAGTGATGCTGCTTTTCTAAGTTAGTGTGCAGTAGCTAACTCTGAATTTACAGCCCATGAGCTAGTCTGCACTAGGCTGTTGCACAGTCACTTTGAAAGCATAATAAGTTACTGTAACACTTCTTGTATGCTAAGAAAACCCATAGGGAATAGAGTATAAAGAACAAATAAACCGTATATTCACATCCCACCCAACTATGCACTAATTTCTTCTGTGCGTCAATGTACAAGCTAAGTTAGAAATTATTTGAGCTGGGACAGCCTGCTGTTCCTTTGTCCTTCAGCAGAACTAAAAGCAGAAGCATTAACACCCTAGGGTGGGAACAGGAGAGGAGGGCGCTGGACCCCAGCAATCCACTAGGATCAGCACTCAGCTCTTCTCCAGCCTGGGCCCTCCACCTCACTTTCCTCTGCACAAAAGCTCGGTGTGCTGCTCTGAGGTTCTGGAGCCAAGCCCTGCTCCCTGCTTTGCTCACTCACTTTCCTTCTTCCTCAGAGCTCACCACAGCCTGGGGACTGCCCTGGCCCCAAGCACAGCAGTCTGTTCTCTGCGTGCCTCCTGATTTCCCCCTGAACTGCCCCATGATCACCACAGTCAGACAAATAAAGGGATTTCCAGTTTAGCAAACTTAACTACTTTTGACGCAAGTCTTGTCAAATCCTTCTTCCTCCTGATGTAACTAATGGAAAATTCCAGGAAATCATCCATTAAAAGTGAGAAAAATATGAGTGGACATTTGGTCTGGCTGGAGATACAGATAGAGCAAGTAGGCTCTGAAAAATATTGCCAGGATGCTACTCCAAGCTCTCAGAACACCATTTTGCCCCAGATTTTAATTCAGGATATGCAATTTTCCTGTCACCCAAGTCATGGTGTCTCACCGGTTCCTGGCTGTGTGGGAGGAGGACAAGGCCGGTGCCCCAGGCTGCATCCCAGGCCTCCTCCCTGCCACCACCACTGCCAGCCTGTGGGACTCAGCATGGTACGTGTGGCCCTCGGGACACAGTGCTGCTTCCCAGATTTAAAAGCAGGGAATAAAAGGAGAAGAAAAAAAAAGGGCTGTGCTAAGATATACAGCCATATCCCAGGCTGTGCCATGTTTATTTGCCCTGCATGTTTTATAAAGCAGAAGCCTTCTGCTGCTCCATGTTTGTAAAACCTTTTGGCTGGAGCCCTCCACAGAGCAGCAGTAACAGGAACACAATATAGCATTACTCATCCACAGCATCTCTGGCAACACCGCTCTCCAGAGGAGTGCTTATTTTACATGTGTAAAACAGACTTCCAAAACAAATGGCCTAAATACATATTACTGTTGTTATTTTAATACTATACAGATGAAGAAAACAAGTGTTTTAAATACTAACATAATATAGTAAAATCATACTATTTATTAAGAACTATTAGAAATAACTGCTAGAAATATTCACACACCCACCAGCAGCCCTGTCACTGGGCACATCTTACATTTTCTCGAGGTTCAGTCTGCTCATAGCTTTTCTGCTCACTTTCTCTCACGAGCCTCACTGTTGTTTCCCCACGTCCTTTCCTTCTGCAGATAATTGCAGCCTCCTCTCAGCTTCCTCCTCCTCCTACTTTTACCTCCGCTTCAGTGGTCGTCCCTTCACCCTGTGGCTCACCATTGCTCTGCCTGTGTTGTTTTGTTGACTGCTCCGAGGAGAGCTCCCTTTGCTGAAGCTTCCTGGTGCTACGTGACCTCCGCGCTGGTGTTCAGCTCTGCCGCCCTGTGCTGTGCTGTGCCACAATGCGCTGTGCCATGCCGTGCTGTGCTGTGCCATGCCGTGTTGTCTGGCCCTGCACACCCTGCTCAGTCCGGTGCACCCAGCTTGCCTCCTGCCCTCTCCAGGACTCAGCTTTGCCCCCAGCACGTTAGGAAGCTGAATTACTGAATGTGAACAGCATAATTCTGAGAGGTGTGAAGCAATTTATATAAAATCCAAAGACATGCGTGTAAAAAATTTAAGTCACTGTAGGAATAAAGCCACAGTTTTTGTGTCTAACTCCTTGTAGTGCTTTGTTTTGTAAATTCAAGGAAAAAAATATATATATTATGTGAAACTGTAACACCTTCCTGATCAGACAAGCTTTGAATATGCTGAAAGCTCCAATTGCAACCACTTGAGCGGCAGGAGGGGATAACTACAAAGTTGTCCCTGGCAGCACTATGCGTCCTGTTTTGGTTACCACCTTAGCAGAGGGGCTGCCCAAGCTCCCCAGCTTGGCTGCTCAGCAGAGCAAGGCAGAGCTGGGCTCACGTCTCTGTTCTTGCTGCAGATTTATTCCAGGTGCTGGTGGGCACCTCAGCAGTACTGCACACTGCAGGGGCAGCCAGCAGGAACACGGTGATCCTATTGCTGCTGCCTGTTTCCTAGGAACCTACTGCAGGGTGGTGAGAGAAGAGTGTATTCAAATAATGCAGTTGCTCACACCCACATCCAAAAAAGGAAAATATTTACAAACAATTCTGCTTTTGTTTATATAGTTTCCATGGTTCTGCTCTGTCAGATTCCATCTGTGCTTTCCCTGAAACAGTCCTTCTTACGCAGCACTTACTCTCTGCCTTTAATTTTTCAGATATTAAGGAAGCATAATTTCAAGCAGAGGCTGAGCAAAGTGCAAGTATGAAAAAATGTTACTCATCAAAGATGACATATTTATCTAATACATGATAGTACTGGATATCAGAAAAGGAAAAAACATGCAGAAGAAGTTAACAGTGACACAAAAGACCTCATGTCTATGCATCAACATCTTGAGGCACTGCTGTACCAGGTACTGTTACCTGCTTGAGCTTTGTTGCAGGTAATGAGGCTACTGTGTAGAAGAGAGGCAAGACTGGTCAATCAGCTCCCCTGAACGTCCAAGGAAGAGCATCATTGCATCCCACAAGAATCAGTCCTGTCCTGGCATGCATTTTATGTGTAGTGCAGTGTTTCTACCCACTCTTCAAACATCATTTCTACTGATTTGCACTGCTATTATGTAGGAAATGGTGTCCAAGGTGCAGGATGTTTCCTGCAGATTAATGGCGGGATAGGAGCAAATGCTGGTTCATAAATAAGGTGAAGGATATTAACTCAAACCAGTCAATAAATCCTTAGGAAAGGTCCTGACCTCTGTTGTTTACTGCTATTAGAAATGGAAAAAAGATCCCATGCATTTTTTCTGTATGACATAGCCACCACTGGTATGTGTAGCCTATATATTAGCGAGTCCTTTGGCTCTCCCTCTGTGCTGTAGTCATCATAACTTGTTATTTTGAGGGAAAGATGTACGTATCTGCTGGGCAGACTGGGGGAAGGAAATAATTATTTCTTGAAAGCAGCAGTCAGAAATTACGTTTTTTTTTTTTTTCTTTCTTTTTTTTTAAAATTCTTTACTTCCCCATAGCATGTTTCTTAATTCTTATTGCTGCTTCATACTTTAGACACCAGTCCTCTGAGCCATTTACTTCATCCTCCCTCTTGGGTAATTCCTATTAGTTTTATCTCAGAGGATTCACCAGAACACAGCTGTTTGGTACTTGTGTGACATACGCATGTTCAGAGGAGGAAATGAGAGCAGAAATACATAATAAACATTTGAAATTAAAACCAGGAAGCAGCTATGAATGCATGTGGTAATCGACAAAGTGGGCAAAACTAAATCTTTGCTAGCAGAGGGGTTTAAAAAGGGGAAGAGTATAAAAGGAAGGTAGTTATGTCTACTTACTACTTACAGCCTTACCTGAGATCTTTGCCTTACAAACTTTTGTCCCCCTGTGCCTTTTAACTCAGTATACGTTCCTCCTATTGATATTGTTGATGGATGCTTCATTGGTGTGCTTTTAAGAACCTCTCAGAAAAGACTGTCTTGTGTGAGGGCTTCTGAGATTTCAGTGCCCTGTATCCTTGTTCTTCACATCATAGCACAAACTATTCCAAGGACTATTACGGGATGACACCACTCTTGCCCATAAATCTAAGGAGAACAGTTGGAAAAATTAAACTCTAAGCAATATAAATGAATTGAACAAGGCAGAGGAATCTTTTAACAAATGCCTTCTGGCCACACAGCCCATCACTACGTTAAAGATAATGCTATATTATTTCTATTAGAGTCAGCAGTAAATGTAATCACCTTCGGATACAATCCTCTGCCTCCTGGCAGACTGTTGAAAAGGAGCTGGAGGTATGATCAATACCCGAAGTGGCTGAGAGGATGATGAAGGCTCTGCATAGTCCAGCCCCAATTTAGGTAATGGTGGTGCACATTGGAAAATGCCTTCTCTTTAAATACATGGGTGGCAACATTTTAGATTCAAAACAAATGACAGGTCTATTTTGTTAGACCAGCTTTAGCTAGAGAAGTGAGGAATTGAACAGGCCTGGTCCTGCCATTTACAGGGGGCCTAAATTGCAACATATGAAATGCTTTCTGTCTTTTTCTTTAATCCTCTTGTCTGCCCTCTCAACACTGCTCACAAATGTGAGCACACAAGTGTAGATCACTGACAGCAAAACTTGCTTTCCTGCACAGTCCTTCATGGTCTAAGTGGTCTGTACATTTCTAAGGGACTTGTAAATCACAGGTTAAACATGATGAACATCTTCCTCTGCAGAGGACTTGCCCAAGACAAGGCCACCTCTGCTGCACAGTTCCTCATTGTTTCCTCAAACAGTTGCTACCCTGTGAGATGAAGTTCCCATATACAGAGGGTGATACCCATCAGCCCTACCACTGCCCTGTTAATCCGTGTAATTCTCTTCCTCACCTTTGCAGAAGGCCGCTGGTTTTGCCATACATTTTACACACTGACAAACAGGCCAAGTAACTCACCAGCCTGAAGAAGCTGTTGACTTTCCTCTGCAAATCTACATTCTCTGTTTTTGCACAAGTGACCCTTTCTGCTAGTACAACTCCATTTATGGGGTTCTCCAGGAAGGCTGGGAAAGTGCTGGGAGCTACCAGGTGTCCTACCTATCGTCGGTTTTCACCTCGTCCCGCCTGCTTAGCCTGTGCTGCTCATCGAGACCACTGACCTCATCACACCCAAGATATTTCTGGGAGCCCACCTTGCCTATCTCCTGTGATTTGAGAACAGGGCTTTGTGAAACCCTAAGTGAAGTGTTTTACTAAAGGAGACCAAACAGCCTTCAAGTCCTGTCAGTTCCAAAAACTGAGCAGCAGCCTATTTCTCAGATGGACTTCTCAGTACCATGAATCTTCTGAGAAGGGCTTAATTTCACTGAGTGGCCACCTTATGGTGACTTGTGTAGCTGAGCAGCTCACCTTTCTCAGGCACTATCCACAGAATTGACTTTCCTCATTCTTTATGTAAGAATCCTTTTATTTCCGTGCATTATATAGCACATATGACTTCCTGAACAGACCAGCTCCTCCTCCTGTGGATCATCTTGCTCAGAGCCATGTGATCTCTAAACCTTGTTTTCCTGAGACTTCCAGCCAGTACTCTTGAATTCCTCCAGTAAGATGCAATCCTCCTTATCACTGTGCATGTAAAGGTCTATATTTTGAATATCGGATGAATTTTTAATATTTTCATGAGTGCTGGTAATCTCAAGCCTGCCTGGCAGTACTTCCTTCTTAGTCATTATTTTGAACACTTCTCTCAGCTTGAATATCTAAAGATAATTCTACAGTCTCAAAGTTCCTGTCAGATTGGTTTATTTTCATTTTTTCAAGCTGTCTGCTTGAGTTTTCTGCAACTTTTTTGATGGTTTCCCCATTCATAGTGCATATGGCCCTTCACTGCCCTACTGCCTCTGCCTTTTCACAGGCCAGGATATCTTCTAATATGGAGAGTATCTTAGTCACCTTGCAGCCTATCCAGGACTGATTTAATTGCCTGTAGATACTCCTCAGCGCTTTGTTCTGGACTGGTCCCAAAAGCTTGTGGCTTACCACCTTTTCACAGCCCAGTTTTATCAAATGTCTTTCTGTCATCTTCTGTTAATATTTTGATTTGCCTTCACTGCTCATGAGGCTGTGAAGTAACAGAAGATTTGCTGGAAGCTTTGTCACTGAGATAAACAATGGGCAAGTGAGTTTTCAGGCAAGAATCAGTCTTGATAGTGTCAAGACTTTTATCTTAGGTCAATTTTCTACTAAACTGGAACATCATAATGCACATATAGATGCTGTAGAAGAAGCTTGTGAAGAAAAACAATCATTCACTGCTTAGCTTCTGGCTCCACAAATGTACTTGCACTCTGGTTATTACAGTCACCAGTCAATATACAAACATTTCTTGCAAACTGCTCTCCAGACCCTTGCCCTCGTAACAGAACATTTGATTTCCTGAAGCATGCAGACAGTATGACAGGAGTTCACACACAAGAGGTACATGATGGACACAGAATAGCTAGCCCATGAGCTCCCTTAATGCCTTTTGAAAATCTTTAAAAAGAAAATCTGCATGTGGCAAAGTCACCAGGGTTTAGAAGAGCACTCTGCTAATCAACTCCAAACTTCATTAACTCATAGCAAAAAATAATATTAATAAAAACCTCATAGACAATAAAAAGAAATAAAGGTTTTTGCTCTGTATACTGTTACTCTGTATAAACACATTGCAGAAGCATCTAGTTCAGAACACGCATGAGTTTCATGAAAGGTACAACAAAAAACCTAATCTTAACTTATATACTCCATCATTAAAAAAACATTTTGTGAATTAGATGAGCAGTGGTCAGAGTGGGCAGACAAGAACAGAATCGTATGGCAAACCAAATACATTATTTATCATTTAGTAGAGCTTCTGTAATACAATTCTGTACACTGAGTTATTTATGAAGAACAGTAAGAAAGACACTGAATTAGTGTATGAACAAAACAAGGTTTTATGTTCAGCTAATATGCAAACTAAAATTGAAACCAACAAATGCGAACCAAAAAGACATCATAATGTTCTATCCACACTTTGAGAAATATTAACACAAATATGTCAAAACGAATGAAGGCAGGCACCTACAATAACTGTGAAAGATGATACCCAGCTTCTGGTTTCTCAAGCAATCAAAGAGCTTGTGCATTACAGGCAGCAGGAATGAGAGCTCCCCTTTGCATGAAACTCATCCTCCACCCGAGCACTCATGGTAAACGACTCCCAGCATTGCCAAGCTTGGCACCGACAGAGGTTTGGGCTGGCCCTGCCAGCACTAAGCTACAATAACTCTTTAAACTAAAATTTATCACCAGGCCCCAGGAAGGTGGCTCAGAATGCAGAATCCTGTTCTCGACACTTGTCTCGCCTTTAGGCCCTGCTGGCAGTGCCAGCAGAGATGCCCATCAGTGCCTATTCTAATGGTAGTTTCTCTGACACCAAACCTTTTGCAGACTCATGGAAGGCAGTGGAGACAAGCTGGGATTGAACAGGACTGAAAAATACCCTCTCTCCCCTTTAAATCAGAGTCAGAGCGCTGGTACAGTATCAGTGACTCTCCTGGAGAGCAGCTCTCTGGCTTCCCGCTGTCTGGCATTGGATTTCTGATCCTGTAACCGAAGTACCTAAGACTGCCTTGCACAGTTCACTGACATGCAGAGTAATGTCCCAGCCTACACTTTTCTCCCCACTTCAACTCAGAAGTAGAAATTAGTCCCAACTCAGAAGTAGAAATTAGTCCCTGTTACTGAGGCTGCTGTGATAAGACTGGATCTTGTGGTTCTTCACATAAACTACAGGAATCTTTTGGGGCCTTCACATGCCACTTCACACCCAGTTATCAATGTTTTAAGTTAGTGTACCTGTACAGGGGAGTATTCTAGTTTGCTTAACTTTAGGCAGAATGGATCTTTCAAATGATGAAGCAAAGAAATACTAAGTGTCATTGATGAGCATACAGCTAAATAATTTCAGGTTAGCAGCCTTCTTGCATTTTCTCAATCTTACTCTTTCCAGAGGTAACAATGAAAATTTTGCATGAGTAAGCTGAAATATAAAAACAGACTGAAGATCAGAGATGTGATAAAAAAATGAAAACTTTTAGGTTGAGTGGAGGGAAGCATGTAGAAGGCATTTTATCGTCTGCAAGGAGCAGTGGCATGTGGCATCGATGGTTTCCCAAATGTTCCAGACATTGAGGAAAACTGAGTGCAGAGAAGCTACTGAGGCTCTCTGCTGCTATGTGGCCTGAAAAGAACAGTCTTTATGACTTGCTCTGCTTTGGCTAAGTTCCCGTATTACCAGCAAAACAACTGCCTAGCAACCCAGACTTTCCCACAACATTTCCTCATACACATTGTATGCCCAGAAAAAAAAAAAAAAAAAGTATAGCATCTAATATTCTCTCCAGATAATCCCCTTATTGGAGAGCTATGTTTAGTGCGTTGTACACATTTGAGCTCTAGCTAGCAGGGCAATTGATGTCGTGACAGATGCTGCAGGCAAAGTCAAACCAGCCCTACCTGTGCCGCAAGCCATGCAGTAACTGTGCTCCCAGAGCAGGTTATCTGTGCATCAGACAGACAGCAAGCTTGCTGCTTCCCTCCACCATGTTTCCCCTAACAAAGGCAGGAAGCCACAACTGTTAGCAAAAAGGTACAAATATCCTTTCTATTGAAAAACCTGTTCTGTGAACGGTAAGAGAGGTCTCCAGCTTGCACTCCACAACTGTTGGGAGAGTCCCTCTGAAGGCATAAATAATTCAGGAGTTTAGAACACATCCTGGTTTGAACACATGAAATACTTTTTTCTGTTACTGCCTTTAAGGAACATTTACAGTCATACACTAGGTTTACTCATATCTGACATCCCAGCCACAGCAGCATCTTACAATCGAATCTTTAAGCTACTTTCCTCACCAGTAAATGCAAGAGTTACCTTGACCCTTCCACAGCTGTTTCTGAGCAACATGCTGATAGGACTGCCGAATACCCGAACTTCCCCATGTGTCACATGGAAGCACAAGCCTTCTCATCCCTCCAAAAGACACCAGACTCTGAGAAGCACTGTAAATAAGCTGCAACTGGCATAAATAAGACAGTACCATTAAGCATACACACAGAAATTAAGGCAGCAACTTACTTGCCGTCTTCATAACTTCCTCAGGAACACTGCCTTTTCAACTGAGTGCAACAGGAAATTGTGGTAATTACGGGTAAGCTGCACGTCTGCAGCTCAAACCACCCGCTGTAAAGTGCAAAGGCAGCCGGCACTGGGTTGGTAAGCTGCAACCGACAGCCGCCTCCCCTTCTGGTTGCACTTTGCATGTCGATCTTAAACAGACACCGTGTGGAGAGAAGTTGCTTTAACAAAGATCCGCACGAAGTATATCTGTGAAGGCTTAGAGCTCTATGCTTGGAACAGTAATACTTGCCTCTGTGAAATGCTCTGAGACCTGCAGATGAAAAGCATCCTGGATGGCCTGTCATTTATTATTGATTTTATCCAGAGAGGTGTTCCATGTCTTTATTAAATGCAATAATGACCTTTAACTGCCTCTTGGTCACATAGGGGTGAGTGTGCACAGACTGAGAGAAGAAAAGCAGGCTGAGGCAGAACTTTGTCTGCAGCGAATCAGGACCCTGCTCCTCACACCTTCTTGCAGCAGGGTTTTGTAGTAGGAAGACTGCTAGCTGAAACCACAGCAGCCTTTAAGACAGGAACTACAATCTCTTTTTGTTTCTGAATTAGCATCTGGCAGATGCAGAAGGCTGCCACTAACACCCAGCTCACAGAAATATGCGTGTAAGGCTGTGGACCCATGGAAAAGCTCTGATGACATCTGATACCACAGGCAGTTTGGCACGTCTTTGGTAAATGGATTGCCTCACCAAGGTTTATACTTTCAAATCTGCATTTTTGTTAAAGTCAGCAGCAATCCCACTGGGTGATTAGATAAGGCAGAGACTAGTGGCAGAACAATGAAATATTCATGCAAGTGGATGAAATGCTGGTAAGTAAGTCATAACTGAAAGACCAAATTCTGACTGCTGTAACAACTGAAAAGTCTTGCAAGGATGGTGTGGCTGTAAAAGGCAGCAGAATTTCAGAAAACAGCAGTTGTACAGGATTGCTGAAGGGCAGGTCTAGCCCACAGAATCTGTGTTTCTGGGCATAAGTCAAGAAATGTGCAGAACACCCTTAAAGATCGCAGTCTGACTGTGCAGGGTTAGTGGTCAAGGAAAAGTATTCATCTGTAAGCTGAGTCAGCTCCATGGCATAGACTCCAGGAGGTCCTGCTCATGCAGCTACATATCAGACTGAAAAATCTCTGGAGATACACATGTTAAAGGAGACATCTGTTCCAGCAACTAAGGCAAGTTAGCGACGCTCTGTTGCATAACACCAGTAAAAGACATAGAGGCTCCCTGAAGGAAAAGTTTTCCTAGCGTCAGTGAAACTGCAGCTGGTTTCTTTGTATTTTTCCCCATTAAACACATCCAGTCTTTCCTCACTGCATTTTCAGATGCTGTAAGCAGCAGAGAGTCTGGAAAAACGTAATTTGGACTTCTGTGTAATACTTGGCTCCACCGAATGCACCTGCCATGCGGGATATTTGCTACCATATGTAACTCCACCACTGTTCAAGGTACCTGTGAACGTAGATAGAGTGACATGTGCAGCACCCCGCTCCCCGCTGTCATCCTCTCAGCAGACTTGTGAGATTCGGACACTGTTTTCTCAGGGAGGGGAAGAAGGATGAATGCAGACATCCTTGATGGCTGTGTGTGTGGATGCATCAGCGTAAGAGTGACGAGGGGGTTATAACGCAACAGGAGAACAGTCAGGAAAGGTCTGGCTGCCTCCTGATGCATCAGAAGTCTTTCTGCAATTATGGAGAGCAAAAGATCCTTTTGCCCTTGTGTTCCATCTTTTATTTCCTCTCTGGGTTTCTCATGTTACCTTAACCCTTTCACTATTTCCTTTTCAACTGGCTTTTCACTTTCTAGCTTCCTAACTTACTCCTTTTACCAGAAAGGTTTCAAGTCAGTAAAGACAGAAATTAAAACAAAATTAAAGTCCTTTTTATGTCATAATTGTTCCCCTTTCTCCGTCTCTTCTTCCCTTCAAGGCAAACTGTTTTATGCAACCCTTTGGCATTGCTCTCTCTACTTTTGTGTTTGTTTGTTTGTTTTTTTCTCCCTGCTGCTTTTCCAGGTACAAGCACCATTTCTCTTTCTTCAGTTGAATATTGCTAAACCCTGCATGGAACTTCATCCAGCCTTCCTGTCCTCTCTCTCTTAGCCTGTCGCTCTGCCCAAGAATCACCAATTCGTTTCAGCCATAATGCACAAACGTGACAGAAGAGCAGTAGGAAGGGGAGAAGAGGGCCCAGCTGCTATATGATAGGGAACAGCTTCTCAGAGGGGTATGTGTGTTGTGACACGTGTCTTTTAAGTGACTGTCTTTATATTTGACTCCAAAGCCCTAATCCTTGTGTGGAACCTGCAACAGGTAAAGAAGAGAGGCACCTGAACCCCTGCTAGCAGGAAATACTTCCAGCCTGAGCTCTGCTAGGGGCTCAAATGCAGGTTTTGGTGATTATTTTGTTGCCTACCTGCCTGTAAGATCCCTTTGAGCAGTTGGGTCTCATGCACCTGTTCACTCCCCACCACCACTTCCAGCTTCTCAAATGTGAACTCTGTTCTGAACCTAGGGACCTGTGCCAGTCCTTACTCACATACATTGTCACAGATGCTACCATCAGAACTCTGATTCTTCATAATCCACTCCTTGGAGCAGTTTATGAAAGATCCAGATTCAGTTTTTCCCTCTTACAAAATATTCCAAACCCATATTTTCTTACCAAGATGCTATTGTTTTCATATTCTGGAACAGAAGTGGCCAATATTTATGACTTTAAATGTGTATTAAATTTTTAATTTGACTTAGAGCTGTGAGTCATATATCAGGAACTGGAAGCTGTTCACAGGGAAGAGATGCCAACACAGCCTTGAAAGAGCTACCAACTTTGGCCTCAGCAACACCTGACCCATCAATTCGTCCAGCAGCATTTTACCCAGCACACCCAATGTCACTTCACTTCTGCAGACACATGCCATAGCTATGTTCAGTGCCCTGGAGGATCCGTTTATGCTTACGGACTTCATATGGCTTTGGATTCACAAACTTGCAACTTTTTTAACAACATCTAATGGGATGAGGCTTTCTCAATCTGTTGAAAATACTGCTCTTTGCTTTGAACATTTACACATTCACTGAGTGTCTCCATAGCCTTGAGGTTTAAGCATTTATCTAGGTTTGAGGAAATCAATTTATTGGCAGGATATTTAATACTAAGTATTCACAGGAGTGGAAAAAAGAACCCAAGACTTCTTTCCCTTCCCCAGTGTACACAAGTGGTCTAGTCATGAAGTTACCATCTTTCTCTAATTATTGTGTAAAGCTGTTCCATTTTGCAATACAAAATACTGGAACTGTCTCATCTTATAGCATCCTATACCTAGTTTAAGCATCCCTATGAGAGGTGCATTCACAAATTCACAAACAGAAGGTGAACTGAGCAAGTGCCTGAACTTCTGTTTAAAGTGGACGGTACCCTGTGCATGGACCTAATCTTACCAGTGAGCTCAGCAGATACTTGCTTAAAATAAAGATGCTAATGTCGCTTAGCTACCTACGAGGTAGCAACAGACTGTACACAAAACATGCATTTACCTCCTGAGGGAACTTTACTGCTGGAAACTTGGCACACAGAAACTCCCATGTGGGTAGCGCAGAAGTACTGCAGGGTTTTGAGGATGTGAATTTTTAAATCAGATGCCCAAGTCTTTGCCTTTTCTGATATAATACTCTTGAGGCTAAATGAAACTCTGAAGCATTTTTCCTTGCCAAGAGATATATCTCCTCATGGGATTAAGGGGGTTTACCTGCTGCTGTCTTCTCTTGGGATCCAGGCAAATGTTCAAATAAATATTGTCGAGGAAGTTTCTTGCTGCCACTGACTCTGTTTGGATAACAGTTATCTGCTGATGGGAGAATCCCTCCACTGCGTTTATCCAGCTATTTTATCTTGGTGAGGAACCTTCCTGTCCTTGCCCAAACACAAGTAGCAGCGAATGCAGCCATTTTCTCTTTGCAACAAATTCCAACAGTTCTCAGAATGATCAGATGTGCTATGCCAGGCCTGTAATTCAGATCTGTACTTTGGTCTGAAAAAGAAGACTGGAGACATTCGCTGGGCTGAGAGACAAATACTTTTGGGCTAAATAATTGCTTTTGACAGTCTGTTTTGATATACACTGCACGGAAAAAGAAGCCACGGCAATTCCTATTAAAATTGTGGCTCTCTAGAGCTGATAGTACCTTCGATAATAAACAGCTGTTTATGCAAGTTTATTTTTTTAATTAATAATGAGCTATTTTGGAATTCAGTCTTTTTGTTACACAAAGCTCTTTCTTCACATCAGCTATTCTTATTAATGGGCACATTCCTGAGTAACACTTATTTAAAAATAATTAAAAAAAAAAAAGTCATTCCTTCCTAATTTGCCTCTTCAATTCAAATTATATGGCTTCATGTTGTGGTAACAGACAAGGATAAGTTTAAAACCAAGCACAACATCAAATCCTCCTTTTTAAAAGGGAAACACTTTCATTTCAAAGCACATTTTAAGGAAGAACCTCTGAAAAATATCTGAATCACTGACATGTTTCAGAGATTATTCTCCTCCACTCCTTGTAAAGATTTGTTCCCCACAGTATATTTGCTAGTTCTTTGCAAACTATAAATCTGGAATTGATGGTAGACACTTCCTTTTCAAATTCAGAAATGGAGACTGATTTTAGCTGGTTGAAAGACAATATCCAAACAACTCCTCATCATCTTCTCAGAAAATTTATTAACACAGCTAGAAATAATCACCCATTGCAGGAATCCCCATAGTGCATGTTAAAGAAAAAATGAAACAAAGAAAGTGTCTTCCTGACCCACTGGACTGATTCAGACTGGTGTAAGGGAAAGGTCAGCAGTCTAAGGTGAGTTTTAGAAGTGTTTCAATGCCAACACCATAGTGCAGAAATGTATACAATATAGGCAAAATCCATCCCCTCTCTTTTATTTACCTCAGTAAGGACACAAAGCATGGAACCTCTGACAAACTGCTGCATCTCCAGCATTTCCAGCTGTGGTCCCACATGGCTGAAACTCCCCTCAGCATTCGGAGCAATTATTTATCTGTAGACTACGTTTCTTTTATTTCACTTTGCCATCTCCATATGTGTTTAGCTTGACCCTATGCAACCTACGCACAAGCTCAAAATCCACAAATATAACATGTGCCTTTACTCAGAAAGCAAAGAGGAAGGCGTACACTTCTGTGGTTTACTCTTTGCAGACTTTCTGTTAAACTCACTGTTTTCATGAACAATTCAAGTTTCTTTGTTTTTATTAATTCCTTGAGACCTGTGGAGATGACACTCTATAGAGAAGGAACTCTTGATCCTGCTGTACGTTGTTTAGGATGGAAAAATCTTTGATTTGACACTATTCACAAGCTACATACAGAAAGCAGTGCAAGCCAAGGCATTCCACAGGTTTCTTTTGACTAAATCTTCATTTGGAAGACATTTTTTGTTGGTTATAGATAATTTGTAGGAGCTCAGTTAAAATTCAGGTACCAAACTGATCTTACAAGTTTGGCAGTTCAACCTTACTCTTCTTCTTGAATGTAAACATAGAGTATCTGATTCACTGGAAGGAACTCCCTTGCAATGGGAGGGAGATGTAGAACCTAAAAATTTAAAGTAATGGTTCAAAGAAGAAGTATGTTTTGAACAGTATTCTTTTATTCATATGTGATTTAAAAAAAAAAAAAAAAAGTCTCTTTAAAGGCTTTTAAAACGGTATTGCATTGATTTAGTAAATATAAGATCAGGCATTGACATCAGATTTATTTTATCGTGCATATATACCCACCTTAGTCATTGACAAAATATTACCTGTAACACACATCTAGATGCTGGAATTCCTTTACAGTGCAGGACACCCCACGAGAATACGCACAGAATCTCTTATCATATATACAAGTAATTATTACTGGGAAATGCAAGATGTAATGTGAAATGTGAATTTAATGTGAAAAGCTTAGCCTCTCGCTAAATCGCCTCTCGCTACATCACCTCTCAACCCACTTGGTTTGTCAGGGTTTAGGTCAACAAAGAGACATGCCAAGAACATTTACAGGCACAGAGAGTCTGAGCACCAAGGCTTATTTCAGACTTTTTAAAAGGCAGTTCCAATTTCTAAATACAACACTATTCCGTATTTCTCTTTTCTGTGTAATGATTATATGGCCTTTGTGGTACCAGAACTTCAGATACCAGCATCAGTCACTGAGACTTCCCTTTAATTAATCCTTTTGCAGGCCAAACATGCTTCCATTGAAGGCTCTAAGAATTTTTCTCTTAATGGAATGAGAAGTTCATCCTTCAGGAAAATGACTTCTACATTCAGAAACTGTTTATTCATGAACTGTTCACTCATGAACTCTTAAGGGGGTTTTCTTAAAAAATTACTCTGTTCTCAGGGTACATGGATCATCTCTAAATTCTCATTCTGACTTGTTCAGAACCTATTTGCCACTTAACAGCATCAGATAAAATTTTGTCACACTTAAAAACTATTATGTTTCTCCTTTTATGTTTAGTCCCAGTTTCTCAGTTCACAGTCTTTCAGCCACTGGTTTCTGAGATTCTGCTTAGCACTGGACAATACTTGAGAACTGAGTAAGGTGTTCTGAGTGCTAACGAGTGACCACACCATGTATTTAAAGAACAGACCGCTGGAATGTTGGCATTAATAGCCTGCCTCCTCCATCCACTAATGCTCAGTGACAGTAATTTCTGATTTTCAAAGGTGCACTTTGCATTTCAGACTCATTAACATATGCTTTCAATGAAGTGAAAGATATTAATTAAAATGACAAAAGGTTTCATTAATAATAACCAACACAAAGTGACTGCATAAATTGCTGTGCATATGCACGATCCTGCAGTGACAAAAATGAAGCAATTAACTTGAAAAGCAATCTTGCTGCAGACTGAGGCAGCTCCTCACTGCCAGCACCTCAGTGTATGGTGTGCCAGCATTGCTCACTGCGTAACTTTTGCACAAATAAGAGACTGACATTCAAAATAATGATTTCCCTGGAATAAATATAAATGAATACAGAAACACCTAATCAGGCCAACTCACTTTGGGCCTGCTGGTTAATGTTCCCAGGTAGAAGTTAGTCATTAAGAAATAAGGTGCACTGACATCCACAACAACTCCTATTAATAACATTTTGCTGTAGGGTCTTTATACAACTGGTGTGAAAGTATTCAGGCTGGGAGTGCATAAATTTCCTGTTGTCTCAGAGCCAATTTTTTTTTTTTTTTTTTTTTTTTTTTTTTT